>CM023944.1:4875125-4972903 GCA_013407115.1 Glycine latifolia | reverse complement strand
ACAGGTGGTCATTGGGAGCAATAATGTATGAAATGCTGGTTGGTTACGCTCCATTTTTCTCCGATGACCCAATAATCACATGCAGAAAGGTACCATCCTTAATTGGCTTAATGGCTTATAAAAAAAAAAATTAATTTCTTGCATCTCATTTGTAGTTTAATCTGATGGTGACTTAACACTTAGTGCCATTTCCTATTGTTACTGCTTGTGTTCTTTCTGAGACTCAAAATGTTCTACCCCTTTTCTGTATCTTCTAATGAAATCCTGGAAATACTACAGGTAGACAGGCAGTTTAAGCTATGTATGACTTGGCACCGTTTCCTGTTGTTAGTACACATATTCTTTTTTACTCAAATATTTTATCCCCTCTCCCTATTCCCCCCAATAAAACATGGCAACTAATAAAAACAGGGAGAGGTGGGCAAAAGCCTGGGGATAGTTGCTTCATTCCAAGGTCAGGGACGCTGTTTGATCATTTCAGTTAAGCACTTGAGCCTACCCTCATTGGCACAATAATATTTAAATTAGACAATAACATACAAAATTAAATAAAATGGAGGAGTTTGGAGATGGAAGGGGATGCTTAATATTTTATTTTTAAATTGAGATTATTATAATATATTAATAAAAATTATAAGGGATGGTCGAAAGGTTACATGTTGGATGTAATAAAAATTCATGTGCCTTCACCTAATAACTCAAGCTTTTGGGAGATGTGATTTCTGACATGGTAAAAGATCTTTTGCACCAAAATGATCGATATTTTGATCTTAAACAAGTTGTTGATCTTAGCCACCAGCATTCTTTTAAATAAAGAAACAAAATTGAAGTTAAGCTCCAGGTAATTGGACCTCTATATCATCTGTGTTTCAAGCACAAGGTGCTCTTATATGAGGAGCATGTTAGAGAAGTAATTAAACCATTTGTGTCTGCACCTAATAGCTTAATCTTTTGGGAGAGTTGGTTATTGACATTTCATGATAAAGATTAATTCTTCTTACTGATTTCCTAGACGTTATTTGACCATCTTTATGACTTCTTATAACTACTGTTGATTATTTTTATCCACAACCATATTATTTTAGGCCCTTCTAGTTCGTTACTTAGACCCAGTGTTCAAAGATTCTATTCTTTTTGGTTGGCGCTAAATTCACTGATTGTTTTCAGATTGTTCATTGGAAAAATCATTTAAGATTTACAGATGATGCCCAGTTAACACTTGAGGCTAAGGATCTGATTTATAGGTTGCTGTGTGATGTTGATCATAGGTTAGGTACCCGAGGGGCCAATGAAATAAAGGTAAGGTGTTCATTTTTTTAATTTTATTATTATTATATTGCTGTGATGCTCTGTCAGCTTTCTTTTCTGTCATATACTTTAATATACATTCTGTATATACCAGGCTCATCCTTGGTTCAAGGGTGTGGATTGGGATAAACTGTATGAAATGGAGGCAGCATTTAAACCTCAAGTCAACGGGGAGCTGGATACCCAAAACTTCATGAAGTTTGATGAGGTATGAAATATGAACTCATCATGCTATCCCTGTTATTATACCCTACTATACTTTCTCATACAGCAGAACTGCTACTAACTGTTGGAACTTGGAACTGCAAATATCTAATTTTTGCATATAATCATTTGAAAAGTGTTGCTTCAATATTACCAGCAATGAATAGCATTAAGATTTTCTCATTGTATTCTTTTTTGAATTGTTAGGTTGATCCACCAACAGCAGCAAGAACTGGGTCTGGATCCTCACGAAAGGTACACATGATTGAATTGGTTTTGTTTGCATAATTTTCTTCATTAAAATATCTTGCTATCAAATGTTATATGTGAAGACATGCTAAATTGTATTGCAATTATATCAAATTATTGTTCTTGTTTGGATCAGACTTTTTTTTAGGAATTTTTTTTCTGAAGGCCTGGCACTTTAAGATTTTGGTTAGAAGTTGTTTTGAACTTTAAGCCAATTCCAACACATGTGGGAAAGAAAATGATAAAATATATTATGCTAGTATCAAAGATTCTTTCTCCTTGGTTGTCATACTTGCCTTGATATTTGGTGTCATTGTGATTTGTGACACTTTCAATACCGTTTCTGATAATTGATTACAATTTTTGAAAATTGTTTATTTATTGTTCTTTATATCAAAGATTATGAGTATTGTTTTCATAGAATTGTAAACTAAGCTACCCTTTCTGCCTCTTCTTGAGATATATTTACTTTGGTTTGTGTGTAATGGCTGAAAAATGAATTTGTTATATGATTTCCTCCTATCCAGGGTAATATTAGTCCAGGAATTGTTTAGTTTTACTTTTCCTAAAACTGGGGAAAGAACGACAATTTTATTTGGAAATTGATGGGGCTCAACACAATTGGCTTCCAACAAAAGTTTACCGTAGAAGAGAAAGAAGGATAAGGGCAGTTTAGGGAATTGTGTGGAGAATTATGTTATGCTTGTCTCTGACTGAGGGGACACTTGGCAGCAGGATACTGGAGAGGAGGGTACCACAATCATGGGAATTAGGAAAGGACATTATTATAGGGTGTGAGGGGGGAGGTAGGTGGAAACAGGTAATTTGATAGTGGCATGTATTGGAGTATTGTAAGAGAACTGCAGTTATTCAACTGCAGTTTCGGGTAGTTAAGATTAGTTAAGTCTTAGTGAGTTAGTTCACTAAGATAGTTAGTTAGTTCTGCAGTTCTCTTACT
The DNA here is from genome assembly GCA_013407115.1 of Glycine latifolia. NCBI lineage: Eukaryota > Viridiplantae > Streptophyta > Magnoliopsida > Fabales > Fabaceae > Glycine > Glycine latifolia. The sequence goes on along the minus strand of CM023944.1, from coordinate 4,970,184 downwards.
ATACTCCAATAGCTTGGACCTTGGATCACAGCGCAGAGAAGCACTGCTTCTATGATATCTTTCTTTTCGGTTTTATTTTACCTTTCCATATTTTCCTACAATTTCCATTGTAATCAATTGGTATCAGAGTCTCCGACCATGTCTCTATGAGCAGGGCATGGGTGGTGATGGTGATGTCAGCATTGCAGTTTTCTTTTGGTACTAGTCAACCCAATTCAAAGTTATTGAACTTGAGTCCCACATTAGAAGTTTGAGATTCTAGTATGGGTTTTATATAAAGGCATTGAGTTCTCCAACTACCATTGCTAGCTTTTGTGGTGTGGCTCTCCCAAGATTTTTATAAGTAGGATTTCATCCCAAGTCCATCCAGTCACAATAAAAGACTTCACCAGTTGATTCAGCTGACTTCTTATCAATTTGTTTTGCCCTGGTGTTTTACCGTTTATGGACATGACTACAGAGTTAGAAGCCTTTATTTAATTATTTTGGTTCATAGTAAGGGAGTGTTCTCTGATTTCAATAGACATGCCCTATCAGTATGAGTTTTTACACTATTAATCAATAAAAAATGATCTTGGATATGATTTTTAAGGTAACTATCATAACAGTCAACAAATTTATCATACATGTTGGATTTTTTTATTAGATGGCAGTTTAAAAGGCTTTCGCCACTGTCGGTGCATTAATTATTTATCATTAAGGCTGTGTTTAGTTTAGGATGGGAGGAGAGAAATAGGAGAGAATGTACTGTTAGTGTGGGACTCACCTTTTACACTCTAATTTAAAAATTTATCTCCTATTTCCATTCTTTAAACCAAACACGCCCTAAGTATGTCATTCAATAAATTGTTATCTTCTGTATTTATTGTTTTAAGGTATCTGTCATACATCTTTCTGTTATGGCTAGACAAAATGGCATGATTTGATGTTTCAACTTCCACCTAATTCCTGCAGATGCTAACTACCAAAGATCTAAGTTTCGTTGGTTATACTTACAAGAATTTCGATGCTGTAAAGGAAGGGCTCCGTCAATCTATTGGTATGTAATGTAGACCAACTGTTTATTTTGTGTACAAGACTTTAAGAATCTAGTGACTAGTGATTACATTCTGTAGCCATCAGAACAATTCCTAGTTATTTTCCTTGAAGTTAGCATCCTTGTCTTCTTTTTTCAATGTACGTGTGCATATCAAGCTGAATTTTTGTAATCATTTCAAACCAGTTTTGACTGTTGAACACGCTGGGTCAAACTAGTTTTAGTGTTCCTGAATAATAGTTGGCATAGGGATCAAACCCAAGGACCAGCACTAATGAAAATTTAAGTTTTGAAGAAGCACTAAATTGGGTCTGGCACGACACAATTTGAACGAAACGTACGGAGGAGCTAGACCAACCCAACTCTAAATAAAAGTTGACTAATGATCTAATAACTATTTGTAGGTGATTCCATGCAAGAGTATGCTTCTGAACGGGCAGCTGAAGAAACAAGTTTACAAATGCTTGCATCCTCTGGAGATCCAATGGTTCCATAACTTTGTGCAAATTGAAGTCCATCCTGTTGAGTTTTTGTGTACTTGCGTTGGCTTTAAATATTCGGCCAAGAACGTGTATTATGGTGTACTCCAATTCCTATGCCATTTGCAAGAACAATGTGTACAGCAAGTAGTTGAACAGCATTGTCAAAGCTTGTAGGGCAACACCGCGCGCGTGTAATTGAATTTTCAACTTAGGAACTGAGAGTTGTGCGACTGAGTGCTCCTGTCCTGGCTGCCCAGGTTGGCTGTGGAAGACTTGCCTTCTCTAGTGGCAGTTGCTGGTTAAATGTTAGTTATGGACAAAAATTGCTAAGGAACTATTAAAGCATCCTGAAAATTATTCGATGTGATGTGTACATTGATTGGAAGATAGCAAAAATTAAACTACTAAAACATAACACTATGCTTGGGGATGGAGTGTGGAGTTGTCTTTAGCAGCTCAGTTGCTTGCCCTTTTTCCCTTTTATCTATTTCATGCGGAAAAGTGCAATTAGTGACGTCAACATCACTGTCCTGGTCACTAGCTAATGCTTGATTGAATACAAACAACTTTTTCTTAATTTTCCCAACACCCCATTAGTCTTTATGTAACTTCCATATAATGAGGATTGAGCTGAGCTTGAAGCGGCTGGCCAACCATTTTGTGGTCAGTTTATCCATCGTGAATACTTGTCTTTTTTATTTTTTTAAGGAAAAAAAATTATAGCTTACTTTACATTTTATTGGTGGTTAAGGAAGGAGATACAAAATGTATGGTCGATACAGATTAAAGAAATCAGCCTATCATCATTCCGCCTATAAAAATAAAATAAACTCGTCAACAACAATGCTGATTGTGCTATTCTAAAATTATAAATGTTAGTTACTTCAATTTTTCAACTTATTAAAATTCTTATTTAATTTTGTAAAAATTCATTTTTGGCCCTAAGTCAGAGATAATGGGTGTACTTAGTTCACTAGGTCAGAACCTAATTTTGTTCATGATATCGCTGAATTAAGAAAATTTTGCACACATGAAAATAGACTATGAGTTCTTCCATTAGATAGATCATTTTCAACCCTTAGGATTTTGTAAAAAGTTATTTATTTGATACAAACATTTTTAGTTTAATAATTAAATAACAGATGCTTCGAATTAGTTTTTCATCACCAACTTCCTGTTTTTGGTACAGTACAACAAGCCATCCGGGTGAGAAGCCCAGGTCTGGTTTTTACCAGTTTTATTCTGATTTTGAAATTAGGTATTAATTTTTTAGTTTTTATACTTTCATTTATTTTTAAATTCATTCAAGTTGTTTCTTGTTATAGAAATTGTATTATTAATGTAAAACTATTATAAATATAAATATAGGGAGTAAATAAAAACATTTTAAAATTGTAGGAATAAAAATATATGGCATGTTTTGTTTAATTTGTATATTATATTATAATTCAATAACTAAATAGCATGATAACAACAATACACGACAAGAATCAATTTAAAATAATTAGACGTATGAAAATTAAATTAAAATAAGTGCGATATATGATGGAACAAAAAACAGAATTAATTTTGACTAGCTGCCTGCGTATTTATTCGTGGATGACTAATGTAATGGTGGGTTGTGGGACTCCCATTTCAATGGTGGGACATCCCTTTCAAATAACAAAATAAAGACAACGAAAAGTCTATTGTCTCATCCTACTGTGATGAACACTTTCCAATGAAAATGTCGAAAGGTTATTTTTGTCGGTTAAAATTTTAAAATATACAGCAGCCGGTAAAAGTAACTATCAGCTCAATATGTGATCATACATTACGTATTTACATAGCATTTTCTTTTATACGAAGTGCTGACTTCATTGAACTGATGATGGCAATACGTCACAAACAAGATCATGATGGATCATCAACAGAGGTTTTTCCACACTGAGTCTTTGGGCATGCGTTTTGTTTTTAGGTCAATCAGTTTGTGCATGCCAACTTCAAAATAAAATAGTCATTCGTTAAAAGACTAGGCTTTAATATTTTTTTATTTTAATTTCGGTTTTAATGTGAGTTAAAATATTTTGTAATCGGATGAACCCATGAACACTGATAAGAACATTACTAACACTCTTTTTAATGATTTTCAACAAATTTTAATTATAATTTTATTAAAATTGAAAAGTATTTTTATATTAAAAATATATTATTCATTGCTATTTATATTTTTCTATTATATTTTTAACAAAAAGTATTTATTTATTATCATTATTAACTGTTAACTAAAATTTATCAAAATTCATGAAATGATGAGTCTTATTCATAATTTTGTATTTTTTTAAAAAAAATATAACAAAATATGTCAAAAATATACTGTTAATATTTCTCATACTAATAGACAGAATTAAATTTACCACCTCAAAGACTCTGAAGTCAGAATTTAGACAGATATATTTTTGCAATTTTATTCCCAAGTCCAACTAAATTTATTTTCAATTGAAATTTTTTATAGAAAAATGTTTTTCTTTAAGAAAAAAGATTTTTTAAAATATGTAAATTAAAATTACATTGTTTTTTCTCAACTAATAATGATTGTGGATCCATTATTTTTGAATTTTGGTATAATTAATTTTGAAAAATAATAATTTTGGTAGACTTACTTCTTTGTTTCAAAAAATTATATGTATTAAGTTACAATATTTTTAAAAGTGAGTTGAGAAGAAATAACTTTATTTAGTTGATTAAGAAGAATTATTATTTTTTAAAGAAGAAGAATTATTTTTAGAATATAAACAAAATATTTTGTGTCCTATACCTACAATCAATTCTATCCAATAAAAAAGTAAACATTTTTTTTCTAAAATTAATTCTACTCACATAACAGATTTTGAAACGTGTAACTGTAGGAATCAATTCCACTGATTTATTCCTAAATTCACATGTACACAAAATTAAAAGTGGGAGTGGAAGGAGAAAAAAAAAAAAAGAACCGGGAAAGAACTCCATTTTGGGAATGGTCATTCAAGTGAAGGGTTTCTTTGTCCTTTTTCAGTAGAAAGGTACACCTTTGTTCCCTGATTTGAAGAGCCAAGTTAAGCAATAATAATAAAATGCTTAATAATTTAACTATAAATTAAAGAATCTCCTTATCTATAAATTACTGTATTAGGAATAACAAAACACGTGTTACATTAAAACCATGATTCCTTTTAGAGCAAAAAAGGAAAATTATAAAGATAGGTGAAGATTAGATTGGATGGTGAAAAGTGAAGGGAGGTTGGGAATGGATGGATGGGTGGAGATGCTTTAATATGCTCTTCAAGATTTGACATATGTCCAACTCCATTGTCTTCTTTCACACAACACTATACTCTTTTCATTTTTCTATATTGCCCCTTTCTCTTTTCAACCTATTTTTCTTTCATTAAAAGTTTCTTTCTTTCTATTTTTATTTTTGGTCATTTTCTTCTCTTTCTTCTCCACTCCCTTTCTCGCGCTTCCTACACACACCCCAACACACTCAGGTATGCTTATGATTTTTATTTCTATATCACACCCTGCAAAGCTGTTAAATTTTTATTTAACTAATAGATGGTTATTAGGATTAAAGAAAGTTCATGTCTTTATTTCTTCTGTTGATTCTTTGTTCCTTCTTCAATGATGGGTCTCAGGTGTCACAGTCAGAGGACAAGGCAGTGAGAAGAGAAAAGAAGGGAAGGAAGGAAGGAAGAAACGAGACTCTACATGGTTGACAAAATTTGGTACTTTCTTCTTTCTTTCTTTTACCTTTTTTATTTCTTTCATTTTTATGAATATTATTATTAGTTATTATTATTATTATTGGACGAGGTTGAGATGTGTTGCCTCAGATCCAGGCAACTCATGGGATAGTGTGAAAAAAGGGTGTTGTCTTTTGAGGTCTTCCTTGTGATTCTTGAGACTTTGCTTTTCCTGGGTTTCTTTCTCATGACCTTTTTTTTTTAACTCATTCTTTCTTGTGTTTAGAGATAATGAGTTTTGGCTTTGTTTTTCCTCTCTCCCTCTTTAATTTTTGTGGGTTTTAATCTTTTTTTGTTTTTTGCAGATAAAGTTTGTTTTGAGCTGTTTCTCTTTCACCAGAGTTGACGGAGGTGTGTAGAGAAGAATATGATAATGGTTGAAAAAGGGTGTAGTCTGGCTAATTTTGCTTTAAAATTTCCACAAATGGAAATTCGGATCCATTGTTGTTGACCAGATCTGACTACCCCAATTTCATTTTCACCACCTTTTAAGTAGTCCATGATTTGCATAGGTTGAATTTATCTCCTCCTTTGGGCTTCTCAGACATGGGAAATGGTTTTCTTAAATCCGTGCTTTGCATTCCGGGATCGTTTTCAATCAGAAAAGGTGATAAATTAGTTAAAACATGACAGGCTGTGTAATATCAGTAGGGTGGGAGGGTAACTTTTTGTACTACATAGACAAGGCTTTTGATGGAGGAGATGTCAACCACGGTTACAGTGCCATGGAGAGTAGGTAATTCAGTGTGTGATAAGCCAACCATAGCTACCCACATGGATGTATCCAGAATTAAGCTGATGGCAGATACAGGGTTGTTATCCAATTCTATAACTAAGGTTTCCGATGAGACTTTTATAGGCTCAGATGAGGATCATGACAGTGGTCATCACGAGGATGAAATTGGTATTACAGCAGTCACAGCTCCAGAACAGCGAAGAGAAGGAGAAATTCCAATGTTGGATATGATATCCCAAAATATAAGCTCTCTGGTTGTTGGTGATGAAGTTTTAACCCCAGAAATTGAGGAGGAGGATTTGATATCACTGGAAGGGGATCCAATTATTGATAGCTCTTCACTTTCAGTAGCCAGTGAGAATAGTAGTGTTTGTGTAGATGAGTTCATCAGTCCTGAGGTTTCTTCAGATTTAGGGACAACAAGTTCCAAAGACATAGGAAAGAGCATCTGCACTGTCAAAATTGCAGCCAGGGCTTTGGGTATGTCAAATGTAGAGGCAGATGTGGCAGTGAGCCTTGAAGAGACAGGAGTTAGATCTGGCCTAAAGCCTACTACAGGTGTTTTTCATCAACTAACTCTGGAAAGATCTGTGAGTGGAACAGTTGGTAGAAGTGTTTTTGAATTAGATTGTACCCCATTATGGGGATTTACATCTGTGTGTGGAAAAAGGCCTGAGATGGAAGATGCAGTTGCAACTGTTCCTCGATTTTTGAAAATTCCTATTGAAATGCTAACGGGTGATAGGTTACCTGATGGAATAAACAAATGTTTCGGTCAGCAGACAATACATTTCTTTGGAGTCTATGATGGGCATGGTGGCTCTCAGGTAAAATCTTATTTTACTTTTTATGTGATTCTTTTGTCCAATGATTAAGCATTCTTCACACGGAGGTTGTTTACATCACTCAGGTGGCAAATTATTGCCGTGAGCGCATGCATTTGGCCTTGGCTGAGGAAATCGAATCTGTCAAGGAAGGTCTATTAGTTGAAAATACCAAGAATGATTGTAGAGATCTGTGGAAAAACACTTTCACCAATTGTTTTTTGAAGGTAGATGCTGAAGTTGGGGGAGAAGTCAATTGTGAGCCTGTTGCCCCAGAAACTGTTGGATCCACTTCTGTTGTTGTTATTATCTGTTCATCTCATATGATAGTTTCAAACTGTGGTGATTCAAGAGCGATTCTGTGTCGTGGGAAAGAACCCATGGCACTATCTGTTGATCATAAAGTAAGCTACTTCCAATATAGTTTTGCATCTCCTTTGAAAAGAGTTTTAACTAATTAGAAGAAATTTAAGTTTGTTTGCTGTATGGTAGCCAAATCGAGATGATGAATATGCAAGAATTGAGGCCGCTGGAGGCAAGGTGATACAATGGAATGGTCACCGAGTATTTGGTGTTCTAGCAATGTCAAGGTCTATTGGTATGTACTTAATCACAAATTTTACTTTATTTCCTTTTGTCTAATAATGAGTTTCTTGGAAGTCTTTTGGTGAGCATGGCTGATTACAAGGACTTTTTCTCAACACACTTGTTAGATTTTAGTTTATGAATGTAAAAAGTGGACACTGGTTGCATTGTTTATATATGTACTCTAATCTCTGATAGAAATGATGTCCATATCAAGATTGTGAAAATTACTAATTTCTAGAGTCTTTTCATTTCCCTACTATGGATATTGCTTAGAGTAATGTTATATTTTCCTACTAACCCTCCTAACACTCTATAAATAAGTATTAAATGAAAAAGTGAACGCATTTAATATCTTAGAAATGTAGAATGCATTCAATTCTTTCTACATTCTATAAGTAGGAAGATGTTGTAGGAGGATCTACAATTATTCTATCACTTATTTATACATGAATCATAATTCTTACAAGTTTCAATGCCATAATAGGATTCCTTAAATCTTGAAGGCTTTTGGTTTAGTTTTTTTATTTTTTTCATCACACCAGTTCTGTTTATTTCTTTTGGAAAGAAATATTATTTGGATTCAAGAGTAGGTTTAGTCAACATTCAGTGCACTTTCTTTTTTCGAAAAAGATCCAAAATTTCCAAAGATAAAAGCTTTGGCTTGAGTGGTAATCAGATAAAAATGTTTATTTCACCATTTTAATACCAGAAAGTCTTGAAGTGACTCCAAATACTCCAATATCCTTGCTTTTTACAACAACAACAATAGAAGCCTTAGCTCACTAGGTGAGGTCCGTTAACATGGATTACACAATGCTAGTCAGTTTGGTTAAAGACCAAATCTTTAGAGTTATTATTCACCATGAGATCTCTCATAACAACTTCTCCAAGTTCCTTTTTGGTATCCTTCTCCCCTTTTCCATGGGACTAAAAACCGTGCAATTTATTCTTCTCACTGGTGCATCTAGTGGGCCTTCTATGTACGTGTTCTAACCATCTTAACCAATTTTGTCATCTTTTTCTCAATCAGTGTCACACCACTATCTTGTATGCTATCATTGTGTATCCTGTTCTTTCTTATGTGGTCACACATTTGTCTTTTAACATTTTCATTTCTGCTACTCTTACCTTTTTCTCTCGTTATTTCTTTAAAGCTCAACATTCACTACCATAGAGTACAGTCAGATGTATAACAGTACAATAAAACTTTCCTTTGATCGTGAAAGGTACATTGCAATAACAAATAACCCCCAATGTCTTTCTTCATTTTACCCATATCGTTTGTATCCTTTGTGTGATACAACATCTGCATTAATTTCTCCATCATTTTGTAATATTAATCCCTGATATTTAAAATTAGAAACTTGTGGTATAACATCTTATCCCATTTTTACTTCCAAATCATATTCTTCGACTTTTGCTAAAGTTGCAATGCATATATTCTATTTTACTCCTACTTGAGCAAAGAAAACTCTATGTTTTCAAACTCTATTTCTAAAGCTCAAGTTTGAAGTTAATTGCTTTCCTTGACTCCTTGATTAAAACTACATTATTCTATCTTACTCTTTGTTTATATTGTCCATTTGCCTTTTAGAATATCTGTTGTTGGGTTTGGTTCAGCTAATCCTGACGACATGTAAGGGGAGCAATTCAAATGAATAGCGTGTTAGCTATCCAATTGACCTAATTGCGAGTATCTGCAGGGTAGCTACTATAATAAAACTAGTGTATGATTTTGAATAATGCTGATTGTGGAAACTATGAAAGGTTGTTGCTTTGTTTATGATATTTCTCTTCGTTGCATTCTTTCTGCCTGTAGTTTGGTCATCTGTTTCAGCCTGTATTCGTGTACTTGTGCATGATGTTAGGTTGCATGTCCTTGAAAAGTTGTTCCTGAGACTTGTGCTACTTGCACAGTTCGTTTGTACTTTGTCCAAAACTGTTTTTGTTTATTGTTGCTTTAATTTATACAGGTGATAGGTATTTGAAGCCATGGATTATTCCAGACCCAGAGGTGACGTTTCTTCCTCGTGCGAAAGATGATGAATGCCTCATTCTGGCCAGTGATGGCCTGTGGGATGTCATGACCAACGAAGAGGTGTGTGACATTGCACGGCGGCGCATACTTCTATGGCACAAGAAAAATGGCTTGGCACTGCCCTCAGAAAGGGGAGAGGGAATTGATCCTGCTGCACAAGCAGCTGCAGAGTACCTATCGAACCGTGCTCTTCAGAAAGGAAGCAAAGACAACATCACTGTAATTGTGGTGGATTTGAAAGCTCAAAGAAAATTTAAGAGCAAGACATGACTGTTTCTTCAACTGCACCTGGGTGTTGGAAGATAATGGAAAGCTGAATATGATCCAATATAGTTTTTTTGCACATAAATTTTTCATATGGGCATCAGAATTGCACCCTGTACAATACAACCCTCTCCCTAGAACTCTCCAACCGATTAAGAGTCTCCTTGTACACTGCCACATTGGGGCCATGTAAATCTTTGCTGCTTTTGCCGGTAGGTATATGAGGCCAGTTCCATGCCTATCTGTCACCATATTGTATTCATTATTATGCCTCCGAGAACAATGGCTCTGTGAGGTATTTACTTCATATTGCTTTAACCTGTGCTGTTTATAAAAAAAGGTAGTAGCTAATTGGCATTGTGGTTTACAAGTTGTGATCCACCCCTTCTAATAATGTAGCAAAGCAATTCTCTATTTGGAGCTTACTCTTGCAATTTATGTCGGTGGTGGATTGATATCATTGGTTATGACTCAATTCCAGTGGTTGTACTGCAATAATGATGGTAGGGACAATTATGGACAAGGTTGCTTAAGAAAAATCTCAGCTATCTTTTTTATTTGTTTTGGTTTTGGATGGTTTTGTTTAACTGTGCTCATGGTTCAGAGACAATGTGGCTTATCAAACACTGTTGAACCTTGTCAAATTTCTTCTTTTTAAAAAGATCACTGCTGATTGATTAACTTTTAAGATATTTTCATTCATTCAACCATTCAGGTTGCCAATTTTTCTTTTTCAAAAGGAAGTTTTTATTCCATCCGATTGGACTATTCTTTTTCATGGCCACGATTTATGATACATAAATATCCACAAATTTTCAGTTCTGATTCTGATTGCCTTAAGCTTTAAGACAAGTTAAAAAGGTCCTACGTGTCTGGCTGCGTCATGCTGTCATGTTTTACAACAAAATAAGACTGGAAGAAAATGACTTCTGACCCGCCAGGGCAAGGTTGTTAAATTCTACAACCTGATTTTGTACTTCTAAGAATTTTAATTTGTTTAAAAATAAAAATCTAACTAATACAAATAAAATACTAGTTAAGAAATTAAATGTGAATTGTCCTTAAAGAATTAAAAGTAAAATTTTCCTTGTGAAAGTGTATTGTTATTAAAGCATTCTTATTATGATTTTTATTCATAATCGGTAAATATATCATTTTGAAATATCAGAAAATATTGCTTTATTAGCAGTATTCTTATTTCAAATAAATATTATGTATCTTTAATATAAAAAAAAACTAAATACTAACTTCAAGTTTTTTTAATTAAGGTTTTTAGTTCATTTTTCCTATGCTTAAGAAATCAAGTTAAATTGGTAAAAAAAATTAAGTTAAAGGTTTTTATTATAATGTATAACATTTAATAAAATACCTCAATAAAAAAAGGTTGAAAATTTATTTAATGCTTCATATTTAACTACATAAAAACAATACAGTTTGTTTTAAAAAAAAAATCTATAAGTGCCTTGTAAAGACTAAAGAGGAACTATTTTTGTTACTACATCCTTAAAAACATAAAATAGTTATTGAACTCATCCTTGTGTTGCAACGGCTTTAGTCTGCTACTCTAGTCTTTCACAAACAAACGCATATAATTTTTTTCCCAGTGTATAAATAAGATATTCAGTTAACTTCTAGATCTTTTTAGAGGTTTTAAATAAATTAAAATATAAGATTAAGTATGAAACAGATTGCTTCATGGCTGGTAATTTACTAAGATGTCTTTTTTGGATCGGCAATTTATTAAGATATGTTAACTGATACAAACAAGAAGCCACATAACATCGAAATTTTACCACATCTCCCCCATAAAAAATTCTAAACACTACTATTCATCTTCTGCCCCTCCTCTTCTTGTTATCCCACGAGACACGATGGGGCAGTGAATGATTAATGCAATGTGAGGTGTATAAAAACGTGGCAACAAATCTATTTGTCGCATTTTTTATGTTAATTAGAGGTAGAGGGGCTAAAATTGGTCACTTGAAAATAACAAAACCACAAGCGAAATCCACTTTTAAAAAGGACACACAAAAAAAAATGATATATTTATACACCAAAGAAATGGCATGTTACGACTAGTTTTATTCCTAGGTCAAGCAAGTCGCAAGATCCGTGTTCAGCAAAGACAGTATCATTGATAGACTGAAGAAAGACGTAATTATATACATCTTCATTGTTCTATATGAATTTTTATATTCTAAAAACAATTGATGATTTTCTTATTTTTAATATTAGAAAAATCTCACTCTATCAAAGTAACTAAACAATCATTCAAATATTTATATTTGATTTTTTATGATATTCAGAAGGATAACAATCAAGGAGAAAAGAAACATAGCATATCAGACGAACCACAATACACACACACTACGCAGTAAGCTTTTAAATTCACGGTCCTCATTCGAATATGATTCTCAGACACCAAGGGGTAATTGGGATTGAAAAGCATAAAAAAAAAAAAAAAGAGTTGTTCAGAGAGAGAAAAGTGAATGCGTGTATTTTTTTAAAGCAAAAAACATTTTGCAATAATAAGCTTTCAAATTTTGAAATATATTTTTTATTAAGCAAAAAGGAGATAGCCACTACAGTCCTTTACATTTTGCACTAAAAGACAATTTGTAATTAAACAATTAAGAATCACAAATAATAACTATAAAATCGTTATATTATGAGGGCAAAATACTACTATATTTATATTATTTGTAACAGACGATAGCCTAGTATTTTCTGTATGCCAATTCCTTCACAGCATCACCAAGCTCATTTTCATTTTGAACACTCTGAACCCAATTTGCATTGATATTAACCCGCTCAAGGCTCTGCCTTAACGTTGCAATGCAGGGCATAGCGTGGGTAGCAAAGAATTCCTCTACCTCCTTGGCCTTCTCAAACGAAGCAAACTGCACCAACAAAAAAAAAAAAACAGTGAAGAGTTATAATTGAACATTACAGAGACAAAATGGGACAAAGCATGTTGAGGGGCATGAGACAACTGCACTGACAAACCAAGTTATTATAAGTCCTGAACCATATGTTTTTTTGAGGTGTTCCCAGTTTTCCTGTATATCATTAGAGAACGGTGAGAAGATGATAATAAAATGGGAAAAAGGTTTAAAAGAACAGTGTATGTGTGTGTCATGAACTCTTGATTTCTACAAGAGTTTTTTCTTAAAAATCAAGGCCTCATACCATACTTGATCCATCGTCGGTGGTTTCTTGTGTGACGTACACAAAACGAATGAAGTTGAGAGAGAGAAAACTGTTAGGTTGACCCTCACTAGGTATGGGAAAAGCTCCAATTAAGTCAAACCTATACTCATAACTCATAACTACACCAATTCAAGACGAGTTTAGCGTGCACGGTGCCAAAGTGTTTATAAGCCGTTGATATAAAGTAAAATAGTGAATGGTCATGATGTTGAGGGTGTGGTATAGAAGAGTTTTTCAAGTGAGAATAAACATATATTTCAGTGTCGCTACCTCGCTGTCGCTAGTGAATAGTGATGGGTTTGATCCCACTCATGACTCAAAGATGGTTTTAGTTTTTTTCTTTTTTAAGTTCCTTTATTTTTTGGTTACAAATATAAACACCAAACCATCCAAGAGAATCGAACCCCCACACAAATATTATTTGCAATGATTCTACCACCAAGCCATTGTCAACTTTATGTTCCATTAAAACAATTACGTAGTGTATTATACGCTTGATGCATTTTAAATACTTTTTTTTAATCTATTTTTCAACTTTTTTTATGCATTATCATAATCATATTTTAATTAAATATAATTATAAATTATTTGGTAATTTTTCTTTAGAAATTTCCAGTAAATATTTTTTAATCAGCTTAATGATTTTTTAAAATGTTTTAAATATATAGGTTGTTTTAATTTAATTTATATTATTAAAAACAAATTCTTATAATTTACCTAATCTATGATTAAAATGTATTTGAGGATATGTGTTGTTATTCTCATCTTTTCTATTCAGATTGTTTATAAAATTATTTAACAAAATCTAATTCAGTTAGTTGAATATTATACATGAATTTTGTAAATATCTTTATACTAGAGTTTAATTCCTCCATTTGAATAAATAAATTTTGATTAATAATATCATACATGTTAAGAAAATGATATTTGATCTTTTATATTGAACTGAATATTCAATAAAAAAATTCTAAGACCTTGGAAATTTTTGTTCAATAACTTTGCACTTAAGGAATTAGTAAAGGTGGATATGAAGATATTCTAGAATAAGTCGAAGTCAAAATACTTTTAACCGAGGCAAATGTCAAATTAATCTAGACTAAGTAAAGGAAAAGATATTCTAGTCAAACAGAGGCAAATATACTTTGTGTGAGGAAAGTTGATGATATCATCAAAACACTTATCTTTTTATTAGGAATTAATTAATGACTTGACCAATGTGTCTTTACCTCTGCCTCAAACAAAGTATATTCATCTTGATCTCGATCAAAGTATTTTCACTTCTACCTTGGGTAGAGTATTTGCAACATTATCTTGGCTAGAGTATCTTCACCTCTACCTTGGATAGAGTATCTTCAACTCATTTATGGCTAAAATATATTTAGTTTTGCATTAGCCAGAGTATCTTCACCTTCACCTCAACTAGAGTAATTTGACCTCGGCCTAAGCTAGAGTATCCTCTCATCAACCTCATCCATAGTGATACAGCCCCCAAATTGGATGATAAATTCAACATCTAACACTTGAATCTTTATAGCTAATTTTCAAGAAAAATATAGAAATAAAAGGATAATAGCATAGTTAAATAATAAATGATAGAACAATGTCACAATTCGAATGAATTGATAAGTTGAGATGAAGGTTCAACACTTTGAATTATGAAATTCAAAGATAAAAATCAAGGGTAGTTCATAAGAACCTAGAGAGAGTTTTCTCTAACAATGCTTCAAAGCTTCATTTCAAAATAAGTCAAAACTAATTACAAAGTCAATAATTTTTCTATTATAATATAGACCTAAAAGCTACCAAGGTCCATTACTAAAGGCCTAAATATAAGACAATTTTTTTTAAAAGTCAAACAAATTAACGAAAAAGGCTTAAACTCAATACAAGCAAAGTACATCCAGTTTCCTTCCAAACTTCTTTATAACTTTCAACAAGCTTCCTCATTTCATCAACCCACATATTTAATAAAGGATCACGAATTCTATAAAAATTTAGGGCTTTATACCCTGGACTCATGCTACTAATAACATCAACCATAGGTTGATAATATGCTGAGTAACTGCATTAAATGGCACTAAAGCATCTATCATCCATTTTGCAATGGCTTTGTCACACTTTTCTATAATTTGCTTATTTTGCAAGACACTCTCCAAGCTAGGTTGATCTCCAGGAGTTGTTCTAGGCATGAAATAATCATCTACATGAGCAGTGTTCTTCCCCTTTTGAGACTTGGAAGAAACTAATTTTGGAATTCCACTTAATTCCTCAACTATTCTCACAAAGTCTCCATCTATTTCAAATGTATCACTTTCATTAGATTGTTCCTGCACTTTTCTTTTCTTGTTTTTCTCAATTTGTTCGAGTAGTTGCTTCATTTGATGTTGGACATCAGCATGAACCTTCTTGCAAGCTTCTATTTGGCCCTTTTGTCTAGCCAAGTGAGCCTTACACCATTTAATACCACCTCCTTTAACTCTTTTATCACAATAAATACACATCATTGTCACTTTTGAAGCACCCTCATCAATTTGTTTACAATGTCCCCGTCCCCAAGCTGGATCATTTTTCCCTCAAACATTCTGAGAATTATTTGGAGTGGATGCTTCTTGAGATGATGGGGCATCACTCGATGACATATTCAAGTCTAATTGCAAACATTAACTTCATTAGTTATTGATCATATCATCATATAATTGGTAAAGAAACTAGAGACAAGGTAAGTAAAATTTGATGAAGAATAAAATATAAAGAAACTTGAGACAAGTTAATGTTTTCACTATTCTAAGAAAGAGGAGTGATAGCAAGTAGCAATAAACTCTTGAATTCTTCTTGTATGTGTTAGACTATAAATCACATAGACAATAAATAGGTTTGTTGGTATTTAGATATTAGCGATCATAGTTTTGATTCCATATTGAAGACTACAATGTGTTAGTGTTAGCTGTTAATTATGTGCAATGGCACAATTTCTGAGAAGAAAAAATGTCAACTTAACTAAAATATTACCTATAAGAAATCAAAAAATGGATCTTTTTTTTTAGGAAAGTGTTACCAATGAACTTGTAAAGTTGTACTATAATTTTCAATACATAATTATTTCTAAAAATTATACTTTTAGAAAGAAAACAAGAACATTAGACTAGGTGTATTTAGATTTATAGTTAATAATGTTAGAATGTGTGTTCCAACATAAATACAACAAATAAAAATAAAATAAATGTAAAAGTAAAGTTCTTGATTTGTTTGACAAATGAAAACCAAACATGTTCTACTCTAGGTTGAAACAATCGGGGATGAGTCGTGATTCGTGAACACACCATGCATAATAGACTAACTGTCTAGCTCATTTTCATCATAATGGTTGTTTAACAATTAACAAAGTTTCATGTTCTCTATTCAATGTCTATGACTAGGAGCACATTTTAATCCTGAATACGTAATCACATGAACACGTTAACAAAGATTGTTTCTAACTTGTCACAAAAGAGTTTAATCAACCATACTTAAGGCAAGATTTCAAATGAAACTAACAAGCCATTTCTACGAAAATTGCAAAGCCAAAGCATACATAGAACGATACAAAAGCAACCTAGATTATAATCAGCCTAGATTTAGTAGATTAGAATAACCACGGTGACACGACACCTCTGCAAAAGAGAATAGAAAAGCAAAGCCAAAGCATACATAGTTGACATGACACTGTTTTATACGAAAATTGCAGAGAATCCATCTCTTATAAGTTATAATCAGCCTAGACTAGAATAACCACGGTGACAATCAAAAGAGAGGAATAGTACGAGCAACGAGCACTTTGTAAAATACAAGCACTCTGTAGTCTGTAAAATAGTACGGGCAACGAGCTTCCGGACAAACCTTCAAAGGGAATATCGTCCAGCATCAAAGGCAAGACCGTTAGTTTTCAAATCTAGTGGTGTGACGAAGAGCTTCAGAGGGAAGACCGTCCAACGTCGGCGTGTGCAGAGCCTTCTATAGACGCGACAAAGGAGAGCAACGACGACAGTGACGACGTCAAGGCTTGACGAAACACGTGAAGCAAGAGCGTCAAGGAGGCAAGCAAGCAAGACTGCAAGAGCCCTACGTCTGCAACTCTACGTGATTGCTTGAATGAAGTATGCACTCTGATGGAAATTAAATTAGGGCTCCAACAAAATGACACCATTTTGGAGTCCTTTTTTTCCTGTCAAAATCCGATCCAGGTTCCAAAAATCGACTGAGTCGCCAGGTCTTCATAAAATCGCCGGATTTCACTGGATCAAATCGGACCACATGCATGGCCAGTCCATTCCCCAACCCGACCTGGATAAAGCAACAGTTCCCAATCCGACCAACCAGATCGAACCGATTTTCACAACACTATTTCAATCTCACGAATCCTTATTTAAACAAAGACATTTATGTAATTTTATTATAATGAATATTTGCGAAACAAGTACTCTAATATCAGTCCCTACCCCGTTTATTAATGAGTAGAGGATATATTTGTCTTCATCATCCATGAACCCACATTTATGTATTTATTTTCTATCCGTTACGAAATTTTGTCCGCAAATATCCAAGAGTGAGGGTATTTTTGTCATCTCAAACCAAAATCGCACGACTGCAGTATCTGAGAAACCAGAAGTGAAATGCATTCTTAACATGATCTTTAATAAAAAATATTGTAATCAGTATATTTATTATTTTAAAAACATGGCAGTAAGTGTGACAACCTATTTGTTACATTTATGTTAACCGGTGGGGCTAAAATTGGTCACTTTTAAATAACAAGAAAACCAAATGCTAATCCCAAATTTACAAAGGGCACACAAAACATTTGACATATTTATACCGACGTAATAAGCCTAATGTTATTCCCATGTCAGGCAACTCGCAAGGTGCATGCTTAGCAAAAGACGGTAACATTGACAGACTGAAGAAAGTTGAAATTACCCCCACCCATTTTTTTATTTATTTATGGAAAAGAAGAGCCTAGTATACTCTGTATGCCAATTCCTTCACAGCATCACCAAGCCTATTTTCGTTCTGAACATTCTGAACCCAATTTGCATTGATATTGACCCGCTCAAGGCTTTGCCTTAACGTTCTAGCAATGGATGGCATAGCGTGGATAGCAAAGAATTCCTCTACCTCCTTGCCCTTCTCAAAGGAAGCAAACTGCACCAACAAAGAAAAATGAAGAATTACAGTTGAACATTACAGAGAGGGAAATTAGAGTGTGCTAAGAAAACCAATGGGACAAAGCATGTAGAGGCATGAGACAAACCGGTGAGACAACTGCACTGACAAACCGAGTTATCAAAAATCCTGAACCATATGTTTTTATGAGGTGTTCCCAATTTTCCAGTATAACATTAGAGAACGTTGAGAAGATGTGTGTCATGAACTCATGATCACAATCAGTTTTTTCTTCAAAATCAAGGCCTCATAAAGAGATAAAGCAGTGTGCTAAGAAATCGCTATAGAATGGGGAAAAAACACGAGGTGAATTTTAGCATGCACTCTCCAGGCTTAAAGAGAGAGCAGTAGCATACTAGCATGTAAATGGATTAACGAGACATCACAATTGACAATGTTTGCAAAGAAGGCCAATTCCTAAATCAAACAACGGCCAAGTGTTCTCCAAATATAAAAAATGAAACTTTTTCTGATGAATCTTTACTCAGTCTCAACATTGATCAATTTGCAAAGCCTTGAAGGAAACTAAAATAAAATAAAATAAAAACTGAGGCTTGCACAAAACTTAATTTCAATTTAATGTGTTCCACACTTCATATATGACTACTCACTACTGGTTCTGGGTTGTTTATACCTTAAGCCATGCCCAAGCTACATCTCGTCCTTCCCGGGTAACAACAAGTCCAAAAACAGCATCCTGACTACGAACCTTAACAATATATAGCAAGTAAACAACATATGAATATCCATTATGCATAAATAAATAAAAAAAATGTATGTGCATTCTGACTTATAAAATATCTGAAGAAAGGTTACCTCAGATGACAACATGAAGTTAAGAGCTTCAAGAATTAGATCTGGATCACGTGAAGATGCCAGAGAGCCTACAATCATAGAAAATATTAGTATACAGACCCAGAAAAAAGTATGATATGCTCTCATACAAGACATTTCATTACCCAGAATACGTGTTTTCTCCTGACTTAGGTCAGCTTCCCTATATACTTTCAAAAGGGATTCATAACCTGACCTGTTAGATTTGCTTGCCCGTTGCATTACAGCTACATATGCCACCAGCCAAAGTTTCACAATAATAAACAGAAGAATCTATAGGGAGATTTCATGCATTAAAATGACGCTGCACCTAACCTTTCTTATATCAGGTGGAAGAAGTGGTGTATTTTTGTTTTCTAAGAATGCCTGAAAACGCTTGCTTGCTTCATCCAGGGTCAAATCGTGACCAAACATAGCAAGGGCAGTCAAAATTTCTCCTCTCAACATTGCATCTACATGACTTTCTCCTGGTTTAGGCTCCCAACCAAGCCTCCTGCAAGGCAATACCAAAATATGGGGTAAGAAGTAGAACCCAAGATGTTAAAAAGACCACTATAAAAAGAGCATAGTAGGCATCTCTTTTAGGCTATCCAAAATCCAGATTTTCCAATATCTTTATCCCCAGTCCTACTATCAGATATATTACAACAGACAAACATGACTCCTAGCATATACCTTCCAATCATTATGCAAAGCAAAAGAAATGTCAGTAGTTTCTACAAAATTTTATTAAGAGAAACACAATCTTCCCAGGATCATGCATTCAACAACTTACTCGGCAGAGTACTGGAAAAGGTTAACAAAGAACTGCTTGAAATATTCTAGTAAGTCTGGTACTGCATCAGCTGCAATACGTTGAACTTTAAGACTTATCTGCCAAACAAAAGAGTTGGAGTTATATCCAACATATATAACCCAAGTAATGAATGAACAAGACTTGGAAAATAACATTACAGTTATCAGGTTAGACAACACGGTATAATCAACTTCCTCCCTGTAAGATCCCATCAAGTTAATCAAGGAGGTCAATGATTCTTGGTGAGCCATACAAAGTGCAAATGAATCATCCAAAATGCCTGAAGAAGTAAATAAGTTGCAAGTTATTAGTGTTTTCCTTTTCTACCATTGGAAACAAATTTTCAAGAGATTATTCAATTTACCAAATCGGTCTGATGCAGATAAGAGTAGTTTCTCTACTGCATATCTAAGTCTAGCAGCAAGCAGCTCATCATACTTCACCCTGTAGAAACCAGCCTGATCCACATTAAGTTTAATCCAACAATTTACACCTTTGTCTGTGGAACCAAGGAAATCTTTGACATCATGTGTTTCAGATTTTTGATTGCAAGAGGAAACTCTTGTGGACGTCATAAGAGCCAAAGCATAATGTTATTGGAACAATCCAATGGCCTTTTCTCCTTGAGCACCGCTTGACAAGAATTGTGACTGTCAATAAACATACAAAGCTTACACCTGAGATGTGATGGATTTTGTCTCTGAACATAATCATATAAAAATCAAATGAAAAGTCAGATGCAATGGAGCCTGATTAAATTCCAATTTCTGATCAATGACTTTAACAGATACAACAGGATATCCCTTCTGCTTTGTCCATGAGGTCATTAACTTGTTCACCGGTTCACCAGATCCTTCCTCAAGTGCAGCCCATAGATCCTCAGTCTTAGCATTTGAGCAAGCATGTCTTTTTATATATGAAGCCAGCAACCTCTGGTTGCATGAAAAAGCAATGTATAGTTTGATCACAAATAGCATGATATATAACTCAACCATATTTTATATGTAATTTAATACACACTTCTTAAAAGCATTCATATACTATTAAGTACATATTGCTGTATCTCATTGAATTAAATATAAATACCTTTAACTATTTCATCCCTTCAAAATTGGCAATGAAAATATAGTTTTTTATGGAAGCAGTAAGGGGCCATGGCCAAGTACTAACCTGAAAGCATTCGGCACCAAGATAGCTTTGCAGCATCCTAATTACAGATGCACCTTTTCTATAACTTATTGCATCAAATATTTCATCAATCTCACAAGCATGATTGATCTCCACCTGTAGACATAATTTACATAGATTAAAACTTTAAAATACACTTTAAACGAATAAGAAAGCCTATCAACATTTTAACCAAAGAAAAAAAAATGTACAATTTATATATATACTTTAACTTAAAAAATAAATATATATACAAATTGATATTATATAACAAATAATTTATAGATTTGAATTACATATAATTAATTAGCATAAAATTAGCCAAATCCTTTATCTGAGACAAACTAAACACTTGAAAAAGTAGATTAAACAATACCTCAATTGGGTGGGACTCTGCAAGTCCATCCAACCTAAAACCCTCAGTAGATTCATGAAGAAATTGAGACCATATTTTCCACTCAGGAAAACAGCTATCAGTGGCTAAATAGCTCACCTGACCATGCCAAAAGAAGAGAAGAGGAAGAAAAATATAAACTAGGTTAAATTTAAAAAAGTTAAACTAAAAGCAACAAACCCAACCAGCATCTCTGCAATGGCATCAATTTGAGGGTGTATGAACCACACAACTTACCCATGTTGCAAACCCTTCATTCAGCCACAAATGTGTCCACCACTCCATTATAACAAGGTTGCCAAACCACTGGTGTGCTAGTTCATGAGCTACTACAGTTGCAACCTAAACAGTAACCAAAGAAATATATTTTGTCCTTCAGTTAGTAACAAAATTATTAGTTCTTAAAATTGAGAATGGGAAACTCAAGTAGCCAAGACCAAATCAACTTTAAGGATAAGCAGAGTATCATCTGTTTATTTGCAGCAGCAGAATGCTGGTCATCATATAGCAAATCAGTCTCCCGATGTGTAACTAAACCATAGTTCTCCATGGCTCCAGCAGCGAAATCAGGGATTGCAATCATATCCAATTTTGGCAGCGAGTAGGGAGTGGTGAAGTAACTGTTACATTATCATAGTTAAATGATTAATAAATGATCAACAATGCAGAATATCTATACATGTAGTCAAGCAAACAGACTAACTTGAAGTTAACATATATTTAATAAATTATTAGCCACATATAATGAATATTTCTAATGGTTTGCAGCCATGAGATGGATAAATGGAATTGAAAAGAAATGAGATCATGGATTATATCTGATAAATTTCCTTCCTAAGAAGCACAATATTGTATATAGTTACATACCTACCCCTTGTATAGATCCAAAGCTTTCACAGCTACATCAAGTGCAAATTTCCCCTGGTTTGCCTTACCAACTTGACAATACACCCGGACTTTGACCCCTGTAGAGATGTTAAATTCAATTAAGAAAAACAAGAAGGTCAGTACTAACAAACAACCAATACCTAAAATGTATAGAGCAAACATGGTTTTACCATCTGAGGTATGATCTTCCATATAATCAAATAAACCAACAACAACCGCAACCAAATATGTAGACATAATTGGTGATTCTTGATGAGACTGTTTTGAGATTTCCATCTGTTATTTCTTCAACAATTGGCATGTTGGAAAGAGCAACAAGCTCTGAAGGCACATCCAATGTGATCTTGAAAGTAGCCTGCAAGATCAACCACGTGAGAAAAGTGGGCCCAACCTCAAAATCCATTCAGACCTGTCTCACCCTCGTAGGCCTTAGCACCCAAGCCATGAACCCAAAAGAAGCTTATTATTTGAAGTATTAAGCTTGCGTCATTGTAGCAATAATATTCTGGCTTTGCTAATGCTTACAAAAGGTTCATTTAGAAGGGAAGAGAGGGAGACCAGTAAACCTTGCAAGCAGGTTCATCCCAACAAGGAAAGCATCGCCTGGCATCAGCTGGTTCAAACTGTGTAACTGCCATAGTCTTCTTCTCACCATTGTGCTCATAGGTACTGCACATAAAAAGTAGCCATATAAATTAATTTTAAAACAAAAACTGGAATTAGCCATCCATCTACTTCCTCAGGAAAGTAAGGCAAGGGGGAAAAAAAATTTATACTATAGTTTTGTTTGGATAAACTTCTCCACAAGGACTTAAAGGTGAAAAAAATAAGGTAAAATGAATTGAGTTTCTCAAATAAGTTAAAATCAACTTAAGCATCTTGGGTTTATCCAATCATGGCCTTATGTTATTTAGATACCAGTAGGGTTTTGAAATGAACAATTCACATAAAATCGATAGCCGCAAGAAAATTAATAATAAAGACTCGGTGATGAAAATGCAGCCTCAAGCAGAATTAAGGTAAACAATTTAGCATGTAATATGAAGCAAAGAAAAACAAACAAGAGTCACCTTCGGTAGAAGCCTTTCATTCTATCATTCAAGATTCCTTCAAAGCGAATGGACAAGACACCGAAGCCAATAGGTAATTCCTCTGGGAACTCCAAAACCAGAATCTCATCATTTTCAAACAACTCAACTCGAGAAGATTTAATAACCTGCATACCATAGACGTCCATTAATTGGTTATACTTATATGAGCAACAAAACTCCACACATAAGGATGCGAGAACTTCATAGTTATGAATCTCGAATGTTCTACTAGAGAAATATCAGCAACCAGTAGAGAGTACCTTGGAGGAATCTTGGTTGGTGAATGAAACGGCGTCGTTGCTAACGGAGAGTTCGGCGGCATTGAGAACGATGAAAGAGGTGGCGGCGACGGAACCTGCAAAACGGTGCGCGACGAGGTCGGGCTTGAGCCTAATGTCGTAGCGTTTCGGAACGGCGAATTTCGGAAGACGAGGCTGCCCTTTGAACTGATCCATCTGTTTCTTGTGTTTACACAAATTCACACGGAACGAATGAAGTTGAAAGTTAGAGCTGAGGTTGGATGGGCATTTATAGAGATTGTTCCTTTGAACTAGGAAGGATGTAAAATAAAAGAGAAGACAAATGGGTTCAAGTATTGTTTTTAATTTTTTATGTTTTCTTTTTTAATCGGTTTGATTTTTTATGACCTTTTTAATGTGTTATAACCTTTAAATTCGGTCAAAATGTGCCTTTGTATTAACAACTGATTAATTCGAGTGCTACTAAATTCAAAGAAATATAAATGTGTGATTAAAATGTGAGACCTCTTAAATTCACAGTTGAATGGTTATTGATTGTCATAAAAGTTTACATTTGATTATACCGCTCTTCCTTTGTTGCATTCCCAATATCTTGCAAATGAAATTGGAGGAATCAAAGGAACCAAAAATGCAAGATTTTATTTTGGGAACTAAAAAACACATACCCCTTAATTTGAACTTTCAGAGGACAAAAAGCATTAAAAAAAATCTTTAGAAAAATGAAGTATTGTCATTTTTACAGTTTTTAGTTGTTGTTATGTTAAAAATATTAATGACATCAAATTTAAATTGATAGGATGACTATTTTAACTCACTTTAAGTATAAAAATAAATAAATAATTTTTTTAAATATAAAATACTAAATTGAATAAAATAAAAAACATAAAAGAACTAAAATATTTTTTTTTGGAGATCAAATAAAACTAATGTAACATAACTTATCATTACACTATTCAATAATTTTTAATTGAATATTTTTATTTCAGGACTCATTATTACATTGAATAATAATACTTCCATACAAATCACACTTATCAATTTTTATATTAATAACAAATAATTTAATACCTATTTCGTGTAGATCAAAATCAACTTAATATAATTTTTTTCAAACTATGCTAAAATGAATAATTTGATCCTCTTATTATTGTTGCTCAATTTTCATCACAATTGACACAAATAATCAAAATAATGTATATTAATATATTATAATTCAACAATCATATCAATTAAATTAACATGTGATATAAATTATTTAATTGATATAAATTATATTGGTGTCATTTTCTTTAATTCCTAAAAATTTAACTCGGTGTTAGTGAATTGAAGATAACTCGTATAAATTATTCAATTAATTGAATTAGCCTTCTTAAAATATTGGCATCATTTTATTTTTTTAATTATTATGAAAAAATAACTACAATCATGAGTTTAAAGTGTCAAACTCCATACACCAATACAATAATACAAATGCTCCAATGCTAATTAGACATTGAAATT
Organism: Glycine latifolia; assembly: GCA_013407115.1. Classification (NCBI taxonomy): domain Eukaryota; kingdom Viridiplantae; phylum Streptophyta; class Magnoliopsida; order Fabales; family Fabaceae; genus Glycine; species Glycine latifolia. The sequence continues at coordinate 4,945,116 of CM023944.1, read as the reverse complement.
TGGACTGATTATTTGCATTATCTTAGGATCCTATCGTTGCTTTTCTTGTGGGGAGAAACCATGTTAAATTTGTCGCATACATATTGTTTTATCTGTCTTTTTTGTTCTCCGCCGTTTACTCTCTTATTTTTTTTATAAATAAATCACTCAACTTGAATTCTAAATAGGATAAAGTATGTTTTTTCTACCCCTAAAGTATATAAAATTTAGAATTAGTCCTTTCAAACGTTTTTGTTTCATTTCAGTTCTTTAGAAATCTTATCAAGTCATCTAGTATGTTAATTCTTTTGATAAATTTTGCATGTTCAACTTTGTTTGTTACGTAAATAGATTCACTAATAGAATTAACATACTAAATAAACAATAGCATATTAAAATTTTAGAGGGATCAATTAGTCTACTTGTAGTTCTTATTGGACACTACAATTATTACAGATTAAGGACAAGAATTACGAGACTAAAAAGTCTAACATAATCACTTTTTAATTTAGTGATAAAATTTTGACAAAAAAATTTAAGCTTTATTATAATTATTAAAGACACTTTTTATTTAAATGATATTGATGATTTTTACTTTTTAGAATCTTTTCTAAATTAAGGGTGTTTAAAAAGTAAAAATTAAACTACCAAACGCGTTGATTAATTTAAGTAAAATTATTTTAATTTAATTAATAATTTTGGATTTGAATCCTAGGTAGCTTACTTGAAATAAGAGATTTATTGCTCATAAAAATCTTACTTGGATTGCCTTTAGAAGAAACTAAAGATAAAAAAAAAAAAAAACTTAAATTGAATAAATTTTCAATGGGAAAATGTTGATAACAATTTAATTTTCTAAAATAAATATGAGTGAATGAAAAATTAAGAACTTCTCCCTCCGAACTCAAATATTAACATTAATTTTATGAGTTTAATGATTATGCAAAAAAAATAATTTTACATCGATCACAAAATATTATTATTATAATAATTTTTAATATAATTATCATAAAAATTAACAAATTTATTATATATGATAGATTATAATTAAATGATAATATAAAATTGATAATTTTTTTAATATAATTATTGTAAAACTATTTTACATCATAGTGTATAACCTATTTTTCTAATTTTATTAATCACATTTAAACAACAATAAACCTTCTCAAATTTTTATTTTCTTTTGAAAACCATTAAGCATTTTCAATTAACTTCGCTATACCAATTTAATTTGAAAGTAGTATATATATTTAGATAATAAAAAATTTCAAACATCATATCAATAATTTTCTTTATCTCTTTTTATATTTTTTATATCATGTGACACCATTAATCAAATCAATTTCTTTCTTTCTCTCTCTCAAGTTACACACAACTTAAGGGGACATTTAATAAACTTTTTTTTTTTTACTTTCTCATGAATCTTAAAATAAGAATTTATAATTTTTATGTTTGAAATATAATTAATAAAAATATTATAAAAAACAATGATTTCAAAAATTAATTTTAACTCATCTTCTTATAAAAATATTATCATATAAAGAGGATAGAAATCGAACTTCTGGTAACAATTTTACACTTTAATTCTCACGAAAAGACTAATGAAAAGTATTTTATTCTTATGAATCATTTCTAAGAATTCCCAAAAATCATGTTTATCGGTATGAAAAAATCTGATACCTACCAAATTCACACCCGTAAGGTTGCCGAAGAAACATTTTTCATTTGAAAGCTCCGTTGTTAGACGATCACGGTTGACGCCAATTGCTGCCTCCGTGAGATGAGAGAGAAGAAAGCCTCCAAATCTTCATCTTCAACCTCTCGTTGTGCCCTACTTCGCGACGCATACCACAATTGTTTCAACAGGTTTCCTTCCTAAACATTCTTTTTCCCATTTTTTTCCATCTTCATCTGGTTTCCCTTAAACCCTAATTCCATTTCGAAGGTGGTACGCCGAGAAATTCATGAAGGGTCACTGGGACAAACAAGAATGCATTTCCGAGTGGCAGAAATACAGAGCGTGCCTTTCTGTATGTCCTTACTTTCTTACTTACTTACATGTTTGCGTTTCGTGAAAATTGCTCAGTAACTTTTGGCAGGAACATTTGGAAGATAAACATCTGATTCGTTTCTTACAAGCTGAAGGGGTTGGTCAAGACAGTGGTGTTACTTCTCGGTAACTTGTCGGGAGTAAGGTGATTCATGCATCAATTGTATAACCTCATTCCCTAGCTTTTAGTTGTGTTGCTATGCATTCAAAATTTCTATTATTTATAATTTATATGTTGTTTAAGTAATAGAAACCAAGCCTATAGCCTATAGGCTTTTAAGAATGGGACCAAAGCAATGGACATTGTATTCTTCAGTAGGATATCAAGTAACAGGATTAGCTGTATAAGTTATTGTTGTTTTACCTCTGCGAGGTGTTGACAGAATTGGATGTCCATGTCTAAGCTCTAGGCAAGATTGAATCACTACTCTGACAATAATCATGTCGCTTTTGTATTTTCTTATTTTTGTCGCATGATCTAGTGGTTGCCTTCCAGTTCCATTCTTGCCCTCATTGTAGAATGGCTTCATGTTTGTCTCTTACAAGTTTCTGGACTTTGAACTCATAAAAGTAGTCACATAAATAAAATCAGATATGGTAGGGGCCTCAATTGATCATTTCATGGGTATAATTTGGGCAGTTTTCTCATGATCCCTTTTTTTAGATAGAAAACAAAATTAAATCATAGAGAAAAAAACGGGAAATGCAAATAGGGGGAAGCAAAGACTTCTGCTAAAATTGAAGAAACCAAAAACCAAAAACTAGAAAAGCTGTAGTATACAGCAAAGTCAGAAAAGGCAAATCCCTTGACACAGCCATGCACCCTCGAAGTTGTGAGCATTGTGCTCCAACTAACTGCAATTATGCACCAGAGTTGAAAAGGCTGCACACCACAACAATTTTTTCTCTCCTCATGTGTGCCACAAATTTCTTTCCAAAATGTTGTGGTTTAGATAACAAGTGAGGGTTGAAAACCATTTTCTTTCCTATCATTAGGCATCTATGAAAGTTTACATACCACGTTTAATTAAACTATTTGTTGAAGGCCAGTAACCTGCCTTCCCTTAATAGCAGAAATTCAGCAAACCTGACTTTGAAGAAAGAACGAAGCAAACATGTAAGTAAAGGAGAGATTAGAGTGAGAAAGAGTGTTGAACTCTTTTTTGGGAGCTTTTCTGATGACTGAATGGATGTAGGGGTGCAGTTGGGGTAAGTGAAGGAATAGGGTTATTTTTCATATTTTCTCCACATTCTGTTATCTTACCCCATAGTACGTCACTCATCCAAAGTTTTTAACATAGTTGGATTTAATAAGAAATATATATCTACTTATCAAAGCAATCATTACTCAACCCATCATAACCCAGTCTTATATCAATCTGTTGTGAATGCCAAGTCTATTATGAAATGAATCTGTTGTGAGCACTCCCATTGTTAACCCATTGTGAACTCCAGGTCTATTTCAAACTTGTATACTGTATGTGTTCTGTTCTTTCAATTTCAAACCTGTTATGTTTTTTAATTTTGAACTTCTTGTATTCTGTTCTTATCACGTGTCTTGTAATTTGCAAATTATTGGCTCTTGATTCATTGATTGCCTCTAGCTTATTTTAAGTTATCCCCATTACAGAACAGTTGGTTCTTGGATTAAATATATGTTTGGATACACTGATAGGTTTCTTAGATATTATTTTTTGTGTAAGGTAAACTGCTATCGGTTGAGTTTAAACTTGACAGACACTTCAGGAGTTTCAGGTAGACTCTGGAGTTTGACAACATAGTCATAGACAATGAGTGATGGGATGCAGAGCCCTAGAAGGTATTAGGCAGTCTTTCAACTGCATTCTGGGTCTCTGAATTAACACTGTTGTTTTGGGCCGGGGAGGATATTAAGCTATCTTGCACAGTTCAGTTATTCATAAACTTACTATTTTGAACGATTTCATGTGAGTCCACCCAAGTCTTTGAAGAAATGAGTTTTAAGCAAGTCTAATTGATTTTCTTATGTGGTACAATTGTAAACACATGATTCCACGAGCTAATTTGTGAGTTTCATGAACACCATCATAGCTGTATCTTAGCATGAACAAACCCATAACAAATATATCTCTGGCTCCTAGTTTGAATGAACCCATAACCCATTACAGTTTTCTGCAACAAACCCAGTGATCAAGCCATTCCAATTCATCGTGAATGAACCCATCATTATCATAGCTCAGTGTCCCAGGGTGAATCATCGATCAAGCATCAATGAGGTGAACCTAGCATCCACCCACCATTATCTTAATTTCTTAAGTAATTCTGAACATTGTGATTTGTGAAGAATTAGTTATGTTCTGTTTGTGTCCCGAGCTTTTAACTCATCTTGTGATTTGTACATTATTGGTTTGTGGTTTGCTTTATATTCTAAGCTTTTCCCATTACAGATCTTTGAAACTGGTGGTATTAGATTATTTTGGATACTATGATAGTTTTTTAAATACTATTATCATATTATGTATTAGGTAAATTCTTACAAGTTTATGATGCTTCACAAATTCATGTAAACTCTTCAAGTTTGGCAAATCTTGCTAGAAACATCTTTCTTGTTATATTTCCTTGTAATAGGTTGGGCCTAATCATGAGTTTGTATTTTTGGTGCAGGTAACTAACTACGAAGCTTATTCATGTGACGACCACTGTTGATGTGGTATTTAAAGTTGTATCTTTGTTTGAACAGTACTAGCTTTGTATTTCCGTCAGAAATCTTGGTGGTTTTAAATCATGGTCTATTGCAATGGGTGGAAATGGACATTTGGTGAGGGTGAATTACGGTAATTTGGAAAGTGACAATTTTTTAATGTCATCTTTCAAGAAATTCAAAAGACGGGGGAATGTTGAACTAATCCGCCAGTGAAGTATAATGAAAGATTTGTAGAAGAGATTTCCTGGACGAAGGTGAATTTTAAACGTCCTCTAAAAAAAAGAAGGTTTAATTAGGTCTCTGATTTTTCTTCTTTTAAGTGGGTCCTGAACTTGTTTTGATACAGTTTTGCAATCAAATTTATGTGCCTATTTTTTGAATGGCGCATGCGTTCACTGAAAACGTTAGGGGTATTTGAACTTTATTTGTTGGGGTATTTGTGTAATTTCACAAAATTATAGGGGTGATTAGTGTTTACATTTTTTTTACCGCCGCATCTATTTGTAAAAACATAATAATGCGTGTAAAAACTAAAAATTACAAAAGGAGTCAATAACGGTAAAAATTACAAAGGATACGGTTTTGAAGTCATTTTTTTTTAAACAGTTGAATGGAATGAATGTTGTATTTCTTTGTTTAAATTTAGTTTTTATTCAATAAAAATGTACTACTTCCTTTAGTCTTTATTATAAGATCCAAATTAGTCCTTATTATAGGACAGTGCAATTAAAAGAGGATCATTTAAACCATTTAATTATAAGGGTATTTACATAATAAACTAAATAATGTAAATAAATATATAGGATATTTCAGTTAAATTAAAACTATATTTTAAAATGCTAATGTTTTGTGCGAATATATCAACCAGTGCAATGTGTAACAGTTAACTTTTATTTAAAAATTAATTTACCAATAAATTAAAACCAATATAATATTATTATATTTTTTTAATATAGCCCACAATTGCATAAATGAAATGCTTACTTTTTTAAGCAATTCAACACAAATGGTATTCACTAAATTGCTTTTCAATAAGAGAAACTCCCTAAATTGTTACCTGCTCGTTAAATGGGAAGAGAAACTCTCATTAAAATTGCTCTAAGAACATGACATCCACGAACCATTGTATATTAACTAAAATCATTTAATGAATACGGCTCTATTAGCAAAAAATAATTTATTTTAGAATTTGAATTAGTGCTTAACTCAACCTTTTAAAATTAATTTATAAAGTTAGAATTATTTATTACTTATATACTTTAATTTAGTAATATCACTTGTTTAACTACGATTTTCAACAAAATTAGAGCAATATTGTTTCAACAATCGCATCCCTTGAACTTCTTACGGAAGTTGAGAGTGAACTATAGCAACTACTGGAGCAAGATCTTCCAACTTGCCGGTGAAACCTGAAAGTGACTCTATCTATCTAATCCACAAACAATGTTTAGGGTGAGAATGTTGTGTGTGAAAGTGACTTGTTTTTACCATCAACTAGTTGATTAATACAATAGGTGTGTGCACCGACGATATTGACATCACAAAGGTGTCCCTTGATTAGCCTTTCTGCTAAGTTTTCTAAATAATGTTGTGGTCCAATCACCACACCTTGCTATTCCTTTTTTGTGTTTTCTGTTCCCTTGCTGGCGCAACACAACGTGAAGTTAATGTGAATGCAAAGAACTTTCCATCCCTATAGTAGCGCCTAGCCCACTGGCCCCAAGACCACACGCGTCAATATCTCGCGACATAAATATATATATTATACTAATGAAGCTGGCTTTGTGTCAACTATGAATTAAATATGCAAAACCAACGTGTATGCCATGCGCTTCTTTTCTCCACAATCACACTATTTCTTCCATCCACGCCTTCTATTATTCTTAATTCCATGTTTGTTTCTAGTTCCAATCACTACATATACATACACACCAACAATATTTTTAGCTATAGAATCTTTACAGGGTTGAGTACAAAGGCATTTATTTAACAGTTTATTCAATTCTGCCACGCTAGTCCAGGAATTTGGACCTATAACACTTTGCCTAAAGTAATACTTACTAAATTAATGGGTTTTAAGGAATTAATTAATGTCTGAATAAGTAAGTAGAAACATACACAAGCAAAGATGGATATAGGACTAGTAGAGCATCAAACAAGTACTATTAGCTAGCATCACTTGGTACAATCAAGAACTGTTCTGTTTTTATACCGGGTCTTTTTATTTTAATGTCAAGATAAGCATATAAAAAAGTGGAGCTACTGCGAAAATGATTCTATTTAAGCGTAAGCACCTGGAAGGTATGTATGTTTTGTTTGCTCCCGAAATTAATGTAAAAGGTGCATTCATTTTTGTTTTAAGTAAAGGGATGCTTCAATATAACCAGAGAATATTCTGATTTGGTTAACCACTGTCCTCACTGACATAATCTCTCATTTGGATAGTTAAGGAAAATGATTCTTAGATACCTTTGAGGTGTAAACACTTCTAGAAAGATAGAACGAGAGAAAAACTAAAACTAAGTTATTAATTTGATTGGTGATATAATGAAATAAAAAGAGATATAAAAAAACTTAAAACTATTAATAAAATGTTTGTAATTCATAAATATCATCACGTGAATAATTAAAGGAACTAGAATATTACAATTCCCTGAATGTTGTACATAAAACCCGACCCCGAAGACGATTACAATTAACCACATAATTGTCGGAGGGGCGAATATACCTTTTAGTTACAAAGCCCCATCAACAAACAATGATGAATGCCTTGATTGAATACTATCAGCATATGTCTAGAAATCAAAACAAGCAAAAGGATTAATTATACATAATCCCAACCTTCAATTTTCAATTCCATATTCCAATCAAACAAAAGAAGTGCCAGCTAGTCCATGGTGCAAGAGGTTATGCGCAATTGCATCCCTAGCCTTCAAGGAGCTAACAGATCTCAAGGCAACCTCTGGCTCCATCACCTCACCATAATCACCATCATCATCAATATTCTTCAACAACTCAGGATCCATTTCCTCATTCTTCAACTCACATATATTATGCAACACACAACAAGCCCCAAGCACAAAAGGCAAATCTTGGAGCTTCACCTCAGTTCTCTTCTGCAAGCACCCCCACCTTCCTTTCAACCTCCCAAACGAACCCTTAGCAACCCTCCGAACCTCTCCAATCTTCTCATTGAAAGCATGCTGCGTCCAAGTGAGATTCTGCTGAGTATAAGGCACCAAAACCCAATCCAACAAAGGATACCCACAACCCCCAACAACCCAAACCCCACTTAGATTAAGCCCCCCATTATTAGCCCTATGAAAAAGCGCTGACTTTTCCAAAACCTGATCATCACCCATTGAACCAGGCCACCCAATGCAAACATCAGTGAAAACCCCTCTATGGTCAACGACACCTTGAACAGTAACGGAATACGAAGTCTTGTGGTTCCTCTCAGTGTGCCTCTTGTTGAAGTAAGCAGAAACACTCATCTTAGGAGCTATGATGGGAACATGCGAAGTGAGCATGGACCCCACAACGTTGGGAATCCCAGAAATGTTCTCAAACTCACCCTTGATGTCCCTTAAGGCAACGACATTAGGCCATTGCAAGTACTTTGGCATAAGCACTGTCTTTATGGCAGTACAGACCTCAAGAACCAGTTTGTGGCAAGTGGATATCCCCAAACCGAATCTTCTGGAAACCACGCTGAGAGGGTCGCCGGTGGCCAATCGCCACAAACAAACAGCCACCCTTTGCTTCACCGGAATGGCGCTTCTCAAAGTCGTGTCTTCCTTCGCAATCACCGAATTCAGCTCCTCGCAAATTGCTTCAAAAGTGAGCCTTCCCATTCTGAAGGCTTTTTTGAATTCTTGTTCCGGAAATTCGGGTTTGTTACACTCCTCCCACCACGCTCCGGAACGCTCCTTCACCCAGACTCGCCGGAGACTCCCCGAGTCACCGCCAGCGAGTTTCTTTCTCTTTTTCGGGTAATTGGATTCTTCCACCTCGCTGTAGTAACCGTCCATCAAGTCCTCCTTTTTCTTGTGTTGTTCTTCATTTTTCTCTCCTGCATCTACGAACAAGAGCGAAGTGAGGATGCTCTTTAGTTCTTTCTTCTTGTTATTCTTCTGGGTTGATCTTGATCCTCCTTCCTTCTTCTTGCGGCATTTTCTCGTGGGTTCGTTCATTTTCGCGGTAACGAATTGGAACTGACGAAGACTCACGGGTCTCTGAACAGTGTTGTTTATTGGGTTGGGTTTGCCCTTGGCTTCGTGTAAACAATGAAGCTACATACTTTTTGCTACTCTTTTCCGACCACGCATTTTTAATGTGGGATACACCCCAGTGTGAACGGGTATTTGAAAACTTTCATAAATCGTTTTCGATCGAATTTAATATTGTGTACTAGGTGGTAATTGACCCCAATTCAATCATGTCGATGATACCTTAATTAATTAACAACGATCCTTAATCGTGTAAGGGAAGGCTGCAAGAAGGTTTATATTAAGATTTTAATGTGTTCCACGTACGTTACGGTGGCTTATGCGTTCATACTTCATACTAAGAGCATCTAGATGGGAGAAACCCATTTGGGTTTTTTAACCAATTTTTTGTGGTCTCTACACTACTTTTTGTCGTTCTCACAGCATCATGTCACTTCTAAGGAATTCATCTATTATTTTGCTCCAATGCAAAAAATTACAAGAAACTCAAAAAATTTCACATATTTATATTTTTTTAATAAAAGTTAACATTTTTTCAGTTTTCATAAATATAAATTAAAATAAATAAAAAGAAATGCATAACAATATAAAATAAAATTTTACATAATAATAAATAATTAAACACAATAACATCGAAAATAAATATTACATAAATTTAGTTATTGTTATTCAAACATAACGACTAAACTTTAATTAAACAGTTTCTTCCTAATATGTTCGCAATACTTTTCGTGGTCTTGGCGTTGTTATTCCAACATGTTGGATGTATCCTTCATGAGGATTTCATAATCCATGCGCTGTTCTTGATCTTGCATACGCCTTTCTTGAGCCTCCTTTAACTGAATAAGTTTTAATGTGTTTGCATTTTTCTCATTCATTACACTTTCTATGCTAGATAAATCGATATTGCTAGAAGTTTCTTTTCCTTTGCTCTTTCTTTTTGCTGCTTTCTGTCCAATTGGGCGAAACTTTGGCGAAGGCGTATCATATTCTTCGACTTCAACGGGTGTCTCGGTGTTAGAAGACAACGAGTAATTTTCACCTGCAGAAACCTTGGTTCTTTTCGAAGAATTTGACATAAAATTTGCATCGAATTTTGGCTGATCTTTCAACAACAACCAAACATGTTCAACCTCAAATTTTTTACCTGTATCCTGTGAATAAATCAAGTGAGCATTAGCCATACAATCCTTCTCTGAACTTCCACTTCTCCTATGCTTATATGCTTGTTTATAGCACCCATTAAACTTTTGAACTGCTGGGTGGACCCTGTTCCATCGAGATTTCAACTGAGTCGAGCTTCTTTCACAAAATAACCCGCTTTGACGCACATCGTCATTGTTGTATGCATTTTTAATCCTTGTCCAATATTGCTTTGATGTTTGGTCGACATCGATTATTGAATCCTTTGACACATTGAGCCATGATCGAATGAGAATCACATCTTTTGCCACCGAGAATGTTGTACGTGATTTTTTCCCACTACCATTGTGGTCACCCTCATCTAGTAGAATATTTTCTACACTGATTGTGGATTCAACTTTATTCATAGGGGGTGAAATATTGGATAAAGAAGGCCTATAACACGTGTTTGGATTAATGGGGAGTGATGGTTGAGTACAAAATTGTGGATTTTGAGAACTACTACTGATAGGTGACTCTACATTAGATGGAGGATGCATATACCACATGTGTGGGGGTGGTGGATACATCATACACTGAGGTGGATTTTGCGAATTTTCACTGGTAGGGGGTGGTTGATTTTGCAAATAATTCTAAACACTTTGATAATTATACTGATTGAGATCAATTTCAGAGAAAATAAAAAAGATTAAGAATGGATAGGAACCAAAAAAGATGGAGAGAAAATAAAAAAAGATTGAGAATGAATAAGATGAGTGTAAAGAAACAAAAAATAATACCTATATTTATAAACAAGCATTGCACAGTTAATGACTCTTTTTTTTTAACAGCTCTTTTTTTTGTGAATGAATAAGAGGAGTCCAACGATTACATTTCAGCTCTTTTTTTTTTACTTTGCATTTATTTGTTAACTGCTTTTTTTTTCAGCATTTATTTGTTAATGGCTTATTTTACACTTTTCATTTTCCTTTGTGCATCCAACGGCTCTTTTCGTTTTCCTTTGTGCATCCAACGGCTCTTTTTTCTTATTCATTTACTGAGCTCTTCATTTCATTTCACGCGTCCAAAATCCAGAACATTCCCAAGCTCCACGCGTTTCCTCTCCCTCGTTTCATCTTCTCCGCTTCTCTGCTCCCTCTCTTCACCTTCTCTGCTCTCTCCCTTCAAGCCTCAGCCTCAGCCTCTACGCTCTTCTCACACACGTTGCCTCTCTCTCCACCCACTCTAAAGGCTTCGAGAACGCGAACAGGGTCGGGGTCGCCGTCGCCTTTGGGATGGTCATAATTGTTGTCGTCGTCGCCGTCGAGTTCGGGGTCGCTCCTCTCCTCTTCACGGTGAGTATTGATTTCATTTTTTTTTTTGCAATTGTTCTTCATCTTCCTATTTTGATTCATCAATTTGGGATGAAACGGTTGGAAATAACAGCAATAGGGGTGAAACGGTTGGGAAGAAACGGGTTCCTTGTATAAGGAACCCAAGCTCCGCGAAAGAAATACGTTCCGCCACGTCACTGTGCTCCAACGCGGACGAAACCCCAAAATATGGGTGCTTAGCTTAAGAAACGCAGTAAGCATCTCCCATTGGAGCTCTTAAAATTTCATCATTCTCATTATTTTGTTTTCAGTTTGATTTTAATACCTGATATTATAAAGATTTTACACTTCAATCCATTTAAATACACATTACACCTTTTAAAAAATGCACATTACGAAAATTAATAATTTTACTATATTTTTAGTAGAAACTACATGTATTTTTTATTGTAGACAAATTTTTGTTTGAATCAGGAGAATTATTATAGATATCAGAGTTCTCCCTTTAAATATTTTAATTAATTTCTATTTTTTATTATCTATTTTTAACTCTTTATCATGTAATTTATATTTTTATACCTTTTTTCTTTCTTCTCTTTTTTCATTTTTCTTTTTTATAGTAAACGATATTAGGAAGAAGGTGTTGTAAAACTAATGTTATCTTATAAAATTTCCTTCGTTAGAAATTAGTTTTATATTAATATATGATACTAAGTTACAATAAAAGTCTTAAACTATCATATTTTGTTTTAATTTTCTTATTTTGACTTTAGAATGATTTTAAAATTGCGAGAAATTCAACTTGAAAGAAAAATAATTGCGAATTAGTTGGTAGATATATAAAGGAAATGGTGAATTAGTGAGTCAGTCTCGAGGAACGACAATGACAGGGGAGGAGCAAGTGTGAACACGATTTAGAATAAGAACATCTTTTTAGATTGGATTGGCAGTTGCTATTTGGCTTTGGCGGGGTTATGTACCGGATGTTTACGGTCATTTTGTGAGTTGAGTTTTAGAAAAGAGGAAAAAAATATTTTTATACTCCTATAATTTTTAATTTATAAGTAAGATATTAAATTTAATTCAAAATTTATTATACACAAAAGGTAAGAAGATTAATAGAAATTTTTTTAAGAATATTTAAAATTATTTTTTAGAAAAAAGAATAGAAACGAAAGAGGATATTTTTAAAAAATTTAATTTAAAATAATTATATAATGTTTATAAAAAAATAACATTAAATTTTGTTAATTTACCATTTTTATTTTATTTTGTATGATGGTCATTTTATTTTTTTTCATCTTGAAAACAATTATCAAATTAAATATTTCAGTAATTTGACAAACAAAATAAAATTTGGGTGATTGTAGTTTTTTATTTTTTAAATTGTTAGAACAAAGGACATTTTTATACCCCTCATAAGTTTCTAATTTGACAAACAAAATAAAATTGGGTGATTCTAATTTTTTATTTTTAAATCAAAAGACATTTAACAAAAATAAAGTTAAAATTATTTTTAATTCATTTTCAAAACACTTTCATCATTGATGTTGTAACTATCAGGATGCTCATTGCCACCATTATCTCCATCACAACTATCATTAACATCAATACTACTAATATTATTACTATCAATCATCATTCATCCCCAAGTCCATAACCACTAACATTACCATTACTTTTATTATCATCATCACATAAAAATATCCTTAAAGTGATTTTTAGTAAGATATAAAACTTTTAAAATAAATATATTTTGATAGGGAGAGAAGAAATATTATTTATTATATGTATATTTCTCTATTTTTTTTCTAAGTATCATTTAACATTAGGTGTTCATATACTTTTCCTAATACAAACCTAACCCAATTTATAAAGATTTTTAGCCAATTCAGATTACATGTGTGGTGTAGTGTTAGATTTTTGGGACAAAAGATTTTAGTTGTATTAGATCTTTGTAATTGTTCTGGTGTTATTGTTGTACTTATGCATATGTAAGAATTTATATATATATCAACATATATATTCGCTGTTCAAAAAAATCAGTTGATTATAATACAAGAGTTAAATCAACATAATATCTCTTTCATGTCATTATTTTAAATTTAAGTAGACGCTTCATATTTAGTATTTATTTATCGGCTAAATTATTCATGTAGTAATTTTTATTTAATTTGTTTAATTTAGTCATTTTATTATTAAAAAATTAATTTTATCTCTTAATTTTTAAGATTGAATTAATGTTTCCTTTTTATCCCATTGACAGTGACACCATTAACGAAGTATGGTCACGTGTCCATTAATTCACAAATTCTGACAATTAATAGTATACTATAAATTAGATGGAAATGACAACATTGACTTGATTTTGAAAATTATGATATTTTCTGTCAATAAAAGGAAAAATATGATATTTAATCAAAAAATTTAATAATAAAAAATTTAAGTTAGTCAAATTAAATAAATGAAGGGATTAAATTAATTTAACCTTTATTTTATTAGCTAGACTAAACATGTAGAATGTTTAATGTTTTGAGTTTTGCCAAAATGTGTTACTTCTTCGAGCCTTCTTGTGTCTATTAAGACATTGCATGGAAGACTTGGACTTTGGAGCATGCATGCATGTTCAAATGGTCCATTGGGTACCATCTTGATACGCTAATTCAACAATAATAAACACTACTTTTGACTATTTGTCTCTCCAACTATACCATAGAGAAAGCAACCAAAATGTTCGTACCCCAAATCATGGGAGACAATGGTCATTATGCCATTTTTGCAAAAATAATATCCCAAAATGCCACGGTCCCAATGGAATTTGCTAGAATGTCGTGCGGCATCATTAGTGAAATTTGTAGGCTGAGCTGGCATGGTGCGGTTGGACGGGCAGGACACGTAGCGGTAAGGAGGTAATTCATTGGGGTGACCTGTGAATTACGTGTCACCAGGCAGAAGTGGACATGTGTCATGTGTTGCGAAGTTCACTTGGGCCTCCAGCAAATTCGGTAGAATGGCCCACTACAAATATCCCTTCTTGTCACTTTCACTCCCTCCCTCACTTTTTCACTCCCTCCTTCGTCTCACTCCACTCAACCTGGTCAGTTTTATTTTTTTATTTTTATTATTTTTCTATTTTTATTTTTTGTAATTTAGTAATTTGTATTTTAATTTTTGAATATATTTATTATTTATGTAGTTTTAGTTTTTAAATAATATTTAGATTCGAGATTTAAAACATTAGGTTACAGGATATTTAATGTTAGTTTATAATTGTTAAGTTATAGGATATATGATAGACATTAGGTTAGAGGACTTATTAGATTGATTTTTGTTATGTTAAAATACATAATTTAATGTATTTAAATAAATATAATATTTAGTGATACTATTAAAATTAATTATATATTATAGTTGATAAATATAATTTGACACGTATTAATTTATTTAAACATACCTTAATATTTATATTTAACTAGCTTAGTAACCCGTGTGTTGTGCATATACTAATTTTATAATTTATAAATTAGGCATATTTAATTAAAAATGAAAATATTATTACATTAGGATATTAAATTTTTTTTAATTAACGTATAGCATATGTTTTAAGATATTAATACTCTCATTCAATATGACTATGAAAACTATTTCCTATAATTTTTTTTATAAAGAATGTGTAAGCTCTAACAATCATAGCGAGAACAATTGTTTATAAGCTATAATAAGTCTCCTAAAGTTTCTAATTAACTAAATAATAATGGACCCTACACCGTCATTAGGGTATACAATTTAGTTTTAATTCTCTCTTTTATTCATGATATGTGAGTATATAATTAAAAAAAGAGTAAGTTCTATTGATATCCTTGAAGTTTTATAAAATTGCCAATTTTTTTTAATGTTTACAAAAACTTTGATATAAGGAAACACAATATAATATCAGTGTTATTTTACTTTAGGAAAAGAAAAATACTAACACAATATAACCATCATCTGACCAGTCGAGTGATTTTGATGAAAAATGCATTCGTAATTTTTCACAGTTATATATCTATTTAAATGTTATAAATTTGCTTTGAAGAATTGCTTCTTGTCAAACATAGGATTCTTTATTAATTTTGCATGAAAAAAATTTAGATATAAAGTAATGGATCACGATGAAGATGTTCCATCGACCCCACCGCCTGAGTCTCCATTGAGTGTGATTGACCCCAGTCCATCCGTACGGACTCTCCTTACACTATAGGAGAAACATATATCCATGTATGTGTGGAACTTGCAGGGTGATCCGACCACGCGGGAGCGTGTACTTAATGTTAGGCATGTCGCGACACACGATCATAACGCTATACCTAAGGAGATCCACCTGTGGCTTAGAGAGGCTGGTTTTTATCACATTGCGCGTCTGCGCAATCACGAGGTAAGCATATTCAGTCTTGTGTTAACTTCCAATTTGTTTTCATTGTATTGTAATGTATACGTTACTGTTGTGTAATTTATTTTTTCAGATCGACCACCACCTTGTCTCAGCGCTTGTTGAGCAATGACGGCCAGAGACACGTACATTTCATGTGACGATGGGTGAAGTGATAATCACCTTGGAGGATGTAAATCATCTATTGGGGCTGCCGACCGATGGTGATCTTGTTTCTGGCCGTCACGGACGACATAACTTTTGGACTATTATTGGTGACCTGTTAGGGGTTGAGCCGGCTGCTGGTCAGGATTTGCACGGGGGATTGCTTGGCCTTCACTATTTACGAGACCAGTTTGCTGATTATGCGGTCCACGCCGGCACAAAAGTAGGACGCCGGAGATACACTCGTGCATTGATATTGCGCATCTTAGGGGGTATGTTGTTTGTTGACACCGCTTTGAGCTTTGTGTCAGCTCGGTACTTGTTATATCTGGATGATTTCCAGCGCACAGGCACATTCAGTTGGGGTTCTGCGATTCTTGCATCCTTATATAGGGAGTTGTGTAAGGCAACATGTGCAGGACGTCGTGAGATGGGTGGATGTGCTTTGTTGTTGCAGTTGTGGTTTGGACGCGATTCCCGACCATCTCTCCTAACCTTCCCAGGGTGGAAGATCAGGATGTCATAGAGCGCGAGATATATGCCCATAGGTATTGTTTTTTCTATGTTAGTATTCCATCGTTTGGTTGTATTAGGAGTATATGTTGGTAATGCAATAATTTTGTTGTTGCAGGTTTAATGTATACGATACACGACAAACCGTATATACAAACATTCGTAGATATCGACATTATATTGATGTCATGCGTAGGAGAGACATACGTTGGAGGCCTTATGACCTTGTAGACATAGTCCATCCACTGGAGGTTGAGATGGCTCGAAGATGGTTGACTGTTTGTCCTCTTATTTGTTACGAGATTGTCGTCTACCAATAGCCAGATCGAGTTTTGCGTCAGTTTGGGTTTGATCAGCCAATTCTAGAGGATCCGATTAATTGTAGTGAACTACTGATGATTAGTATTACGAGGAAGACAGACGTGGATTGGAGTCAACGACATGGTTTCTTCATTGCCCAATGGGTAAATAGAGATTCGCTTGTGTTGCAGGGCGTTCAACCTATGCAGAGAGATTGGCACCTATCTCCCAACAGTGAGTACATGCAATGGTATTACTCTGTTACCCGTCGCTGGATGACCCGTAGAGCCGCGTTAAATGCACATTTGGTACACATGTTACCTATAGTCGTGTATTTTGCAACCTAACTTACATTTGCTATTCACTAATAATACTTGATGGCCAGACAGATCGAGCTGAGACAGTAGTCCACATGGCTTCACCTGAGGCACAGATGGCATTCGACACGAGCCAGGTCTACCAGGAGGCGATTCGAATGTTGGCCGCATGCGATGATTTAGACAGAATAACAGATCCTGGAGATGCTGCACCCCCACCCGTTCAGCGTCAGACCGAGGCCCCTCCTCCAATGGTTCGCAGTAACCGGCGTGCGCGTCACGAGGGGTTACCCCTTCACCACTCCACTCCGCCAGTTGTAGACACACTTGTGATTGTACCGCCTCTTCCTCCACGTCCTACTGGCATGTTCTACGCACCAGGGTACCCTTCAGGCCTATCTCAGCAGTACTGGTGGCCACTACATGATGTTCCTGGATCACAGTACCCCCCTGGTTTTAAGCACAGTCGATGTCGTAGTCCAGATACCCATATCCATCGTATCCAATGTATGCAGCTGGGCCCAGTTCAGCTCGGTTTCAGTTCACACTCGGATCAGACACATTTACAGACTGTTATAGGCCCACTGCTCCAATGTCAGAGTAGGATCCGATTATGGCGACTCCTACGACACATTCGGCTCACTTAATACATTCTCTCAGTTTCAGAGAGTATTCGACGGATGACATATTGATAGCAATGGAGGGGGGACATGAAGACAACGATGATCATGGTGATGATGACCCTGATCGCATCATTAGGCGAAATCCGATTAGGGGAGCGCGATTTCGATGTCATCTGTCACCATACGAGCATAACATAAGCGGTTGTGGAGGATACCATGCAGACCACAAAGAGGATGATGACTGATTCTTTTTTTATAAATTACTGAGAACTATGTATTTTAATTTGATGTTTTATGCATGATTATGGTGGACTATATCCACGTATTTTAAATTTGATGTATTATGCAGGACAATGGACTCTACTTATTTTTTATATTATTTGTTTATTTATTAATGAAAACGTAGTACATAACTATAAGCACATAGTACATCACTGGTCCTGGCTGCGTGAAGGGCAGTTACGCCTATCGTGACCAACAAGTTTACAATAACCATATTTTGTACGAGTTATCGACCCTTCCTGCGAATCCATCTCATTGCGTATGCATGTACTCTTTGGCCTTCCTTTTTTACGTCTCAGCGAAACATCTGGTATAACGATGGGTGGTCCAGCTGCTGGTATGAAGTCCTCATTTCCAATTGAAAACCACTGCGGTGAATACAATTGACATTGATACGCGACACTATATATAAGGTCTACATATTGTCTGGAATCGTGGTGTGTGGATCGACATGCTGTAATAACATGACTACACGGGAACCTGAAGGCAATGAACTCACCACATTGACAATTTCGTTCACCTAACGAGACCGACCATTTGTTACCGCCCCTATGAGTCCGTATGTTGTACGTCTCTTAAACCTCAAATCTTGTCTTAAGTGTGTCATAACAAGTGACATAGTGTGTTGCGGATTTATCAACCATCGTCATATATTTTTGCCATGCTAATTTGGAGAAATGATTACCCAATGTCATCTCCTCACGGGCCTCTTGACCATGTTCGACAAAGTATGCTACTAGTCGAGCGTATGTGAACCGCACAACGGACGTAATAGGAAGACTTCTAGCTCCTTTAAGTAACTTGTTAAAATACTCTGAAAGATTGGTTGTCATGTGACCAAACCTTCTTCCCAGTTCATCATAAGCTATACTCCATTTCTCCTTTGGAATATTATCAATCCATGCGGCTATTTGAGGACTTGATTATTTAAATGTTTCTAATTCGGCGTTGAAATCTAAGCGCGAGGTTGTATAAGCTGCATATACAAAGACGAGGAAAAAATTAGGACATAAGATCAGTGGAGTAAGTGGATGTAATAACATTGTCATATAGGCATGCATACCTAATTTCTTCAATTGTTTCTTCAACATGACATTGCTGAACTTGTGATTAAAATTACTCGCCAAATGGCGAATGCAATAAACATGGTATGCCCTGGGTCGTTGCCATCCCAATTCAACATTGTTCACCGCGGCAAGTATGTCGGCTCGCCGATTTGAAATAATACAAATTCCGTCTTTCTGCGTAATGTGTATTCGAATTAGTGCCAAAAATCACGACTAGTTGTCGATATTCTCCCCGGAAACAACCGCAAATGAAATTGGAAGGACATAATTGTTGTTGTCAATTGATGTTGCAATGAGCAATATTCCTTGTATTTCCCTTACAAATGGATTCTGTCAATGCTTATAATTGGTTTGCAATAATTGAAAGCATCGCAACACTGTTCAAATGTCCAAAACACCTTCTTGAACACTTTAGCACTCCATCGAGTTGCCCATCAATAAAATGGTCGTTCAAATCCAGCTTGTAGGCAGACCCAGGAGAAAAATTTAATATGTAACCCAACCACCTTGGCAGCAACGCATAGGACTTATCCCAATCCTCGAAAACCTTCACAATGGCCTTTTGCTTTGCCTTCCATGCCTTCTTGTATGATATATGAAATCCGAGAATTGTTGCTATCCTTTCTTGAATTAACCCAATTTTAACATTGGGGTCCTCCCTGATCATTTCTGCATTTCGTCAAACAATAATACATTAATACATTTTCAACAAAATTTGGAGTTCAATTTAATGTATTTTAAGTACCTAAGATCATCGAACATATCAAATTTGAGTCAAGCTGCTTGTGATCTTGAGAAAGATTCTGACTGACACATGTGTGTTGGTTGTTCCATATGCCTACAACCTATTCAGTGCCACCCTTTTTTTGGTATGCCCTCATCCTCTATGGACAACCGTCATAATGATTTTCACAAACCATTATAAGCCTTTTCGTATCATTTTTTTTACTACGGTTGTGCGATGCTCGACCATACAGTATTGTTTTATTGCCAATTGAACATCCTGCTTGCTCTCAAACACCTGGTCCTTATATAGCTCTTGACCCATCTGCCAGTTAGGTATTCACACTCCTTGCATGTCATCAGACTCCTGATCTGGATATGCCCAATTAAAATTCGTGTAATGGCGTATGTCAGACCAAAATGGAATGTTGCCCTCTCCTATATAATGAGACATTCAACACATTGTCGGAATTAAACCTGCAATAATTTTAACACTAGTGACCCACAAAACAATGTGCATCCATACCTGAAACCGGAGACGGGTCTTGCATTCCAACAATGGCCGGAGAAGGAATTGGAAAAGCACGATCGAAATCACCATCTATGTCCGTATCCGATGAGTCATTGTTTGGAACATGACCTTCGTCCATCTCGTCCTTAGAACTGTCCATAGGCCAAGCTGGGTAGTGGGCTGGCACCATTTCAGTCTCCATTGCTTGACTAGGTGGTGGTGGTGGGGGTGATATATCCCTATCTTCAGAATCCATTTGTTGGGTTAGTTGCGAAAGTGGTGGTGGTGGTGATGGGATACATATCTGTCTTCGGGATTCACCAGCGGCTCTCTGTTAATGTCAATGGAGCGAATGGGTTGGACACAATGTTGACTGCTTGATTGTTCACCACAGTTTAATTCTGCATACAATTCGATAAATCTGGGGCTTCCTCCGTTGGATGTGCATGCGTCTGTAACTAACGCTACATCGTCATCATTTACAATATCCACAACAATCCACTGCATTGGGTTGCCCGATGCACATCTAGCAGTCAATCGAGACACACATTGACTGCGTTGTAATCTCAACTTCTTGTAAATCATTTTCATTAGATTACAATGGCTGCATCCTGGAGGCATACGAAACATTTTACTTTCTCCTTCAAAAACTTGACCATTAGGTCCCAAATATCTACTCCCATTATAATATACAATGGTGATTAAACAATTTCTATTATCACTCATTTTGCAGATATTAAACTAAAAAATAATAGAGCTTTTACGATAATGTGTTTGGAATTGAAAAATAACAAAACATTCACAAGAACACGTGGGAAATGGAAGAATGGAGGGGGGTTATATAGGACAAAATTCGTTGGACCATCTAGCAAAATATGCCACCTAATTCGCTTTGTCCCACAATGATTTAATAGGGAGTTGCCACATGTCAAATGCCACGTAATTAGTAGGGAACCTCAGCGAAATAGGACAAGCTGACACGTGTCCTGCCCCACTGCTGTCTGAGCATTGACACACGTAATTCGTTGGTCTCTGTAGCAAATTTAATTTTTTACCAGTGGCACAATGTTCATTGTTCCAAATCATGGATCACTTAATTTCAGGAAAAAATAGAGTAAAAAGAGAACGAAGGAAAGAAAGAGAAATACAACATACATTGCTTCAATGGACAGATCAAGCGCACTTAATAACCGTGTAAATTTGATTTGAAACTTTATTTGCGTTTACTTGACTCATATATTGTGCTTTTTTACACTTTATATATGTAGCGTGCAACATCAATCATAGCATAAAAAAAATACTACTATTAAGGTATAGCTTGTGGATTGTGGAAAAAGAGAAACATACTTTGACAAAGTTAAATATATTGTTGGTCTCATTTTGACGTAGCAAAATAGATAAGATTAGTTGGACCTGTTCGATGAAATATAGAATTTAAATTTATTTTTTTTATTCCAAATTAAATACGAGTTCAATATAAACTAAGTTTGCAAAATCCATTAAAAGCTTACAACAATTGGACTTTTATAAGATTTGAACTTTATTATTTAAACTCGATTTAAATTCAATTTCTTTTGTTCTGACCCATGGTATTGCTTTACCTATATATTTTTGCTGGAGTTATCGGGTGGGCCACCAACTTCCCTAAATAGGTTGAAAGCTATGTTTGAGAGTGGACTTTTAAAGAAAAACGCATGAAGAGAATTATTTTTTTAATTTAAAGAGTTATGCATTATTTATAAAAATAAAAAAATTTTAATTTTATGTATTATTGTAAAAAAATTTACTCTAGTATTAACACAAAAATATTATTTTGTTTAAATATAATTTTTAAAATAATTATTATAACAGTGAACGAGTATATTATAAATTATAATTTTTTGTCTATCAATATTAATTATTAATTTTTGTTATTAAAAAAATTCAAATCCACAATCTTTAGCATTGTCTTTTTTTTTTTCACTGTCAAATCAATTTTATAATCTCATCCTTAATTTATTGTACTTAATTGTTTATGGTACACTACTCTTCAGCTTAACTCTAATAGAATTGTCTTAAGAATACCTTTTGGTTATATATACATTATTCTTAGTTATAAATTAAACAAATCCGTGCTATATTCTCTAGAGTCTCCAGTAAAAGAGTAAAAATTCATGGTGCAAAAATCCAGGTGAGGTTTGGCTATTTTCCATTTGGGGTTAGTCAACGTGATGCCTAAATTAAACAAAAACGAACGAACGGTGGAGGAAAGAGATGGGAAAGGTTAGTTCCGGTTCCATCTTCAGAGAGCGAGCGAGAGCGACATTTGTCTTCTCCCTCCTTTCCTTGTTCCTCTTCCGTCCTCCTTCGTTTCTGGTAGACGTGGATCCCACACCGGCGGCGGCACTCCCACGTTAACATACATTAATCATGTCTGTTCAACAGCCACCATGTGCCGCCCCGCTGCAAAACATCACAATGGTGGCTGTTGACAAAGACAAAAACAGTGTTCATGCTTTCCGTTGGGCCGTTAATCACCTCGACAACCCCATCATCATTGCCGTCCATGTCAAGCACAAAAACTTTTCTCATCGTAGGTACCCTCTTTATTATCTTCAACAGCCAATTAATTATATGTATGCATTACATCATATCATATCATATCATATCATATATACAATTCATGCGTGTGGGAATTAATTGACGTGAAGTTAGTAGACACTCGAATAGGATTATTTCCTGTCAAAGATACTTATCATCTGTACCAAACAATATATCATATAATATATACTATATACTTGTGGCGATGTATATGTCATCATGCATGGGAATTAACCTTAGCTTCTTATTCATTAATTTTATGTGTGTATATATACACAGTTTGAGATTTCTATTTTTTTATTGGTGATTATTACATGCATATGTTACGTGTGCATGCAGATGTCACCAATGTGTTTCCACCAGACGAAGAGGATGTTGCCAATATTTTCAATACCTTGCGTGGAATGTGTATCCGCAAAGCTGTACGTATGCATTTCATAAGATTTTTCAGTTATACGTATGTATCGTGCTAGAAACTTGCATGCACTCACTAGTACGGATTTGGCGCATTCAGGTCACGATGAAAGAAGCCGTAATCGACGATAGTGATGTTGTGAGAGGACTTTTAGAGTTTGCAAACAGGAATGTCATACATAGTATCGTGGTCGGTGCATCCACAAAAAACCCTTTGATAAGGTATCTTTAATTTTCTACATTTTGCTATATATATATATATATATATATTTTTTTTTTTTTGTCTAACGAAATTAATATTCCACAATTATGTTGGCAGCCTCAAAAAATTTAAAACCTATCAGTATCAGGATATACCAACAGCCATGATCAAATCAGCCCCAGATTACTGCTCTGTGTACATAATTTCCAAATTGAAGATTGTGTCCGCTCGATCAGCGGTACGGTCAATGTCAAAAGGTTATATGGCACCGAAACAAATTCCTGTGCAGGCATGTCAACCTAGTGAACCAGAAGGTGGATCAGTAAGGTGCCAAATTAAGAATGAAAGTTATTTAGCTAGCAACTTAATCAAATTATATATCTGTGAAAACTAAAAGTGGTGCAACTTAATTTGTTTTTGATTTGTTAATCATGCATTTTGGTTTGGGTACAAAATAGGGGACAACCACCAAGAAGTAGGAGCACTTACGAAGGACCAGTAGAACCAATGAGAATACAGGCACGTGAGAGGCCAAGGAGTGCGGGTAGTATGTCAATAGACATTAACATTGATGTACACACTCGTCCACGACATTGGTCAATGGATGAAAGAGAAATTGCAGGGCTTGTGGCAATGGATGTGACTAAACAAGATTCTATTCCTGATGTATCAGATTCCCTCGGGACATCAGGTCCTCAATCTTCAGTAAGTGTAACAGAAAGGTTATCGTGGTCAAGTAATTGCTGTAGTGGATTCTGATTTGAATTGTTTTTGTTGTGAACGAGAATCGTTCTTTGACCAAATGAAGATGGTGAGATTAAGAACCTATCTATTGAGTCATTTTACTTCATTTCAGAAAGAGCTTGAAGCCGAGATGAAAAGATTGAGATTTGAACTGAAGCAAACTATGGACATGTACAGCTCAGCTTGCAAGCAAGCAATCTCAGCCAAAAATCAGGTCATGTTTAATCATGCTATATATATAGGAAAAAATGATGGGAGCAAGTAATCAAAATCTAAATTCACTAAATTATAAATTATTGATATGATTGTTGACTATTATAATAGAATTTAATTAGGATGAACGAAAAGTATAAATTATTTTTAGACTGTTATCCAATAATAAATTATAATATATGATAAGATTAACTTAAATAATAATTATCTCACAAGTTATACTTAAGAAGATATTTAATTTGTTCCCAGTATAAAAATCTGTATACTATTTAACAGTACATAAAAATTAAATTTTTGTAATAATTACTTTAATAATTCAAATTTAGGGTGATTTAGAAATTAGTAATTGATGGTATAAAGAGATTGGATGAAAATTAAACTCTTGGAAAATTTCTATAGATAAGTTGTGCTAAACACATTGACTAGTTTCTAAAGAAAAAGTTTCATCATTGACCATGATGCTCCACAGTAAGGTGAAGGCAGTAGAGAAAGTTGTTCTGGTTTTTAACTCTTAAGTCTTAACTAAGGGTGTCAAATGAAAATCATGAAATGACTCTAGAATATGTGGATCGGTTAACAGGCAGAACAGATTCGTCAATGGAAAATGGAAGAGGACCGTAAGGTTGAGGTAGTTAGGTTGTCTCAAGAGGCAGCTCTTGCACTGGCAGAAAGGGAGAAGATTAGAGCCAAAGCTGCATTGGAAGCAGCTGAGGAGGCCAGGAGGAGGGCTGAACAGGAAGCACAGAGAAGAAAGGATGCAGAGATGAAAGCCAGGATGGAGGCAGAAGAGAAGGATCGAGCACTATCTGCGTTGGCTCATAAAGATAACCGGTATAGAAAATACACCATAGTGGAGATTGAAGCAGCCACAGAAAAGTTCTACCAATTAAACAACATTGGTGAAGGTGGATATGGACCTGTGTATAAAGGCCACCTTGATCACACCCCAGTTGCAATCAAAATTTTAAGGCCTGATGCTGTTCAGGGCATGAAGCAGTTTCAACAAGAGGTAACGACACTTTTTTTTATATAAATGTGACATAAATATTTTTCCAAGAAAATCCTGGCATAATATTGCTGTTGAATTTACCATGCACCATATGGCTAGAAAGTCTGTTTGCATATTCTAACTAGTATCATTTAATTCGGAGAGGGCAAGCCCTGACACAGCGGTAAAGTTGCGTCTTGGTGACCTGTTGGTCATGGATTCGAATCCGGAAACAGTCTCTTTGCATATGTAAGGGTAAGGTTGCGTACAATATCCCTCCCCCTTACCTGTGCATAGCGTGGAGCCTCCGGACAATGGGGTTACGTGGTTTTATCATTTAATTCGGAATATGAAGTGGCTTTATATTCCAGTTTTCAAATATCTTTTGATAGAAGAATAGCATATGAAATTCTGCTAATCAGTGTCCTTAATCTTTATAAAGTTATAACAGTAGCAAAGGAAAGATTTTATTGGTAAAGAAAACGTTTGGTGTATTATTAGAAATATAAAAGTTATTGCATACTTGATTTTCAATTAAATAGAAGCATTTAGTAGAGTGTACTCTAGGAGGACACTTAAACTTTTGACTGCCTTTCATGACTTTGTTATCAAGATACAATCATTTATGCAACTATAACAATATATACTTTTTCCTTCTTAATTACATGCATAGATTGAGGTACTAAGCTGCATTAGACATCCGCATATGGTCCTCCTCCTCGGTGCATGTCCTGAGCATGGGTGCTTGGTGTATGAATACATGGATAATGGTAGCTTAGAAGATAGATTATACCGAAAAAATAACAGCAGGCCAATTTCATGGAGGAAACGGTTCCAAATAGCTGCTGAGATTGCAACTGCGCTCCTTTTCTTACACCAAAACAAACCAGAGCCTATAGTGCACAGAGACCTTAAACCATCAAACATTCTTTTGGACAGGAATTACGTGAGTAAAATCAGTGACGTTGGTCTGGCACGGTTAGTCCCCGCTTCTGTAGCTGATACTATGACACAATATTACATGACTTCCGCTGCTGGAACCTTTTGTTACATTGATCCTGAGTATCAACAAACGGGAATACTAACAACAAAGTCAGATGTATATTCTCTGGGGATAATGCTACTGCAGATAATCACAGCCAAGCCTCCCATGGGACTTGCTCACAAAGTTAAGAAGGCAATTGAAAAGGGTAGGTTTGAAGAGATTCTTGACCCTGTGGTCACTGATTGGCCAGTGGAAGAGGCTCTATCATTTGCCAAATTAGCATTGAAGTGCTCAGAACTCAGCAAGAAGGACAGGCCAAACCTTGCAACAGTTGTGTTGCCAGAGCTTAACAGGTTAAGCGAACTTGAATTGACTTTACACAATGATCAAATTTTTTATAGTAGTGATGGTGTATGATCAATAGCTATGCTGTTCAGAGACGTTATATAGGATCTAGCCATCTAACTTCGTGTATGGACTTACTCATCATGCAGAAAATAATTGTAATTTTTTATATGATTTTGAGTAACTAGCTAGAAGGTAATATCTAAGGATGATGTTGGGGAATTTAAAGCTACCCCAAGAAAGGAATATTGCAGCTGTTAAAGATTGAAGATGACAGACTAAGAGCACCAAAATTCAGAAAACGAATCCATGAAGCAAAAATAAATCAAATTATAAATTATGCGACTTGGCAAATGAAGCATGTCTATTGTATAAATTCTCTATCAATTTTCTTTCACAAACAATGATGTGTGGGAAGTTCGTTCATGTGTTGTCATAATGTCACACCTTACATCATACTCAACTTTGTAAGAATTTGCAAGAACTTTAAGTGAAAAGGAAGCTCAGAATTTCCGCTTGCAAAGAAAAGTATATAAGATCAACATAAAGAGATGAATTATGCTTGGAGCTTGGTATAAGAAAAAGAGAGAGATTACTAAAGAAGCATTGCTTTGGATTCCCTTACCATGAAAATGAAAAGGTGCAAATAACATTGTCCAAAGTCCTAACTCCACTGATACAGTAAGTTTTTTAATTTGTCACTTCGGCTGGTGTATTTTTGTCATTATCCTATGGTAATGATTTATGACTTATGGGTCCCCTTATCCTCTCATTATATTCATGATATCTAAATATGAAATTGATTATAATAGTAACTCCAGAGGTAAGGAGGTCCAATAGGCGACAACTATGAAGTCAAAATTGGTTGAATTTTTTAACAAGCATGATTTCTTTAAGGTGGAGGATTCAGAAAATTGTGGACTTTTGACTTCGTGATTTTATCATGATGTCGAGTCTCTGTTTGTTATCAGATTAAAATATAAGTATAATAATTATTTTTGAGTTTAGTTTCAATGAAATATCAATATACAACTAAAATTTCATTTCATTTTATGATAACAAGTGCACTCAGAGCATCAATAGTGGCTGAACGAGTGTTTTTCTTATTCATTTATATAAGTCGGGTCTATTTTTGTCACTTTAAGCAACCAGTTCTAATATTTTGGCAGAAAAAAGTGAGTCTTCTGATGATAAAATACTTAACTGAACGTTACTTACCATTAAGAAGCTTGCATTATAGATGATTTTAGGAGAAAGATTAAAGAATTAAAAGAAGAAAAGTTTGTATAAGAAAATATACAATATTTTCTTTTACTGAAATTTCTAGTATATCTCTCTTGTGATTTTTAATAAAAAAAAAGTTTACTAATTTCTTAGTTAGTGTTCTTATCACACTCGTTAATAAGACTCTATCCTATGAAGAATGCCAACAAGTGCACGCCTTAAAAATATAGGCTTAAGAATTAAAATAAATTTCTTTTATAAGTATAATAAATGCTACCTTATGAAAAATGTTAATGAGCACGCTTTCTTAGAGTATTATTAGTCAAGCAATTAAAATGAAAAAAAGTTTTATTAAAAAACGTTCTTATAAACCTACACCGCAATGTTAATACATTTATCACATCTAAGATTCTGCAATCAAGCTTCCAGAAAAAAACTAGATTCCGAACTACAGGAAGTAGCCACCTGGTCCTCACCTTTGTTAGTTCCGCAAGTCACTTGATTCCTCAAAAGTTGCACTAGTTTCCACATCACAAAATTCGCTACTAGTATACTACCCTATGAACATACATACCTTCTGGGTTTCTCCGAACTCGTCCCACTTCAGTCCAAATGAATCACACCAAATTTATTAAAAGCTTGTTTTCATGGATCTTAAAAGCTTGGTTCATGGGGCTAGCTTTGTTTGCCACGGTGACATCATCGGAGAACAAAGTAGAAAACCCTTCAAGTGGTCTTTTCTGCATCAGTGATTGTGCCACATGTCCTGTAATATGTTCACCCCCTCCTCCAATGCTAATAACACCACCACATCCTCCAACATCGCCTTCCTTTCCACATTCTCCACCACTATCTTATTTGTCACCACCTCCTCCAAAGTCACAATTACCACCACCTCCTCCAACATCAGGGATTGCTCCACCACCACCTTTCAAGTCCTACAACACGCCACCTTCAGGTTTGACACAGCCACAACCTACGGTGATCTCAGCGCCACATGACTTTTCCTATCCCTATTACTATTTTTACGCTTCCGGTGCTGCTTCTTTCTCAATTCATGCACCCTCTTTTGGTCTTGTTATTGTTCTTAATTGGGTATTCTGTTGTTGGTGAAATGTGTTATTTGAGAAAAAGCAGGGCTTCTCGAACATGTATTTGTTTTCCTACGTACGTATTTGTGTATCTTTTAGTGCAGTAATCAAATATATTAAAGTTAATTTATTCTTGCGATAACCCTGTGGAGTGTTTGTGTTTCCACTCTTGCGATTATTTTGTGGCAAATAATTTGTGCTACAAATGCTTGCATGGGAAATATTTAGGCTATGCTTGTTTGCAGTTTTTTAAAAACAGTTTTCTGTTTTTAAAAATTCAAAAACTTGTTTGATGAACGAAAAGAGTTGGAAGTCACTTTTATTTGCTAAACAAAACTCCAGCGAAAGTATTGTAGCATGGCAATGAAACTATACATAATTTTTCTAGCCGCAATATTTTGTCTCTGCATTCACTTCTCACTTCTCCTGCATTCATCTTCTCACTTTCATTTTTTTTTTCTTTAAACAGAGTACTTAAAGAAAACGAGAGAAGAGAAATTGGAAATATCTCCAAGCTGTTTCAGTTTTGTAGTTTTTAAAACACTTGTTTTAAAAATAGTTTTCAAGAAATATTAAATTTTATATTAGAATTGAGTTTGAAACACTGTAAATTGTCTTTCAAAACTATTTTTAAAATCAAAATTTGAGAAGAGAAACAAACAGGCCCTTAATTTTGGTTCTGTCCCTGCCTCTCTTATATTAGAAATTACTCTGAGGAATAGGCATATGTTTTCGGAAAGTAAAGATTTGTAACATTAAGAGAATTCACATCTAGTATTGATAAACAAATGCAATGCAATGACATACCTTCAGATAAATTAATTAATTATCGCAGTGACTTATTAACAAAAACGAAATTCATGGTATTACATATAGAGTTGATGAAATATGCACAACTTCACATAATCACATTGAAGGAATAATGAAGATGAAGTGCAAATTAGAGTTTAAAGAATAATCAAAAGATGGGTGCAAAATTAAGGTTTAAACAATAATGAAGATGGAGGGTGTAAAAATAAGGTTTTAAGAATAATGAACGTAGATACAAAAGGATCTTTTTTATAAAATATAATATATAAAAATAAAGAAGAGCCTTTTGTATTCTTTTATATTTAAGGTGTAAATAGGAAAAGTCTTTTTGTATTTCTTTTTTCTCTCCTAATTTTCACTTCTGTTATCTTTTCTGTTATCTTTTTGCTCAGACCCAAATTACAAAGGAATAAAAAAAAAATTAAATTTAAACAATTAGACCATTACAATTTTTTTTGAGTTAAACCATTAAATTTAAAAACTTATAACTAAAACTGAACAACAAAATGGTATCCACTATTGTTATAACTTATATGCAAATGTCACCAATGAGTTACAAGTAAAAAAATTAAATTACCATAATACAACAAGATAGTAATTAGACTCAATAAACATCGCAAGGGCCAAATCCAAAATAAATGGAGATTACGCTATCATCAATAAACAATAAAGCAATCAATACAAAATGAATGTTTCTAGTAGAATTAATGCTTTCCGGTAGAATCAAGAAACATATCATTGCATTCGGCTTCACAATAAAGATCTAAAAATTGGTTGATACTCAAACATTATCCATAATAAATAAGATTAGTCATTTTGAGCCTAAGTTTCAAATGATTCTAACTTTTTTAGCCCATTTAATGAGGGGGATTTTACACAGCCCACTTAATAAGGAGTTAGGCTAAGGCCTAAAAAGGATGGGTCCACAAATTATCATTATTTTGAAAATGTTTTATTTTCCTCAATTGTATACAAAAAATATTTTCAACTTAGGCTAGACTTGGGTCTCCTCTTGGCAGGTTTGGGAGCTAGAAGACAACAACTTTCTCAGATTTGGGCTATTCCCCATATGTTTGTGCCTAATGTTTATTTGAAGCTTTGTTGTCTCTTAGTGTAGGTTTGTTTCTTTTTATTATTCTTTTACAAAAAAAAAAACACTAAATTTTAGCCTGCACATTGCGCGTTATAAATATTTATTTTATATAATAAAAATAATTATATTTTAGATTTATCATAAATAATTTAAAGTTTGATATATTATTATTTTCCTAATAAAAAAATATTTCTAATTTTTTAATTATTGATATTTTTATAAAAAATAGCAAAATTTAAATTAGAACTAAAGATATTAAAAATTATATATTAAAGGAGATTAAAAAAAGATTATGTTTAATTATTCAATTTACGTTAGAAGCATAAGATAATGTATAAAATACATATTAGAAACGTACATCAATTTTAAAGATAAAATATATATTTAAAATTGATTTATGATGTTCAGTTATAGTTTGTTAAATGTAATTCCAATCTCTTTGCCATTCAAGACATTTCAGATGGCTTTGAGAGATTTG
Organism: Glycine latifolia; assembly: GCA_013407115.1. Classification (NCBI taxonomy): domain Eukaryota; kingdom Viridiplantae; phylum Streptophyta; class Magnoliopsida; order Fabales; family Fabaceae; genus Glycine; species Glycine latifolia. Next base: position 4,913,640 of record CM023944.1, on the reverse strand, counting down.
TTGTTCGCGGATGAGATGAGTACTTATTTTCCCTCGAGGAGACTATATTTTTTGTTTTTTTGCTTTCCTTTTTCTCTCTCTCTCTGCAAAAACAAAATTGCCAAATGCAACATAAGAGAGTGGAATCCATCATTTTACGAGAGAAAAACATTTAAATGAGAGTGGATGTTAGGGAAAATATGGAGAATGAATGCCTAAGAAAAAAAATAGTTTGACAGTTTACACACTTATGTATACAAGAGGATTAGAAGACTAACCCTTTTATTTTATTTAGAACAAATGAAAGGAGAGAAAATAAATGAATAGAGAAAACACAATTTTTTACAGCTTCATTCGCATGAGAAAAATTAGTAGAGTTGCGAGTTATGCTAATTTTAATATATATATATATATATATATATATATATATATATATATATATATATAATATATATAAAAGCGTTAAAAAGAAATACAAAAGCTGAGAGCGCGAGACTCAAATTTAAGATTAATTAATGAAAAGTATAATTTTAATATTATGTTTAAATTATTGGAGTGATTGTAGATTCTTTTTATCTTCAATGAAGCAACTTACAAGTTTTTTTTAGGGTCAACTTACAAGTTTGCCATTGTAGTTACTGAACAAAGAAATCGTCTTTTCACCCTGTTACTTTTATTTATTTATTCCCACATCTAATAGAATTATATAAAAAATCAATTAATCATTATTATGTGTTTTTTACTTTTTATAGCTTATGTTCATTTTATTCATATTTGATATTGACCTTAAATATTAATAATAAAGTTTGCCATTTATTTTAAATTTTGTGTGTTTTTTTTGTATGTATTTAAATCTTTTACTAAAGCTAAAAATAGGATAAATTACACATAAAAATGATCAATTAAAGGAATACAACCTTTTAACGTGCTTCAATGAAATCTTTGCAATTAAAACAGAACAGGGGAAGGCTTACTCGGAAAACGAAAGGGGTAAATAGATACGACGTCGCAACATTTGTGGGTCAGGCTGCAATTAGCAGAAAAATTCAGGGGTAAAATCGTGAAATAAATTGAAAACTAAAGCAACGAAATCCATTGAATAAGAAACCCATTTCAATACTCACTCTCCGGCGCCTTCTCTGTTACGTCGTCGTCTCATAGCCACCGCCACAATCCTTCGAGTTTCGAAAACCCTAACCCCACAACCCCATCTCACAAACTCACTCCTTTTAATTGTTTGATAATTTGAATTTCCACCATCTTCCCCGAAGGTTTGATTTCGTTACTTAGCTGCTATTCAGATTTAATTTATAGATTACTATCGCTCTTTTGCACGGATCGATTTATGCTCTGGCGTAAAAAATCTTTTTTTTTTTTTTTACATTTCAGAACTCACATCTACCATCAGTAACTCAAACTAACATAACTAATTGAGTTGTTTAAGTTTTGCCTCGTGCATAAAAGAAACGCCAATGATTCTCTGCCTCCGTTTTGCTTAGTACTATTTATTCAATACACTAAATCGGATTTTTTTTTCTTCCTGTTGTTAAATTGTGTTTTGAACTATAGTTGGCGAATTTAAATGTGTGAAATATCAGTATATAAACCTTGATCTGTAGGGTGTGAAATGAATTCATGTGTAATTTTCTTTGCAGTTTGCTATCATGGCTGGGTTGGGGCCAGAAGGATCACAATTCGATGCTCGTCAATATGATGCTAAGATGAATGAGTTGTAGGTTTCCCCTTCCCTTAGATGGTTGCTTAATAGATATGCTATGGCTTGAGATGTGGTTTTATATTCTGTGTATTAGTTATTCCAACTTATTATTTCATACCTAATGCCTACCTGTGAATTGTGATGCGCCCATGCCTAGAATTATATGCTCATTTTTGGTTTTATGTGTTTATCGGACCAGACTTGGAACTGATGGGCAAGATTTTTTTACTTCTTATGACGAAGTTTGTGAAAGCTTTGATGCTATGGGATTGCAGGAGAACCTTCTGAGGGGTATTTATGCATATGGTATGTTCATTAATATTTTAATTTACAACAATTTTAAATATTGTTTGAGAACTTTAATTTCTATTGGTTAGGTCTGCATCAAATCTGAGATTAATTTACAGTCAAATTATATGCCTCTTCAGAATCTTGAATAGCTGCTGCACTCTCTGTTTTGATTCTTGTTGTTGTTATTGTTTTAATTGATAACTGAGCATTTGTGCGGATGTTGTATTACTTCTGAGAAGGTTTTGAGAAGCCCTCTGCAATTCAACAAAGGGGGATTGTTCCTTTCTGCAAGGGGCTTGATGTTATTCAGCAAGCACAATCTGGAACTGGTAAAACTGCTACCTTTTGTTCTGGAGTTTTGCAGCAACTTGATTACAGCTTAGTTGAATGCCAGGCACTGGTTCTTGCTCCCACTCGTGAACTTGCACAACAAATTGAAAAGGTCATGCGAGCACTAGGGGACTATCTTGGTGTCAAGGTTCATGCTTGTGTTGGTGGGACCAGTGTTCGTGAAGATCAACGCATCCTCTCAAGTGGGGTTCATGTTGTTGTTGGTACTCCTGGACGTGTATTTGACATGCTGCGCAGGCAATCATTGCGCTCTGAAAACATCAGGATGTTTGTATTGGATGAGGCGGATGAGATGCTCTCTCGAGGTTTCAAGGATCAGGTCCTCTCATTTTCCTATGTTGCTCTCTTTTATTTGCTTCATTCTATTGTTTGTTGTGTTGGAATACGATTTTGGCTTAAAAATACTATTTAGTGTTTTTATTTGAATTTTCACCAAATGTATGACGATAACTGAGCTATAATGGCTATCAATAAGTTGTGGTTTGTCAAACAGTACATTTTGATGTACTAGCTACACTACAACAATATAGTAGCCTGTTAAAGATACAAAAGTGCATATTGACTAGATTTTGAAGCTGAAAGAATAGGAGAAATAGAAATCCTGTTTTCAGTCTCTTAACTCTTTTCTTTTTTTTTATATATTCATCTTTTATCTCTATAATTTTGGGGAAAAAAAATGCATGAGACTATTATTTGGGGCAACTTAAATTATCTTTTTCACTAAGTGTTAGTTTATAATGTTCTTATGGGCAAGAAGCTTTGAATACTTAATATTTGCCTTCTGAAAAGTATATGTTTTGGTTTGTGGTCTGCATTGGTAGCATGTACATGTTTAATATGAAATACAAATACCTACAACTTTATCTGCCTTTTGGTTCATAAAGTGTATCCTTCTGAATTTTGACTTTGTTTTTTACCACCTTCCAGATCTATGATATTTTTCAGCTACTGCCACCTAAGATCCAGGTTGGGGTTTTCTCTGCCACAATGCCTCCTGAAGCCCTGGAAATCACAAGGAAGTTTATGAACAAACCTGTGAGGATTCTTGTAAAACGTGATGAGCTTACCTTGGAGGGGATCAAGCAATTTTTTGTCAATGTAGACAAGGAGGACTGGAAGCTCGAGACACTATGTGATCTTTATGAAACTTTGGCAATCACCCAGAGTGTTATCTTTGTGAACACCAGACGCAAGGTAGATTGGCTGACAGACAAAATGCGGAGTCGTGATCACACAGTTTCAGCTACTCATGGAGATATGGACCAAAACACAAGGGATATCATCATGCGGGAATTCCGTTCTGGGTCCTCCCGTGTTCTTATTACCACAGATCTTTTGGCCCGTGGTATTGATGTCCAGCAAGTCTCACTTGTTATAAATTATGATCTGCCAACTCAGCCAGAGAACTATCTACATCGAATTGGTCGTAGTGGACGGTTCGGGAGAAAGGGTGTTGCTATCAATTTTGTGACCGGGGATGATGAAAGGATGCTGTTTGACATCCAAAAGTTTTATAATGTGCAGATTGAGGAGCTGCCAGCCAATGTAGCTGATCTCATTTGATTTGGTCTTCCCATCATTGGTATGCTTTTTGTTATGGAGGCCGCTGTCATTATTTTATTTTTCACGGCCCAGGGCCTTTCTCTAGCAAGACTTGAACTTTACCCCAAACCGGTGATTTGAAATGGCCATTCTTCTCTCCAATTTTGGGTCTAGCAGAAGGCGTTGTCTACATTTTGTTGCTTGCTTGTTTATATGTCTTATTACCAAAGATTGTAGATTGCCGCTTTCGCTTTCTGTGTGTTTTGTTTTAATATCCGTGAGGTGGTTGTGTAAATTTGAAACTTGTTTAACGTTACGTTGGAAATATAGTGGATTTATTTTCATTGTCTACAAATGGGACCTTACATTCCAATTAAAATCCATTTTTAGGACCATAGTATCGCACAGACCACTGGGTTTCTCTAAGTGAATTTGTCCGAGTATGCAAGGATGTCTTCACTCTTAATCATTTATTCAATTAAAAAATATATTGATATCTTAATACAATAAAATTTGTAAATAAGTACACATTTTACTTGTTTACTTAAAATATAACTTTTTGTTTGATAATGTAGCATGCTTCAGCTTACAATATGTGCATTGTGCGATCGTAGCAATTACTCTTAGTTGCTGGGTTAACTATTCGCTAAACCACTCATACTACGTGCAGTGACTTGTCGCATACGCTTTCCATGTTAGAGACTGGCCGTTAGAACATGGAAATTGGAATGTTTCCCTGCCAGCTCTACCATTGCTATTTAGAAAGTAAAGAATTATCGGCTAAAAAAGAATAAAATAGAATTACACGTAGTTTATCTTCTTTTTTGGGTGAGTCGTCATAAATTTATTAAAATTGGAATTCAATTTCTCATTTGATTTTAGATAAAAGTTTAGCCCCTTTAATTGGAGTTCAATTCCTCATTTGTTATCGGCTCCATTTAAAGAATTGATTTTCATCGTATTCAATACCCATGTGGGTAAATAGTAAAAAGAAATACTCATAATTTAAGCAATGATGATTATGTAGTCATTTTATTAATAAAATATTAAGGTTGTGTGAACAAGCATTCTAAGGTATTAGTTAATCAGTATTTAATACATTTTATTAAAGATATTTAATTAATTAAAAACACATTATATATTTTAGGTTTAAATATAATTTTTATTCCCTTATTTTATTCAATATGTAATTTTGGTCTCTCTATTTTAAAATTAGAACATTTGATCCTCATATTTTAAAAAATTATGATTTTAGTTCTCCCATTTCAAAGTAGAAACGTTTAGTCTTTCTATTTTAAAAAATATGCGATTTTAGTTTTTTTATTTTTTAAAATTTGCAATTTTGGTCAAATTTTCAATTTTATTTACGTTTTATTTATTTTCTTTTGGTTTAATTGAACCCTAAACTTAACATATTCATTTAAGGTATCATCAATAAATTATTTAATTAATTATAAAGTAAGAAATAAAATAAATAAAACATAGAAAAAATTATAGATTAAACCAAAATTTAGTATTTTTTAAATAATGGGATCAAAATTAAGGATTTTATATTATATGAGGACCAAATGGTTGTATTTTGAAATAGGAGATCAAAATTACAAAAATTTTAAAATAAGAGGATCAAATGTATCAATTTTAAAATAGAGAAATTAAATTTACAAATTGAGTAATATAGAGGGATCTAAATTACATTTAAGTCAATATTTTAATGTTAATAACATAATAAATATTTTTAAGAATTACTTTCAATTTTTTTATTCATGACATTAATTTATTCTAAGTTAATTAAATTAAAATAGATGATTTTTTATCATCACTAAAAGCATATCGACAGAAATTAATTTTCTGGATCAATTTTTGGACAGTTTAGATCCAATTTGAAAAATAAAACCAATCTGATGATCCAATGATCAAAACCCAATAACTGGATTTCAAAGATAGGTAGACTGTTGCTTCCTACACCTTCATATTTTTTTCTTGTACCTTATTTTATTATGAAAAGGTCAATCCGTAATGTAATGAGGTACAAAAAAATAAAATATGGATGTGCAGGAAATTTTGTTACGATATATTTTGAGAATTTTCTAGCTAAGAGTGAATCTTAAAAGTATAATCACAAAATAACTAGGCCCGGAGAATTTCGGTCTGATTTGACAAATTAAATCAATCTGTTAATTAACTGACCGAATCTCAATAAATAGATTCTAAAGATATTTATTGAAAGCTTTCTAACTAGAGATGAACCTCAATGCATTCACAAAATACCAAGTCTCAAAATATTGTTAAAGATAATAATTCTAGTAGGATTTGTCCAAAGAAGCCATTTTCCTTCTCACTTGATACAAGATACACCAAAGTAATCGAATTGAGAATTATATAACTAGGCTAAATAAAGCCTCAAGTATCTCTATCTAATTTTTATCTTTCATATATACTCAGCACACACTAACTTTTTTTAAAAAAAAGTTGTGCATCCCTAACGTAAGTGTTAAAATCTTTATAAACATGCATACTACCAGAATTCGACTTGTGATAACTTATGAAAATTTGGTTCGAATATTCTGGTTTCAAGGACCTGTACAGTAGGAACAAACTTTATTAAAGAAGTGTCAAGGGATAAATAATTTGACTTTTCTAAATCAACAGGTAAAGGTAGACGCGAACATCCACGAAAAAGACCATTTAGCTAAGCAGATTTTTTATTTAAATTCACGAGATATTTCTCACAAGCTCACTCTATTCGAACTGATACAAAAATTAAGCTTGTGATTTGATTTTACAAGAATTATTTTATTGATATTTAAACTTGATCAAAACTATTTGAGTTTACTTCTTCTAAAGTCAGTAATATATAAAGTGAGATAATATTGAAAGTAATATGATTTTTTTCATCTATAAAATTCATGAGACTGTTTAAAAAATTAATGTTAGTTCCACTTAAACTAATGATATGTTTGTGATAGTATTTTAATATGTATTGAATGAATTTTAATTCCATATTAAATAGTAAAATATAACAATAAATTAATAAAGTGCTTTTTGGGTATTTTTTTCTAAGACTAAACGTTTTTATTGAATCAAATCAAAAGTATGGCCAGAAGAAAAATGCTTTCTGGGCATTACATATTAAAAAATTGAATTAATGCTCCAAATCTATATTTCCTGATTTTTTTCTCAATATCGACCTCAAAATCCAAACGAGTATGTTCATAAGTTCGTTTTTAAAAAATATTGAATAAAAATGAATACATTAAATATTTTGAAAATATAAAAAAATATCACTCACTTTGGACGTACGAAGTTGGAAATTTTATTTTTTCAAAATGGGCCTGTGAATTTATTTTAAAAAAAAGTCGCGTTATCTCTGTTGCTGTCGTGGGCCATTGAAAAAGGATCAGAATTCGTGGCAGATAAATTATCTTAGGGGGAATACTTTGTCCGGGTCAAAAGCAAAATCCTCAAGAATTTTAAAAGCGTATGCCGTAGACAATGGAAAATTCTAAACTTACCCCCTTTTTGTTATAGCTTATAAACAAGTTAAAATATGTCAGACTTTTAGTCCTCATTTAATTTTATGTGATTTTAGTTTTTTTTTCAATTTTAATTTTCATATTTTATTAGTTTCTATATTTTAAAAAATCTATAATTTTATCTTAACCTTTAATTTTACATATACTTTACTATTTTTATTTTAGTCCAATTAAAAATTAAATACAAAAATCAAAATTGAAGATAATATTAAAGGGGATGAACTAATTAACATAATTAAAACAAACTTATTAAAATAGAAAGAGAAAAAAAAAGAAGAAATAGATGGAATTTATTTCTTATAGATAGAAATTAATAAACATAATTAGAAGAAAAAAACCAATTTATTTCTTATATAAAAAGCAAAATATAATAGTTTACACAACGAGAAATTAAAATAAAATAAATGTAGAACATAAGAAAAAAGAAGTACATGAATTATGAATATAATAACTCTTGCACAATTTGGATTCCCCGACAAAAAACGCCACCTAACAATGAATATATGAATTCCCCCCAGAAGTCAGTAACAGTGAGATGGAATTTAATTTAATTTAATAATAAGTAGGAGAAGACGTAGACAAAGCTACAATAACAATAAAAATTGAAAGTAAAACTAAGCCAGCCAAAGCCACCGTAGACCAAAGCTCCCATGGTCTTTGTTGGACCCCACGCCACCACTGTCCCTCATATTGATATTCTTCTTTCTAATAAAAGGAAAAAAAGGGTTAAGAGTTGAAGAGAGAGAGAGAGATCCTTTTTGGCTCTTTCATTCTTTGCTTAATTTCCTATGGAGGAGTTTCAAAGATCAAGGTCTTATGCAAATGGGCAAACGATGCAGATAGAGAGCCACTATGGAGCTCCTAGGCCTTATGATCTTAGTCTCAGAACTTATAGTGCTTCCTATGCACAAACTCAAATAGGTCCTCCTAGGGACTTGAAGTTGAAGAAAGGAAAAAGCATTTCTGCAGGGTCTTCTTTCTCCAAGTCTTGGAGCTTTGCTGATCCTGAGCTTCAGAGGAAGAAGAGGGTTGCTAGCTATAAAATGTATTCTGTGGAAGGAAAGATCAAAGGGTCCTTCAGGAAGAGCTTCAGGTGGCTGAAGAACAAGTACTCCCATGTGGTTTATGGTTGTTAAGTGATTTAATTAATTCCTACTCGTATTTAAATTTCTGGTTTTACATATATGAGATGTGTTTATGAGAAGAATTGTAGATTAATCATTGATGGGGTTATGAATTTATGATCGGTTTATTTGAGTTCCTAAAAGGTTTTTGTCTATATGTGGAATAATTTGTTACTTATTATTAGGCCCTGGAAGATCTTCTAATCTTCTTTGAGGGTTGAAATGAAATGAAATTATATTTATTTTATTGTCCATGATTAATTACATCATGTGTAGTAATGATATGATATGTTTCCATTTGGTGAGGCTTCTGTTATGTGTATTTCCGCAACCCCGTCTTTATTATTATTATCATTATCATTATTCGGTTGCAAACAATCCTTTACTTTTAAACAGAATTAGTTTTGCAACAAATAGCTTCAAGGAAATTTGCTTACTTTTATGTCTCCACTAAATGTTTAAGGTCTTCTATTCCGTCCGTAATATAGCAATTGTGTATTTTGGTGATCAAGCTATACTTTCTCCGATATTATCCTTGCTCTTGCAATGATATTGCTATTGTAAAAATAAATTATTGGGAGGAATAGCAGAGTGTGGTTTGGACCACAACTCCACAAGCCCACAAAACAGAGATATATGGTTGTTTGAAATGAAGTTTCCTGTAAGATAAGGTGTAGTTAAATAATGCAGTGGCCAGGGTCTAATTCGCATAATCAATCGCATGGTATTTTTGTTTGTGTGAAAGAAAACGAAAAGGGGAAAAGATTACTTGTTTTCTTATTAGTGTTTGGTATGTTGGTTGGGAGAAAAGCAAGTCTAATAATGGATGCTATATTGATGAGCCAGACATATTTCAGTATTTTACATCTTTCTCTGGTGAAATCTGGTTGGTTGTAGGGATGAATTGGTCAGGTTGGAGAGAATATTAAGTCGAAAACCAATTATTCTTTTGGGTGATTTGAATATTTCTCTATCTTTAACATTCCATCAAATCATCAACACCTTTTATTTGGTTCTACATCTCTCTTCGTATTACATCACACTACTTATTATATTAGATTTCATGTTTCTTAAACCAAATTAAATTGAGAAATTAATTCAATTATTTTTCTCTAAATTAAGCTGGTGAACTCCCATCCGTTTACACGGAAACGAAATAGCTTATGGGGTTGATATCGTTTCTCATTTATTTGTTATATAGTTTTTGTTTTGAGCAAATCAAGTTTATAATTTATTTTTATTGACTTTTATTTATTGTTGTTGGATAAGAGTGTTTTTTAGCGATAGTTGGTTATGGAGTTTTTAAACTTAAAGAACTGCTTTTTATGTAGTTTTACTATTGGAACAATTGATAAGACAATTCTTATATAAGAATAATTGTTTATATAAAAAGGTTATCTAACTTAATTCGAGTAAAATGAAGTTAAAATATATTAAAAAAATTATTTATGTAATTAATTATATATTTCAAGGGGAGTGATACAATTTAGTTAATTACACTAATTATTTCCTATGGGCTGTTTAGCTTTAACCTCATACATAGGATAAGTTAAACAACCTCTTATACAAAAGCAATGTTTTTAACAAAGTTTTTAAGAATAACTGTATAAAACAAAGAGTTTAATACTTATTACATAATGTAAAATAACTTTATATTATAATTCAATTATAAATTATCTTTCAAATCATTTTAAGATAATTATTTTAAAAATAAATTAATTTATTATATATGATAAATTATAATTGAATATTTTATCTAAACTTTTCAAAGATTATAATCGTCTACATAACTTTTTTTTCTTTTTTCCTAAAACAAATATAAGATTCATAATTTTAAGTTCTTTGCACCACTAGAGAGACAACTTATTGAAGTTTATAAATCTAATATGGTATTGTAGGTCAGCAAAAGTGAGTTAAATGATGCCACCAAAAGTGAGTAGTATATTTCTCTTGGTCGTGAAGCTAACAAGGATATTCAGCGCCGCCTATAAGAAAGGTATATTTAGTGGCTGCTGTGTTGTTTGACACTACTTTTAGAGCTCCATTTATCCGCCATTGACGTCGTCCTCATTTGGCAACTTCTCATCCTCTTCACCATGCTATCAAATACGACTCATTGTCACCGTTATAAAAGCACGATTTTTAGTTTCTTTTCTTTTTTGTTAATTAGCTTCGTATACTTTTATTACATTTTTTTGGATTTGTGACATGAGATACTTCAAATTAGCCTATCAAATAGGCAAATCCAACCCAATCCTTGGTTGACCTCCATCTAACTCAACCTAATCCTACCGATTTTTTTTTTTTAAAATTACTCATTCTTAAATAAATAATATAAATAAATTATCTTAGCACAAATTCTTTTCAAAAATTAACATCATGAATTAAATAAATGTAGTGTAAAACAGCAAAATAAAACAAATTTCATAATACTTTATAAAGCATAATGTCCAATTAAACAATAAATAATCTATATAAAAAAAATCGATTCAGTGGGTCAACCCAACTTAACCTGTCTTTGGAACTAAAATGCAAAATAAATAATTTTAAATTACAATTTTACGTTAATATCTCACAGACTCATGGTTTTAAGATTTGAAGATATATTCTCAAACCATCAAAGTATGAGTTCGGATGTAGCATCAAACCACTAAAAATAATAAGGATTTTAGACTTTTAGTTATCAATATATTGCACTTCAGACAATAAATAAATAATTGACAAAAAATTCAATTAAAATATAGTTGATAAATCGGGTTAATCACTCTAAACATGTTAGGTTAAAGTTAGAATTGTCAGAATTTTAGGACTTTGTTAGGCCTAATTTCTTTTAAGCTACAAATTTATTAGGTCCGATTCTATCTTATGTCAGAGCAGTGAACCATTGGACTAGATCAGTCCTAATTAAAAGTAAATTAAAAAATTAAAAAATAATTTTAATATACAAAATCCTAAGAAGTATATATAATTTTTTTAGAAAAATAGTTAATCAGGCTAGTTGAAATAAACTAAGTATTGTGGGAAGCTAGCCAAGTCAGACCTTAATTATGAATTGTTTGGGTCAATTTATAGATTCAGCTCAATTTATCACCTCAAATCAAAAGTCATGTCAAAGTTATTAAAAATCATAACAGATTAATCTACTTAAAAATTACAAATTACAATACATAACTTAGAAAGTAAAATTTTTCACTTTTGGTATAACTTAAATTTTGTGGTTTTAGCTATTTTTTTCAAGAAAAAAAGCTTTTGTAAGTGTGTTTGACTTATTTTTTTTATACTTTTGTTCTCCTTAAAAAGAAGGGCTAAACATACATTATACAAAAAATACTTTAAAAAATAAGTCACTTATTTTTAAAAGGTAAATTACTAAAAATAAGTAGCTTATTAAAAAGCTAATGAAAAATAACTTACATAACTTTGTAACTAACTTTCAAACGATCACCATTTGAATCTTAAAAAAGTATTTAAAAGTGTTTGACTCGATTTTTCCTTATAAGAAAAAATTAAGTTAAGAATAAGTTAGATCAAACCCACGTCTAAAAAATTGATTTTGATAATAATAATAATAATAATAATAATAATAATAATAATAATAATAATAATAATAATAATAATAATAATAATAATAATGATAAATTATACATATAATAAATCATTTAAAATAATCTAATTTATTTTAATTTTTTTATTATAATATTAATACCAAGTTGTTTCCGTTAAAAAATAGTGATAATTTTTTGCTGCAATCGTAAGCATGTATAAAATTATATTCTCCTTTCAATAAGATCTACTTTATATAAAGAATTAACCAAAATTTGAACCTTAACATAAACCATTATGTTAATTATTATTGGTTGTTCCAAGTGTCTTAATTAGATATTTTTAATATTTTTTTCCTATTTTTCTTTAAAAATGCATTTCACACATTACTCCATAATTGATTAAAAAAAATATTCTTCTCGACTATCTTAGATTAACATCCTCTTAAATTTTGACTGTATTTTAAAATGAAATTTTCATATTTTTAAAAATATCAATAATATATATATTTAAAGGTATTTTTGTGTGTGTATATATTTATAATAGATTTTAATTTTAATCATAATATAATTTTATTAATTTATACATTAAACATAGAAGTGGTTTTAATTTTGTAATCACTCCTCTGAAAACCGTTTAAAGAATAATAGTATTGAATAAATAAATAATCACAATTAACAAATCCTAGAAACAAAACAAAAACGGGCGGGCACGCAGAGCAGAGGGAGGAAGAAAGGGTCGAAGAGAATGTGGGAATCAATTGTTTTGACGGTGGTTGCCACCGCCGGCAACAACATCGGCAAGATCCTTCAGAAGAAGGGCACCGTCATTCTTCCCCCTCTCTCTTTTAAGCTCAAGGCACGTTTTTCTTTTCTTAATTCCGCTTTCTTTTCTTTTTTCTTTTAACTTGTTTCTTTCTTTTCCATTTTCATATGCCCATGATTTGGTTCCCGTTTGCCATCATTTTTGCGGTTGTATTTTTGGTAAACGGTGAAATTGGGTACATGCACGTGCATATGTATGAACGAGGGATTTTGGGTGGAGGAAAATTGGGTAAAGATCCAATTTTTTCGTTGAAGCATCGGGAATTCACTGTTTGATTAAGGATTAACATTTCTATTTGGGTTTTTTTTTTTTTTTTTTTTACAATTGTGTTTGCAGGTCATAAGGGCATATGCTTTGAACAAAACCTGGGTGATAGGTTTTCTAATGGATATATTTGGGGCACTGTTGATGTTAAGGGCATTAGCTCTTGCGCCTGTAAGTGATCTTACTATACTTATAATAGAAAAATAATGCAGAAGAAAACTAGAGTTTGAATTTGAAGGGATATTTCTATATCATTAGCAGGATCTTCTGGTCTTTTGCCTAGATTTTTGTCACGTGTAATTTGGTTGTTTTTCTGATTTAGGTCTCTGTCATCCAACCAGTTTCTGGCTGTGGACTGGCAATTCTCTCAGTCTTTTCTCATTTTTATCTCAAGGAAGTCATGAATGTTGTTGATTGGGTGGGCATTACCTTGGCAGGTTTTGGCACAATAGGTAATGTAAGTTTTAGATTGCCAAAGTATAGTGTTCAGTTTAATCGCTTTTATTTCCTTTAACACAGCAAGGAACATGGCTGTTGAAATAATTATAAAATGTCTATATTCTGTTTATATTGGTCTGTCCCTCTGTTTGTGTTGTGTTATCAAGTAACACTAAGGCACTGACAGAAAAGTCTTGTGCATTTATTAACAATTCATTTTGTTGATTATGATCGGACTACAGAATTTCTAGGTTTTTATATAGGTCAGAATTTGAATCTAAACCTAAAAGTTATGGTTGACCATTTTATTTTTTTGTATGGTGCAGTATGCACTTGTGTTTTGTAGCAATAGATGGAGATTTCATGGAATTTTCCTTTTTTAATCTAGCAGCTTATAAAAAAAATAACTTTTGCAATCAGTTACTAACATCATGTGTCATTCTGTTGATGTATGATTTATGTTCATTTCTCCATTTTGTTAACTATTGTATGCTCCTCTATATTTAGGAGTTGGTGCTGGAGGTGAGGAGCAAGAGGCTGCTGCTCTATCTATTTTCCACATACCGTGGCTGGCATTTGTTGTTTTCATCTTGTTTGTAGGTACCCTGTCTTATGCTTTGGTCCATTAATTACCAATTTTGTGTGTGGTCAATAGGAAGACATTACTGTGGTCTCTTGAAACTAATTATGCAGCGTTATGATTTATTTTTTTGCAAACCTGATTGCATGATTGCAAGACTCGTAGCTTTGATACATTATTTTATTAATAGTAATAGTATTTTTATTGGCTTAACTTTTCTTTAAAGAGTGTGGGGTCATTGGTGCAACAAAGTAACATTACTATCTTATGAAAATCGTTATTGTTCCTAATTGTTAGAAACACTTGTACAGATAATGCTTAATGGATGGCTTCGTATATTCAAACGTAATCGAAGAGAACAAGAGATGGTAATTCGTGCTTTAATCATGATGGGAAGCTTTATTACATGTTTATACCTTTTATGGTAATCTAATGAGATATATTGTCCTTTGCTATTCTTCCATTGCTTGACATTTTTAAGTGATGCAGATGGAATATGATGTTGTTGAGGAAATTATTTATGGCTTGGAATCTGGAATTTTGTTTGGGTACTGTTACTTCCCTACTATATTTATATATTGTGGTCTTGGATGGACATATTTCACTTCCTTCATTTACCTCAACTCCTTAATGTTGTCATGAAGATTATGACAATTAAGTGTTTTACCCTTAATGTTATTATCTGAACATGTCGATTTCTTTTTCTTTTAAAAAGATAATGCTTTGGAGAAGAATAATGCAGCTAGTAGGATAAACAAGTCATGTAGAATAGAAAAGGGACAGGAAAAAATAAATGCAACAAAATTATCCTTTCTATCTGTATAGTGTTTACAAGAACTGGAAGTTGCTTCAAAACAATTATAAGCAGATTAACACAGTCAGAGAGGTCATAGACACAACTCTATTCCATAGCACATGTAAACAGATACCTCAATGTGATCATTCCTTTCCATTTATAACAAACATGATATGTTTTCTTCTTAATTATCTGCTTAAAATAGTCGATTTTATATTATAACTGCTTACAATAATTTAGTTGTGTAGCCTAAAGTTTAGTTTTTAGATTTGTCAGTTTTTATTGTGTCATTGCTTTCTATTGGCTATGGACAAAACTTGCAGATAATAAGATTATAAGATACACCCTCTGGTCCTTTATATAAGAAACAAATAATTAATTCCTCAAGACCAATAAAAGTAGGTAAGTTAGTTAATTTTAATGAATAATGTTAAAATTTAAATTTCATTCCAAAAATGACCATATAATTAAATGATTTCAACAGTGGTAATATTTAATGACGCTACACATAAATCAAGGTATACTTTTTTTTCCACCAATGATTGTATCTTATATTGTTAACAGGTCAATAAATGCATCCACTTGCATGGAGAATGAGTGGGCATCTCGTTAATAGCATTCATAATAAATTAGGGTATAAAAGAGAATTAACAATTAACACATCTAAAAGTAGGTCCATGTTTCTTATAATAAGGACCAAAAAAATGTACTTATTGTTTTTATTTTTTTATATAAAAGACCAGAGAGAGTATTATTTACAGAGAGAGAGAACACAAGTTGATCATAAGTCCTTACTCTTAATTGTGTTATTATGAAAATGCAGGATGGCATCTGTAATATCAAAGATGGGGTTTCTGTTCTTGGAGCAAGGCTTCCCCAAGCTGTTGGTTCCTATTTGCATCATCATAAGTGTCTGTTCAAGTGGTACAGGCTTTTACTACCAGGTATTCTGAAAACATCTTTCATGCCATTTACTTTTTTGCGAACTGTTACATCCCTTAAGCCTAAGGGACATTTCAATCTATGGATGGTGGGATTTCAGTCAAACTGGCTTGATATTTATCCAAGTTCTGCTTTGCGAATATAAATACGCTAACCTCTTCTGTATTTACTTCCCCAACATGCAGACACGTGGTCTAAAACATGGGAGGGCTATTGTCGTTTCTACATGTGCCGCAGTGGCATCAATTTTGACTGGTGTACTTGCTGGGATGCTTGCTTTAGGTGAGCGACTCCCTTCGGCCCCAAAAGCTCGCTTGTTACTTCTTCTTGGATGGTAATAATAAACATTATGCTATTATTTCTTGTGCATTCACATTCCTTGCTTTTTAAAGCTGTTCTATGCAGAAATGATCTCCACCCTTTTATACTTCACTCCATCATTCTGCAAAGTTACATTGCATTTACGAGCATTTTCTGTTCTGCTTCTAATCTTTGACACAAGTCTTTTTCTGATATATATATATCACCAATGTTATGGTAATTCTCAAACAAGATGGACACCTTCATGTTCTTGTGTCAGGAATATGTTAATTGGAAATATTTTGCTGCAGGCTACTTATTATTGTTGGCGTGATTTTACTTGTTGGTTCAACAAAGCTAGTGAAATTCTTTCGATTTTCTTCACACCACTTTAAAAGAAGCAGCGTTGATAAGAATTATGGCCCTAGAAGATCTGGCACTTCCCGTGTTAGGGAACCTAGCCCAACTGCTGTCATTCAAGCAGCGACCTTAAATCATTTACTCTCATCATCTTCCAAAGAAAAAGCTTGATTTGACTTGAGCTGGAAAATGATCCTTCATCCATTCTCAGGATTCACCCTCACCCCTTAAAGAAGACACCTTTTGTAAGGCTAGGTTGTTTGTGTACAGTGGTTGCTTTATCAGAGGGCATGAATTTTTAGGGATCGTTCCTTCTGACACGTATTTTACGTGAAAAATCATTACCTTTTCTGATGCACTTTTATAATTCATGAACTTCCAATATTTCTCAATATTGTATATGAAGATGGTATAGCAAGATGCAGAATGCTAGCATAGCATGGAAACAAATTGCAGGGTGCAGTGCAGAACAATTTATTCCTAATTTCCTATGCTAATGTAGTAGCAGTGTTCTTTGAGATTAGGTCTGACTTCTGTTACCAAGTAATACGACAAAGCTGTACTTTATCCTCTCCGTTGAATGGAAATATAATGGAAAGTTTACTATTTGACATGTCAAAAGTGAGAGGTATATTATATTTCCTTTTAATTTAAAGTTAAGATTGTGAGGTGTTTTAATCAAAATTCTTAACTTTTTACTTTACAAATTCTTTTACTTTTTTTCTTGATGATTGCTCATTCTTTTTAGAGAAATCAAATATGAAATTCAGTGATAGTATAAGTTTCAAGCCGAGATAATTAATGCAGATGGTCAAGTGACTCAAGTCATGATTTAATTCAGTGATAGAATAACTTGCGCATACTTTAAGTATTTAAGGTTCATCAATCATCATACATAATTTAGAGAAGATATTTATCACCTGCGCAAGCTTTAAGTATTTAAGGTTAATTAATCATCATACATAAGGAAAACTAGAGATGTAAATCATATGATTTGTTTATGAAAAAAAATTCAAGCAAGATGGATAAAAATAAATGAATGAATGTCTTGGGTGTTATTTATGCGACTCTATTAAGGCGCATTCTTATGGTGTAAATTTGTTGTATTTATCTTAATTACTGTAATAATTTAATTTTCTAATAAAGATTATATTGAGGAAGTCAATCCTGATATGTTTAACATTTTCATTCTATTAATAAATAGTAATTCTTTTTCTAGTATTTTATGTTGTTCTCTCATGTAACTTTTTCCTAATTAATGGAAGACCACATTCAAACAATTACGTGAGCATTGTATTCTAAGTCTAAAATAACCTTTGTTAAAATTAAAGGTAGTCGACTATCTCCTTAAAAAGTGCATTGTCTTTGTATTTGCAAACCATTGATTATCTTCTTTAAATGGGGATGTCTAACCCCATTTTTATTTAAGATAACTTTGACAACTCCTAAATAGAGTTGAAGAATCCAAAACTTGAAGAGTCAAGCAAGGGCTAAGCCTCTTAGAAAAAGAGTAAAAAATCGTCTCAAAAAACCCAGAGAGAAACACTTGCAATTTTCATACAATAGAGAATCCTTTATAATCCTCACACAATACATTTTGATAAAGAAACACTTGTAATCTTTAGAATAGAGAGACACTGCAGACTAATGAAAGTTTGTATTATAGATCCTTTTGTATCAAGAGAGACGTTGTAATCCTATTATCAATAGTAGAGATATTTTCACAGGATTAAGTCCCGTAAATTTTTTTACTCAGTAAGGGAATTTTTCACATCAAAACTTCTTACTGTCATTCTTAAACCCGTCTACACTTATTAATTTCATCTCATTCTGTGCCTAATTTGAGCTTCCAGAAGAAAAAAATTGGTCCGACAATTCTCAATATTTCCTTTGCCATATGTCTATTTTTTTGTTGGAAGGAGAGGTGGTCCCCTTGTTTTCCAAACAGTTATTGGACAGGTTTCACATGTTAGTTGTCAAGAGTACTATTGTTATGGACGATCTTAAATTGTAACAAAAGAATAAGGTGCTCTCTACGTCATACATGGTTATTACTGCTTATTTTAAGTATATGATCAATATTCAATACTCAATACTAGAAATGAAGTGGCACACATTAAAGAATGTACACAAAAGAAGGCAATGGTGTCTTGAATATCATTACCCTTTCATTGTTTCACACTGCGAATCCGGAGGTTAAAAGGTACTTCACCTGACGAAAGTTTATCTGAATAGTGACATGAGTTGGTTGAATATGAGCAATGAGATTGAGAGATGATGGTAGTGTAAGGTACGGATCCCAAGAACACAAAATGTGCAGCTGAATACCTCTGCAATCCTTTCATAGTGGGTCAGGTAAACAGTTAACAACTTTCCAAGAGGACAGCAAACAAAGTATGATCACGAAAGAACAAAGGGGGAGAGGGGCCCCTCAAGGAGGTAATAGCACTCTCCACTCGGCTTTATCTTGTGATTTAACCATATCATCATGTTGGTCCACCACGACAAGGACTAAGACGCGGAATGTACTTTGCAGTGAAAAATCCATGATGCAAAACAAGCTCACACGGCTGATAATAATAATCCCTTATAGGCATCATGAGACTCGTGACCTGACCAATCTCAAGGGGACTTAACCGACACAAGAGAACAGTGGAAGAGCCAATTAAACGACTGATCAAAGGGAAAGAACCATACAATGCAGGTCAAGCTGAATAGTTCTTTGAGAATTCATTTCTGGTGCCAATAAGCACACTCAAACATGGCCACACTTATCCTAAGGAGAGCTACATGTATTAATCAGACTAATGGCTCACAAATTGCTTCAGCATACAAGAGTCTATATTTTGGATAAAGTTCAAAATGACCATTATCGAACGCATGAATCAAATGATGTAGGATTGTTTCGGCTTAATCAATAATATCGAAATTGAGTCTAGGATAATATGCAGTTGCATGTTAAATATTGTGAGAGAGAGAGTTTTATTGGCTTTATAATTCTATTCCACTTGAATAATATTGTTTCATCGAAAAATACTTGTAATTTATATCAAAATAACTTAATAGGTATTAGGCCTATGACCACTTTATGTCACACCTCGCATAATATTTTACCACAGAGAGTGGTTGTACTTTGAGTATCATAGTTCCAAAACTCTTAAGTTTTTCTATTTTTCAAACTCCATTATTAGACTCTGTTCCATCAAACTGCATTGCTTTCACTTTGAATAACTTGACCATGGAAACAATTATGGAATAATGTTTCTAAGATAGTATCTTTAAATGAGTATGTTTGCGCCATTAACATCGGAAAGATTTGAATATTATTATTCAAAAAGAATAAAACAATACCATAACAAAGGAAGGTACAAACGTAGACTACTGTATGATAGTTCAACTATTCTATATTTCTATCAACATGTTTTTTTTTTCACGTGACCAAATTTTACTATTTCAAAACTTTTCATTATGCATTAAATATGCACTGCCCCATGTATACTCATTTGATTTGTAGCATTCTTAAACCGTTGATTTAATATTCTTTTACTATCCTTGGTAATTAATTAATTAATTATCCTCTACATCTTGTGTTAAGCTATTCTTTTTGCACTTTTAGCTTTGATTGAATAAAGGAAAAATCCAAACAAACAAACTCAAGTCAAATCCATGTATATATAATATATCAAGCTATGAAAATGTTATTTCAACAACTTGGATCTCTACTATTTTGACACGTAAACAATTTATTAATAATCCACATCCTGTGATAAGTGACATTAAGCTTGCTGGAATTTGATTTAATTATAATGACTATGGACTTTGTTTTGTTTTAGTTATTGAATATTGCTTGGTCTCTGTGACGACTTTAGTTATTCAAGCTCCCTCATTACCTAGTCAGAGGCATAAGCAATTACGTTTCAATCCTTATCCAGCCATATTTATTTTATGGTTAACTATAGACTTGAATGTCATTATTATGTATGTTGCGCTCATTGTTTTATTATTGATATTTTAACTCTTTAGCTCCGCACATTGCTCACTAAAAGTAATTTTGTTCTTGGTCTTTTTTGCCATCTTTTCTCATAGAAAAGACTTCGGCGGCTATAAATGTACAGACAACAACCAATTGTGAAATTCAACAAAATAAAAGGTTGCCCTATTTTAGGAAGATTCTATGGTGGACCAGTGAAAAATCTGGTCCGTTTTGTACCATGTATTCCTGTCAATTGGATATATTAGTATAATATTGGACGATTAAGATGTGTGACCGGTGACCTTTTATACCAGTTTTTTGCAATATTATTGGATAGATTAATTTACTCATTTGCCCTCTAGTAATTTTAGCAATTATTTCGTATCAATTAATTAATTGATTACATTATATTATCTAAAAATATGTTTCTCTATGATTTCTCGTAAATGATGTTGTTGAATAGTGGGCAGTGCCAGTTGATTGTGGAATAATTTGCAAGGGTGTTGATGAAAGATCCACTTAAGGGAAGTGAAAGGACATTTTATTGAGACTACTTGTAAGAGAGGAGAGAAAGGTTATTCAACAAAGGAAGAAGACTTGGAGATTGGGTGGAGCGGGTGGATGAGGAAAGTAGACAGAGTTACACGACAATGAAAGGGAAACATGGAGTGACATCGCCGTTGCGACATACCACCATGACGGTGTGACGAGGAGTGGCACACCACTCTTGTTCAGCCATGGGTGGCAACCACCACTCACGACAGAGGACAAACGGGAAGCTTTGAGGGAATGTTGGAGAACTTAAGATATGAAACATGAGAGAGGAAGGGAAGAGGGATTGCCGCCATGTGCAATGGCTGGAATCCGACAACAGTGTCACCCTTTCCAACTGCTAGTGAAAATCTTTATTTAGGTTTTCAATTCTTGAATAATGGATAATAAAGTCATTGTCTTTTTATAAATAAAAAATTGAAAAACAACTCTTGATAGCAAGTAAAATCCAATGATCCATTTTAGACCACATGTTTTAGTGATCCACCATAGTGTTGGCCTTTTAGGAAGATTCTATTTTAATTGTAAGATAAGTTGTGTTAAGTGTTAACCAATTATATTATCACATTTTTTGGAAGATATAATTAATGAGATACAATGCTTATTATATATAAAAAAATAGAACAAGCTTCTTAAAAGTTAAATAAAAATTAATTTTATTTATTAGACAACATAATGTATATGTTCATACTCGATCATTCTTCATTGTTTGTAATTTTAGTAAGAAACAAGAAGAATTTGCATGGAAATAAAAATAGAAGATGTCATGCCGAAAAAGTCTAAGTTTAAATATCTATAATCAATACCATAAAATGATGGGAAAAAACATTTCATGTTTGGACGATAATAGTATTAGGATAAGTGATCTTCTGAAAAGTTCTCTCATATTGCACCTCTTTTAAAAATTGAATTAGTTAGATCTCTTTCCACTTATGAATCTGATAGTTAAAAAAAAAGTGAATGTCACAAATATAGGATATAGGATGATTAAAATGGAGAAAGACATTGAAGATTATTTATGACCACAAAGTATCTACTAAACTAAAAAGGTAAGTTTATTGTTGTATGTTTGACTAATGACTATATTCTATAATAGTAAATGTTAGACTTTAGAGGACATACCAGAGAAAAAAGGTCAAAGAGACAAATAGAAATGTTAAAATAGGCATGATCATATAAGATAGTGTGTGAAATAATTGTATACAAGGAGATTAGAAAAGATAAAAAATCTACGAGTAGTTTAGACATTTGCAAAAAATCATTCAAGTGAGACACTAGTAAAAGAGTAGATAATATAGTTTTTACTTCCGTGAAAATAAAGATATAGAAATCAAAAAGAACATTAAAGAAAGTTGTCAAGAAGAATCTTATCTAAAATACAATTGATATTGTATAATCCATATAAAAATTAACAATAAATTAATAAAAATTAATAAAAATTCTACAAATAGTTTAGACTTTGTTATTGTTGTTATGTTATTTTAGTAAAAATTAATAATAAATTATCTATAAAAACAAAATTAAGTTGATTTTCAATATGAAAGAGAATAAGCTTCCAACATCATACTATTGTACCTTATGAAGTCATGATAAGCTTCATAAAGTCTTCAGGTTGGCCAAAATTGTAGGTTGTCCTTGATTAACCTATCTTGTCTAATTAAGGCACTACAAAGTGGAGCCAACCCATTACGACAACTGAAATTCTGCTCACGAAATGCTTATCATCTCTTTCTATTTCCAATTACTTTTGCCTTTAATGAGTGGTAACAACCAGATATGACTATCTCACAGGGAATCAATTGACCATTAAATGAAGGGGGCAAAAAAAAGAAAAAAAAATGATGAAAAGCAGCAAAGCCAATATATAAGCACTCGAGTCATAAAACAACGTAGTACACGGTAACAAACAACATATGGCCCCATCTATGCAGGCTCTTGTATACATCTCAAATGATGAAGAATCACATCATAAATCAATTTTCGGAGTAAAACCTTCCATCAATAACAGTCTCACTCTGCATCTGGATAATCACCTAATTGTTTCATCTGCCAGCTCTGATGAGGGGAAACATGTTCGTGCGAAGGAGTGTAGTGCTGCAAAAAGGAAAAGTCAGCTAGAATTCAAGTTCAACACAGTAATTTGTACACTTCTTTTATCCCTCAAAGGACATAAGGCAAAAGAGAGATAAGAGAAAGCACGGCCCCTTTGAAATCATTTTGCGTATGATCCTTTTGAGAGTTTTTAAAAGTCATGTATCCTATAGAAGCCTTCATGTTTAGATTGCCACATAAGCAGAAAAGTCCTGAATGACAACAATTACTCAACAAAGTGCTTAATGCAGCAAAGTCCTACTTGACAACTGTCACACAACAAAGTGCCTAAGGGGGGAGAATTTAACAAAAAATATGACCTCCAATCTATTTTCACTAGTCCAAGTAATAAGTCATGCAAAGAGTCTTATGTCTATGCAGTACAATATTATTATCATTTTATAATAATGGTAGATGTCCAATTATTTTTTCCTCATGACCCTAGTAAACCAATTTACCGTTAATTTGAGCAAAAATTTTATATGCACACATTTCTAATGTGTTCCTTTTAAAAGGGTAAGGGGAAAATGGCTAGTTGAAATTAGACCTCCATTTTCATCATAAGTTCTTTGGCTGATGTAGCAGAGACAACTATATTCCGTGCACAAGGCTTAATGAAGCCTTCTTTAACACCATTGTCAAATAATGCAAGCAAACAGTTATAGTAACCGTCAACATTCAGTAGACCAACCTGTGCAGTATGAATTTTGAGTTAGCATTTGATTGTTATATTAAAGATTTTGTACTACACAGTAAAAAAATACTATGTTACCGGTTTTTTATGGATTCCAAGTTGGGCCCAAGTTATCATCTCCAACAGCTCTTCCATGGTTCCATATCCTCCTAATTATAAGGGGAGGCATAACAAGGACAGTGAGAGTCCATATAGTACATAATCAATACAACAACAATCCAAAACACCAAGAATACAAACAAATTTCCGTACAATTAAGAACAATTTTAGTGCCATTCACATGTATAAGACATGTAATCATCTCAATTATTTTTTAAATTATTTGAGAGCTGTTGAGGTTACTACCAGGGAGAGCAACAAATGCATCAGCTTCTTCTGCCATTGCAGCTTTACGCTCGTGCATATCTGAAACAATTCTCACTTCACCTACTGTTTCACCAGATATCTGTCAAAATTGCAACAATTCACTGACATATTTTCTCCATCAAAGCATGTATAAATTATTTCCATGGCAAAGGGGTCATTATCAAAAAGAACAACCATAAATTAGTCTTGCTACCATGTAACAAGTTACATACCAATGCATTGGTGGTAATCATATAATAATAGCACTAAATCCTAGGAAAAAATAAAGCAATTGATTAAATTAACTGCATGTGGACAGAAAAATAAACAAAATGATTAAAGATTGTTAAAGAAGTTGCCAAGGTGGTGGCACAAATACCTCGAGAGGCATGAGAGCTTTTGGAATGATCCTGTACGTAGAGTGAGGGTAAAATGTAAAGAAGAAACAAACAAACGGTGAGACAATGTGATCAATTATCAGTAACACTAAAAAGTAATTTTCTTTTATTCTTTATCCACATACCCTAGGACATGGCAGCCTCCATCATACACTCTCTGAGATATTAAGCCCATCAGCCCAACACTGCCCCCACCATACACCAAGTCTATGTTCCTCTTAACCTGCAATTCACACCATATAATAATAGATATAAAAAACAAAAACAAAACAATGATGATGAAGAATTCTTCACTGTGTATGCAGGGCACAAAATGCATTCATACAAAATTGTTAAACCTACCAAAAAAAAACGCAACCCGAAAAACGAAAAGTGTTCTTTAACAAACTAAACAAATTCATCATCAAGTATCATCATAGAAAACAAGTGTTCCTTTACGTTATGCATAACAGAATACATCAAAAGTGAAGAAAGCAACACAGAGCAGGTGCTCTGAGACCATATAAAAATCCCTTTTATGGTGAAAAAGATTGAAGAACAGAATAGGATGGTAGAATGATGCAAATGAAAACGATGAACCAGTTCATTGCCCAATTGAATCGCAGCGTCACTGAAGACTTGTCGGTTGCCACTGTTGCTGCCACAGAAGACACACACGGTCTTGAACTTGCTTCTGGGGTACCCTTCCTCCATTCAAAATCGATACTTTCTTTGCGGGTTTTCAATTCAAACGAAAACCATTCATTGAAACAAAAGAAGAAAGAAGAAAAAATGGCAAGACTTAACGCGTACCAAGATTATATATAATATTGTGCTTTTACTTTAATAACTTTTAGGAGCTACGAAGAAAAGCCAGAAACTTTCTTTAAAGGGGTGATCCTAAATAGACAAATAGAGCATTTAAGAGAAATCATCGATGAGACGGGGACTCATTTTTTGTGAGCAAACCACGCCCACCCCACAACATGCTCTTATTTCTTTTCCAATCCTACGTCTTTTTGTCGGCTTTGTAAACTTTAATGTACACAGTACTATTAATTGACGCTGCCAGAGTAGTGAATTTTAGGGTTGTTTTCTATTCTTTTCTATGACCATTAAATTTTTAATTTTAATAGAATTCTGTGAAGACGTGCTATGTGAGAGTATCTTCTCGTAAAAGGAGCTCAAATTGACTATTCTTATGGATTTTTTTTGTAAAGATTATCGCGCTCTCATCTTTTATACACGCAATGATATAATACTATATTATAGTGAAATGTGTTTATATTACTAGTGATATTAAGAAAGTAGTCGAATTTTCTCTGAAATGATAGGGAAAAAATGGTGAAATGATCATCGATGAGGTACAAACTCTTTCTATCATGGTCAACTAGTGTTGGTTCAAGAATTTTTAGTAAGTTCAAAAGTTTTAACAGTGACAAGTTGTCTTTAATTAATCAATGGTTATATTGAAATTATTCAACCATGTTGATACGTGATTTTTTAGGGTTCTGCTTCCCCTCCAAAGACTATAAACTATAATAATGATGTTTTCGTGGTTTTCTTAAACTTGATATTTTATTTGGATATGTTTTTTCTTTATTTTTTTGTATTCTTTTTTTCTTTAATTTTATTTATACCCGAACACTGTTGTAGTCTGTGATGGAGAAGAAGGATATGAGATATTGGAAGTTTAGAACATCCAGGTGAGATTTCCCGTAAAAAGATCAAATCAAATCAAATAAGGCTAGATAGAAATATAACCTGAAAAGGAAAACACAAAATAAAAGGTGTAGGAAACATTTATGATTTTTTTTTTTGTGATAAAACATTTACGATCGCACTAGTTGTTGTGAGGTATCGAATAAATGTCATCCTCTCGTTTGTTAGCTATTCCAAAATCCAAAGAGATGCCTTCATATTTTCTTTTTTCTTATCTATGGACCACATATAAGTCTAAGAAGGGTTTTATCTTGTTATCAATGAAATATATGCTCTTTAAACTGGCATGGGCTACTGGAATTGAATTGCTTTTCTTAGGAACAACATGCATGTTCAATTTTGAAGTCAATTCTCCGAGAGAAGATAACTCACCCATGACATACTAATTTATAATTATGATCATCTAAACTATTTTTCGTACATTTAATTGAATTGGTTTGGGTAATAATGAAGTGTATGTGACCCTACGTACCATTCAAAACATTAGCTTTATTTGATTATTATTATTATACTATACGAAACTAAAAATCCCAAGGGTAGGAAAGAGAGATATCCACGTCATGAGAATGCACGAGTGTAGCACAGCACTACAAAAAGAAAAAGGGTCAAAGAAGAGGAAACATCCAAAATTGAACATGATGTCCCCAGTCCCACTGTCCTGCCAAATGGACGACGGTTGATGATGCCGGGCCAATTGTAATTTATAGCCATTTTAGCTTAGTGAACAGCAACTTTTCTAGCATTTACAATTTCTAGCCTACTATTGACACCCCCAACCCAAAAAAATAAATTCTAGCATACAATTTTGCAACTATACTTTTGCACTTTGCATATCTTTGTTGGTATTGAAATAAACTCTTAGAAAAGAAATGAAAAAGTTGAATATCATATATGTGTGGAAAAAATTTATAAATCTGAATATGTTAAATTTATTTGATTATCTTTGAAATATAAAGTAATAAAAAACGTAAGAATTATATATGCTATCCACCAAGATTTTGAACAATTGCCAATATATTATAAATGACAAAGGTTTTTATTTTTATTTCTATTTCATGAAATCAAATGAATGACAAAGTTAAATGTGATATTTAAGTTGTGAATTTCTCTTAAACATTGTTCTTAGAGTTGTTTAACTTGTAAATTTTAACCGTCATAATTTATTTTTGGATAAGTTATGTTTATAGCTTTTTGATGTTTAATGTAATTACACGTGACATTTTCCCCCTTTTTTGTCTACTTTTTTAATTTATAAATCAATGTAATATTATGTACTCTTTAACATTATAACATATCTCTCTTATTTTTCTAAGTTGTTATTATAAATTGAGAAGGATCAGCGAACATTAAAAAAAAGAGAAGCTTAGAATGATCGAAAAAGGAGAAGTGTATTATGACTGGGGACAAACCCACCTTAAGCAATGTTGGGGCATCTACTGCACTCATTTTTCTTTAAAAAAATAATACCATTTTAGTGTTTACTCTCATTGTTTTTAACTTTTTCCCATCATCGCATTAAAATTATACCATTTATTTTTTTATGAAGTAAAAGATATAATATTGTCCCTATTACTTAGGGCATGTTTATCTAAATAAATTATAATGCTTTTTTTTGTCTACGGTATTCCTGTGCTGCAAATTTCATTTTGTTACGATTACAAATATATAATTTCTAGATTTTATATCAAATAAAACATTTTAGAACATAAATTCTATTAGTAATTTTCCTGATCAAGTAATTATACAATTATTTATTATTTATTTTTAAATTATATTATATAAAAAGTCTTAAATCTATCATTGTAGTGCCCATGCACATTTCCCTTGCTTAATCTAGGGGAGAGGATCCCCTGTAGCAAAGCGATATTTTTAGGTTTTCCAATAAAGGCAAACAAATAACAATGTTGGCACCTTTGCCAAATATGGGAAGAGTAGAGAACAAACATCTACGGCTCGACCTTCTTAATTCTTATCTCTTTCTCCCATCAACCCCTAAATTCAAGCAATCAGTTTCGGC
Source organism: Glycine latifolia (assembly GCA_013407115.1). Lineage (NCBI taxonomy): Eukaryota > Viridiplantae > Streptophyta > Magnoliopsida > Fabales > Fabaceae > Glycine > Glycine latifolia. Next base: position 4,885,284 of record CM023944.1, on the reverse strand, counting down.
TTACTTCACCGACACAAACACCCATGAAACCCAAAACTTTGTATTTGACATCCCAAAATTTCTAATTTTTTTTTTCTTTCTCAGGACTTTGCATGCAACCTCTCTCAGTCCTCGTAATAATAGTTAATATTATTCTATAAGCACGAGAGGTGGAGGGAGGGAGGGATACACAACACGCAATAACCACCATTTTAATGTATGTAATGGGAAGAAAAGTCCCCATTGAAAGTCTCTCATTGATACACCCCGTTATATATTTGTCATTCCTCGCTGCAGGCTTGGCTGCTAGCATGGCCATAATCACAGCCTTATGCAGCGATCGGTTTCGAAGAAAAAAATCATCATCACTGCCGCCACCATCCTCGGATCCAATAGAAATAGCCCAAGAATTGGATGCTACCATGCCATCAAATAATGAAACAGAAAATGACAACAACAACAACGAGGAGGAGCAGGTGAAGGAGCTACCTCTTCCACCCGCATTGCAACAACACCCAAAAGATCCATTTATCTCGGATAGAATGAAAAGGGTGACTTCTGAACGAAAGGCATCGTTGAGTTTAAGCATCAAAATGCCGAGGAGTTTGTCCGTGGCGAAAAACTGGGAGCAAAAGGAGGACAAAAATAAAGGGACAAACATAGGAGGGAAGTTGAAAGCAGAGGACTCTGTTTGGATGAAAACAATTATTCTTGGAGAAAAATGCGTCCCTGATGAAGAGGATGATCCTGTCATCTTCGAAGGGAGGGGAAAGAGAATCTCAGCGTACCATAGTAATAGGCATAGCACCATGTCCATTTCTAGACAAACCTCTTTCCTTGAGCCTGATGCATTGCCAAAGCCATTGTCTGTACCCCAATCCCGAACCCATGACGAAACAACTAGTAGCACTTGATTTTTCGATCAAATCCTAAATTTTTGTTATGTCCTCGAACGTAGTTTGTGCATCAAATGCATGCGACCAAATTCTCTGCTCGTGTAACAAAAATTAGATAGATTTGGTCTTTGCGATTTGTAAGTACGTCTTGTGCTTTTGGTTATCAAATTCTCCTGCTCTCTTGTAATATGAACAAGTTGCATGCAGAACGCCATCATTGGTTTTGTATGGATCATAGAAAATTAAACAAATAATGCATAAAAGGAATACATACATATGTTTCTTTGTTATTTAGAAAACCGTTAGTTAACTGCAACCAACTGGTCAGTGGCTAGTCCTCAAATTGAAATGGAAGATGTTCAATCAAATTGAGCTTAGGCTTGTATTAAGAAAAAAATGAAAACAAACGTCAAGAAATCTTTAAAATAACATAGGAATAATGATCATAAGACTTACTTAACAGTTATTGGCCTTGAGAAATATTTACTCGAAGAATAATGATGCTAACTTTTAGGGATGAACAAGTGGGTTTGACCCGGCTACTGCAAAGTGGGTCAGCCCAATTACTTTTTTTTGTAGATTAGGGTTAGTTTTGCTGTCCTGTATTATGGGATCTTAAGGTCAAATAGGTTTGGTTTAGCTTATCAATTCATTTAACCCATTAAAAAAAGTAAAGTGGATTAGTATTATTAACCAAGTGGACTAGCTCAGTCCACCCTATTTCTTTTACAAATTAAGGTCAATCTAACTTATTTTTTATGAACTGATCTACTTTACCATCTCTATTAACTTTGGAGAAAAATAAGTAATTTAGACATAATTAGATTTACATCCTCTATAATTAGATTTTAAACTGCATGGACTTTTTAATGCATATAGAAAAACTGGATGGATCTTTGACCCTTAAATAATTGTGCGTTATTAATACAAACCAATGAAACCATTATCCAAACTGCATCGGGTGCAGTTTATATTTGAACTCTAGAGGATCTATATCCACCATATATACTTGTTTCATGAAGAATTTAAATAGAGGAAAAACGGAGAGTAAGAGAGAGCAACCTATAAAAAATATTTGCGTGCATCACTATTTGATAATTGATACTATACATTTGCGAAAATTAGATAATTTTAATAAAATATTTTTTTTCGATAACTAATTTTGATAATCTTTAGTATGAATAATTAATTGTTGTCATGTGTAACTATTAATCTATAACTATTAAAGACAATTATTTCATTTGATATATTCATTTACAATTCCTAATATATCATTCAACTACTTTTAAAAATCACTTACAATCACAAATGAATAATGTCTAATAAATTTTCAACATGATTGTTATTATGTATAATCTTCTATAACTATTGATAAAGACAATTAAGACAATTATCTCATTTGGTGTATATATTTATAATATTATTTCTAATTTACCTTTAACTACGTTTAAGAATCAATCACAATCACTAGTAGTTATTTACTTATTTTCTAATAGATTTTCAACATGATAGTTATTATGATTATATTTAACTAAAAAAACAAAAAAGACAGATAAGCCACAAGTCACGGAGTGCCTGATTTTCATAATTATAATAAGAATAAGTTTTTATTTGAGTGAGTGGGCTGAAAAAAAATTAAGATAATTAATTTAATTTTTATAGAGAAAAAATGAACTTGTACATTGTAAATAACGGAAAAGGACAAATATGAAGTTGAAAGAGAAAAAAGTAACTAATAGATTCGAGGATAATTTGGAAAAATATGTTTAACGGAAAACAAACTGTTGGAAAAAATCATAAAAAACTGAAAACATTTTCACATCATATAATTTTATTTGATACTATACATTTGTAAAAATTAGATAATTTTAACAATCATTTGTATGAATAATTAATTATTGTTATCTATAATCTATAACTATTATAATGAGAATAATTTTATTTGGTGTCATCTTTGTTTTGAACGATTTTATCCTTAATTATTATAATATTTTATTTTAACTTTCAACAACAATTAAATCTTTCAAAACAAAATTTACATCCAACAACATATATAAGTAATTTCAAAGTCCAAGCAAACACAAAATACCTTTTTTTTACTGGTAATTATAATAAGAATAATTTTTTTTTGCAGTAAAAAAACAATAAATATATAAACTGCAAGAACGAATATTTATATCATAAATTATACATGAAATTATATTTTCAATATATTTAAATCACATAATAGATATTTATGTGCAAAGATAAAAATTAGATAAGAATATCAATATATAATGATAGATATTCATAATATTGTTGAATATATATGTATATATAACAATAAATAAAGAGAATATAAATTGTTATAATTATTTCATGTTCTCCATTTTATTTTTCATTTATGCCCATATACTTATCAGTTTCAAGATAATATACCAATATCTTGAGTTCATTAGAACAATTGATTAGGATGGTGCAATTTACTCTGCGCAGTAGCATTTCATTGGCAATTTTGTTTGTGCTTTCACATCTTGTTGTGACTGTTACGGGATATCTATATTTAAAAGTTATTGATTCATATCTATTTAATTTTTTTATTTCTTTGTTATTTTGTTTTGGAATTTAGGATTGTTTTAAGATTGTGTCACTTTATTTTTATACACATTGTGCCTAATTATATTTTGAAGAATCTCACATGAGCTCAAAGTTGGAAGAAGGGAGGAAGAATGAACGAGTTTGGGAGTCCTATAGTTTAGGGATATTTATTTTAAATTGAATTGTTGATATTTTATCATTTCTGTTACCATTAGCTTTTGTTTACACTAAATGTGCTGCTTAAAAGTCATATAAATGGGTAAAATTTCTTTTTATTTGAATTTTAAAATTAATTAACGAATGTCTTAGTTAATTAAAACGGTTCATAAATTTAAATTTTAAGAATTTACCAAAATTGTTAACTAAAACTGTTTTTTAAACAATTTAAAAACACAACAAATTGTCAACTAAAACTGTACAGCTTTTGAATTTTTAAAAAGTGTGAATTTGTTAACTCTAAAAATCTACCAATTTGTTAATTTTAAAAAATATACCAATTCATTACTGCTTATTTTTTAAATTGTAAAATCCTACCAATTTGTTAATTAAGCTCCCAAGGTTTCTTATGCCTTTCCTATCTTTTTCAATTTTAAACTTTTCTATTATATAAAATTTGTCAAATAAATTCGGTATTATATAAAATTAATTTGCATGGTATATATCAATATTTATTTTCTGCATATACAATTTATATTATATAAAATCAACATATGCTATATACATTATAAATTATAGTCCACCAGCAAAAAAATTAAAAATTATCAAGCTAAAATTAATATATATCAAATTAAGCATAATAAAATTTCAATAACCTAATAGAAATGCAAACATAGAGGAATCAGTATTTCTGCTAGTATATATAAAGTAAAAGTAAAATTTTAATTTAGTCTCCAAAATAACTTTATCAATTAATTTTAGTGTATAAAAATTAAACAGAATTTTAATATTAAAATATAATTAATTAATAATATTCAAATTTAGAAATTAAAATTATTATCCGCCATTTAAAATTTGAAAATGTATCAAGAGATAAAGAGAGTTCAAAGAAGATAAATTAATAGGATATTGGTAATTTGAAACGCTTTCTTATTGAATAATAACAAGGTTTTTAAATCAAAATGGTATAATTTTTTCAATTAATTATCAAATGGATAAATTTTAAAAAATAAGGAAATAGGAAAGTCGACTTTTGAAAGACAATTTTAGATACAAAGAAATCATGTTTCAAAATATGATTTCTATTTTTCAGTTATTTAATTTTAAAATTTATATATTTTAGTAATAATGAATTAAAAAAAATTGTACCATTTTAGTAAAAAAAAAATCAAATAATGACTCTTGTAAATCTTCTTGTTCAGGATAACTATTCTGATATATATTTTGAGAGAATAATACAATAAATAAATGATTTATAGATAATTTGGAGAGATAACTGATTGATTAAATTTAAAAAACACTTAATTTTACGGGTTTTTTTTCTAAAAAAATAAAAGAAAGAAATGTAACAGTAGAGATATTTTCCTTTTTAAAATTCACGTGGACAAATCTACGTTGAAAGCGAACATGATAAATGGTTGACTGGGCCATAGGGCCATACCACGTGAGACATTCACGAAAGATACGATGTAACTGCAAACTGGCAATTGCAAGGGAGAGAATACCGACGTTGAAAAAGGGAGTTCATTTAACCAAAGAAACCAAATCAAATCAAAACAAACAACCCCAAAAAAAAATTCAATTCCAATTCAAAGGAGAACAGGTATCTTCCCCAACTCTCACATCACATACCTGTTCTCCTTTTTTCCCCCTTTCCACCAAAGCCAGGGTTTTTCTCTTTCAATTTCCATGCCACTCAGATTCACGGGATTATGTTTCTTCTGCCACACAAACCCTTTTTCTTCTTCGGTGTAAACTCCTCTTCCTTGTTGCAATCGAAAAGGGTCCCTTTGTTTGTTCTTGTCTGCTGTTGTTGATGTCTATTATTGTTGCTGAAGGGAATTGGCTTGTGATTGTGAACACACCCAATTCCTCGCCATTGCAACACACCCACTTGTCTTTCTCTAAACGCAGATGGGATAAGGCGTTTTCTGAGCTCCAGAGTGGATAGTATCTGAATCAGATTCATAGCCATAACAATTAAATTGCGGTTTTTAATATTTTGGAATCAATGGATTCTTCACAAGGGTCTACCATTGCTGGTTTCGTGGACAATGCATCAATTCAGAGGAATGAGTCTAGTTTTGATGGCGTTCCCGTGTATGTTAAGGAACTAATTGCTGGAGGCTTTGCTGGTGCGCTTTCTAAGACTACCGTTGCACCCCTCGAGCGGGTTAAGATACTTTGGCAGGTTCACCACTCTTTCTCGTCCCTTTTTCTTTTGTTTCACTTATTTTAGCGGAACATGATTCAAGAAGGCTTATTTGATCAGATCACGTTATAAGTTTGATGTAAATTGATTTAAATATCTTTGTCCTGTGATATATTGGAGGGAAATATCTATAGTATAATGATGATACTAAACAAATGTGATATGTCACCTAAGTTTGCATTAAGGTATGTAGGTATCTTGGATCTAGAATCTTCTAGGAAAATAAGGGAATGGGGAGAGAATTTTTCAGTCTGTAAAGAGAGGATTGTGTTATGTCTTGGGCTTGCCTGGGGTGTCAATTAAATTCTTCTCTTTGATTTGTGCCTCTTGCTGGAATCTTATTGATTTCTACTGACATCAAGTGACTTTCAGAGGTTTTTTGCCTCTTTTTTCAAGGAGATTTTTTTAACTCTGGTTTTATGGTATATTTGTTGTCACTTGTTAGATATAATAAATCATTTATGATGTCGTTGCTTTTGTTGCACCTTCTTTGCTCCTTCAGAATGTTCCTGAATGGGTGTATGTTCCTCTTTAAACTTTATCTGCAGACAAGGACACCAGGATTTCATTCTCTTGGGGTGTATCAATCTATGAATAAGTTACTAAAGCATGAAGGTTTTCTAGGATTATATAAGTAAGACTCAAATCACATAACATGGTTCTTACCCCCCTCCTCTCTTAAATATATTGTTAATATGTGTTTATGTGGTGGTTTTAGGGGAAATGGAGCTAGTGTTATCCGCATTGTTCCATATGCAGCCTTGCATTTTATGACATATGAGCGCTACAAAAGTTGGATCTTGAATAATTATCCTGCGTTAGGTACAGGTCCTTTTATTGATCTTTTAGCAGGCTCTGCTGCAGGAGGAACTTCAGTTTTATGTACCTACCCCTTGGATCTTGCTCGTACCAAACTTGCTTACCAGGTAGGGATCTGATTTGAAGCTTTGAAGTAAACTAGGTATTGAGAATCCCTTATTATCCATTTCATTATTTCTCTTTTTTCATTTAATCAAAGTTAAATTAAAGTTTAAGGTTGTACTACCAGGAAAAAGAATAGCAATTTACATCTACCAATTTCAAAGGAGAGACTAAGAAAACTTTTCAGGCATTCATAGAATGCTTCAGCATGGTATATTGATTCCAATACGCATGGTCCATTGGGATGGCAATTTTTAAATTTAGAATTGGTTAAAAGAGGTTTAACAGGTGTAGTCCCTAATGGTCTATGATAATTCCTAGGTAATATAGGAAAGTATGAATGCCAATTCTTTTTTGTTGAAATCAAATCTGGATGGAATAAACACAATTAAAGTTGATAAGATTAGCTTAAAAAATTGATTTGTGCACATATATATTCTTAGAATTTTGGTTTGGGCCCTCCACTAATATCTCTATTTTGGTCATATCACTAGTTGATGTGAGATCTCCAATACACACCCGTCTCCTCTCATGCTAAGGACTGAATGTCTCGAACATGAAGTTTACATGATTAGATATCTAGGAGTGGTTCAATAATGACCTGATAATAAGTGGCCCAATAGGTTAATAATAATTGCTAGGATAGAGTTTGATACCATCTTAAAATTTGGCTTAGGGCCTAACTGAACTCCACAAAATTGACTTGAAAGGTGAGGATTGCCCTAGCATTGTAACTTAGGTCATATCTCTAATCGATAAGGGATCTCAAGTCTGAACCACCTAAGAGTCTATGTTTCGGTGGTTGCACACTACGACGCTTCACCCAGCTTATCTGGTTAAACCCTCTGTTGGCAGTCCTTTCCGAGATACTAGCAACTAACTCTAACAAGCCACAATTAAGATGTGCTAGGGGTGACCACAATTGAGGCGGCTTTCTAACATATATTGGGAGTATATCATTAGTTCTACTTCTGTTTAGTTTTTAATCTCTTTGAGGAACTATGTCATGATTTTTTAAGTAGTTTGGTGCACCTAGTAATTCTATTGAGAACTTCTTTTCCTTACAAGATTCCATTGGTCAATCCATTTACTTTAGATATCCACTGTAAATTTGGAACAATCACCAAATTAAGAACCTAGCTTTATTAGTTGTGTATAAGTAATAGATCATTTTCCATTTAGCTGTTAAGTTAACCTGTATGATTGATTGCCCGTCTTGGACTTATTATCCTTGTAATTAAGTATCTTTATTTTTTTGTATGCTTTAGTTATAGGGGGATATCATTGGTGGGAAGAATTGCTTGTAGTATAAAATCTATTATTTTTGGTTAAATTTTTATAGGTGGCAGACACAAGAGGAAGTATCAAAGATGGTATGAAAGGAGTTCAACCTGCACATAATGGCATTAAAGGTGTGCTTACAAGTGTCTATAAGGAAGGGGGAGTTCGTGGACTTTATAGGGGTGCAGGTATGTAGACACAGGATCTACCTAGACAACCTTTATGCATGACAATTGTAATTGGTTACTGGTGGAGAATTCTGTTGGAATACATGTTTGTGGAGTGTTTTCTTATAACTTATCTCATTTATAATCTCTTGTATTTTACTGCCTTATCCAATATTTCAGTACATTGATTGAAAATCTCACCTTTTCCTTAGGACCAACCCTTACCGGAATTCTACCATATGCTGGTTTAAAGTTCTACATGTATGAGAAATTGAAGACTCATGTTCCTGAAGAACATCAAAAGTCCATTATGATGCGTCTTTCTTGTGGAGCTCTAGCTGGACTGTTTGGGCAGACTTTAACATACCCTTTAGATGTTGTCAAGAGACAGATGCAGGTATTTAAGCATCACTTTTATGTTTTACTGAGTTGGATAACTTTTTTCCATTTTTGGGGGTGAGGGACTAAGGGTGGGTGTCTATCCAAATTAACTCTGCAATCTTTTGCTTGTTATAAAATTTGATGTCAGAGCCCTTTTAGGTTGTATTCAAGTTTTACAAGTGTGTAGTATTAGCAAATGTCTCCTTTTTGAAGCTTTTACTCATGTTCTCTTTGTGCAGGTTGGCAGCCTACAAAATGCTGCTCATGAGGATGCCAGATACAAAAATACAATTGACGCACTTAGGATGATTGTTCGCAATCAAGGCTGGAGGCAGCTGTTTCATGGCGTAAGCATTAACTATATAAGGGTAATGCTCACCTTAGCCAAACTTATACAAAAATACTGTTAATTCATTTAATTGCTTTGCCTATCAAAAGCAGATCAACTGGCTTCCAAAAGCTTCTTTCTATGTTGTTTTAAGAAAATGCTGTTTTCTTTTTACTCTCATTTACTAAATTTTGTTGACATTTCAATAGCCAAATTCTGTGTAACTTTGTGGCTGATTCCAGAAAATTGTTATGGTCAACTTGAACATTCTTGATAGCCTATCCACTGTTGGCATCTATACTTTTTGGTTACATAAAGGTTCTATTTTAAACATTACTTGCTATGTTCACAGATTGTTCCTTCAGCTGCAATTAGTTTCACCACATACGACATGATGAAGTCTTGGCTTGGCATACCACCGCAACAAAAGTCTCGATCAGTTTCGGCAGCATGATTGCTCAGTGCTCACCCGTGATGGCAATAACTTACAATGTCACTTTCCTATCGACCCTAATTTACAGGAATGTCTCTTACTGAGTATTACTGCATATGATTACCACAGATTATTGTTAGAGGAAACCCTTTTGGTTAAATTAACTAATGCTCAAGTTTGTTTGTCGCATCTGGAAAATTCCTTCATAGTGCTACTCATTATTTCTTTAACCTTAAAACGTAACTTGTATAGATTTATACTAAACTGTGGATGCAATGCAATACAAAGGTAACTAACTATCTTCATGAATAAGCTAGGAGGTGTTCGGTTGAATGTTGAGGCTGAGCATAAATTCTAGTTGTCAAAGCCATACCACTAGGGATGGCTAATGTTTTATTTGAACATTGTTAATCACAGGAATCATGATCATGGTTTGAAGGATTCTCACTGGGTAAGATTTTAGATGACTGCAATGCTAGGATGTATATGTACACGTTACAGCATGCTAATGGCTTCAACAAAGCACGAGGTAGCGCTTATCTATTTATTTTTATATCATGCTCATGCCTGATGTAAGTCTACTATTATGATATGGCTGATTTTGAAAAATAATACAAATTAAATAAATAATTAGCAAAATGGGGTAATTTTAAAATTATTTAGCAAAATGGGGCAATCATTCACGCCCATTTGGGGCGTGTTTAAACACGCCCAAATGGGGCGTGTTTGCTCCCAGGGTGACACGTGGCACAGAAAATGGGGGTGCAGGGTTTTCGCGGTATTTTCGTAAAATTACGGAAGGTGATAACTTTTGACTGGGACGTCCGA
>CM023944.1:4802615-4874725 GCA_013407115.1 Glycine latifolia | reverse complement strand
ATTAAGCTTATCAAAAATGGGGTGCATTTAGCAAATGTTGGGTTTTTTTTTAATTACTTCTCTTAATTTTGAGCGTTTGGCAGTGGTTACGCCTTCATCGGATATTTCTATCAAAACTTAATCTTAATATTTAAAATGAGTTCGGCAGAATAAGAAAAAAAAGGCAAAGTAGAAAACGACACCGTTATTGATTCTTCTTCATCCGTCTGTACAGTCTAGTCTAGGCATGCACCAGAGCATGACCAGTAGTTAATAACACTTTGGCACAAACCTCGAAATTTAAAGAAATTAATTAAAAAAAAAACCCAACATTTGCTAAATGCACCCCATTTTTGATAAGCTTAATCTTAATATTTAAAGTCATAACTTTTTATGGAAATATCCAATGGAGGCGTATTTTATGTCAAAACACTCTTATGTAAGAGTCGTAACTAAAAAAATAAAAAATATCATGCAATTCAGTAACTAAATAAATAAAAAATTAGAAAAGAAGAAACCCTAAATCTTAAATCACAATTTTGAGGCACTTAGAGGCCTCTTTTGGGAAAAAATTTTGGGCAACTCCCTTTGGAAGTTGCCAAGGGCTTCTCCTCTCAATTACGATCGTTTTAACATATCATACGCCTCAATCGGACGTCCCAGTCAAAAGTTATCACCTTCCGTAATTTTACGAAAATACCGCGAAAACCCTGCACCCCCATTTTCTGTGCCACGTGTCACCCTGGGAGCAAACACGCCCCATTTGGGCGTGTTTAAACACGCCCCAAATGGGCGTGAATGATTGCCCCATTTTGCTAAATAATTTTAAAATTACCCCATTTTGCTAATTATTTATTTAATTTGTATTATTTTTCAAAATTAGCCATTATGATATCCATCATAAAAAATAAAAAATAAAAGTCTAATACTATATGCGCTAAATTTTTTTTTTGTCTTGCGTGGCACGGGGTTTGGAGGATTGAGATTTATAAGTTACGCTATTCCCAACTTTATACATGTCACAGAAGCCATTCTGACAATGTGCTACATTATTTATGTGTACAAACAATTTGAAGCATTTGAAGTTGGGTAGAGAGGAAAATGATAAAGAGAAATGAAAACTTTTTTCATTTAAATAATTATTTAATTAAGATAAAACAAAATAAAGAAAAACATAGGTGGAAAAATCTTTATAAGAAGTGTTTTAAGAATAAGAGTTAAAATTAAAAATCACGGTAAGAGTGTATTAATAATGTTCAATATACTTTTTTTATTTTTTATTTATCTTCTTAAAAGATAAAATAATCAATTTAACTTACAAAATTTAAGTAAAAATGAGAATTGAATAATTTTGAATAAAAATTATTTAATTCTAAAATAAAAAATATAATTAGATTAAAAATCAAAATATAACACAATTTAAATTTAAAAATAAAATATATTTAAGTGTTTTAATTATTTATTGAGGTAGACTTAGGCAGTGGGGAAGTCGGCAAGACAGACAAGTTGGGTGCGTAGTTGGTGTGTGGAATACTCAAAGAATAATTGAAAATGGAAAAACAAGAAATGAGTCACCTCGTCCGTTGACTATCTGTCTGTAATTTTCCGTTTTTGCTCTCACTACATACCTTTTGTTTGACTATTCATCCGCGGAATGTCGACAACTGCATAGCACTTTTTTCGTTTTTTATTTCTGTTGATGTTCTGTCTTTTAACCATATAATGTGGGCTTTTGCCAGTTGCCATGAAGTTTTACTTTCTCAAGAACAGCCAATTTGAAAAAAATAAAAACAGAACAAAAAATAAAAACTTTTACTTTAAAATATTTGTTTAAGTTATTCCCTCTATCTTTAAGTTTTCTTCTGTAGGAAATGAAATGTGCCAAATATCAGTTTTTAAAAAACAAGTTAGAATCAAATTAAAATTTAATTATTAGAAATTAAATCTGTCTGCTCAGATTTTTATGCATTTTATGTAGATATAAATCAGAATTCTCTTATATCTGAACTTGCATGTTACTCAAATTATGAATGAATGATATAGCCTTATTTTCTCTCAAAAAAAGTTAGAAGTAGTTTATTAAGTAGTATATATTATCTCATAAAATTAAAATTTTATCTCAATAATATATGACAATAATTTTTTTTGTTATCTGAAAATTAAGGGTGTGTTTAAATTCACATTTGACATATCTCAACACGAGTTTAGCATGAATCAAATATGATTATATTCATTGACCATGTTATTTGATATTGTGTTGGAAATGTGATTTAAATTTTAGACTGAGATCTGATTCAAATTATTAAAAGTAACGTTTACATTAACACTAACTTCAGTCATGTTATTTATTCCATATATAAATCTTTACTCTTTAGTCATATTATTTGTTTCAAGCGTATCCTTAGTTAGGCTCAAATCATTTTGTTTATTAGTAGAACTTAAAGTATTTCTACAAGTTTAGGTTTTTTGATACAAATTAATGAAGTACTCCCTTGAATCAATTTTATAAATAATGTTAATTTAAAATTAATTATAAAAAAACACTTCCAAATAGTATACTCGTACATCTAAATAGTGTAGCAACATCTAAAGTAATTAAATTTCCCATTATTGTCAAGTGTTGGAAGTCACACCAATGGTTCAAATTGGCCTTTCAATTTTAAGCAGCCAATCAAACATACTCGGATGCAGCATTTTTTATTAATTTATTTGAGTTGTTGTATTGTCTTTGGATTCTCCTAAGAACACTAGAATAGTGCACATAGCCTTGCAGTTGTGAATATGAATGCTTCACTGTTCTCGAAAACACAGAGGATGGAAATTACTGGTCATCGCATTTCGAATTCCAAATCCCTGCTAATGCGATAAAAAAAGTAGGAGCCATATTGTACATTTTTTCTGATTTTCAATTACTACTTTATTCGTCGAACATGTCGCTGATCCGTGCAGTATCCATTGGAATGCTCCTCAAAACCAAAGAAGAAAGACAAAACATAAAAAATCAATGCCCCTTTAAATTAAATATTACTCTCATTACTACAAATGGTGTGACCTCGATATAAGGAAGGCCAATCCACTCTCATTCTCTTCGGAATTAATATCACTTTCAATGTATTATGTTTTATAATTATTTAATTTTAATATATTAAATTTTAAAAATTTTATTTTGATTTTTTATATTTTTAAAATATATCATTTATTCAATATTTGTTAAAAACGTTAGTATTATATAAACTTTTAAATTTTAAAAATGACTAAATTGATATATTTTGAAAACATAAAAGATAAAATGAAATTTTAAAAATTAATGTACCAAAGTAAAATAATTGTGAAACATAATTGACTAAAACATAATACATCAAAGCGAAACAATGACAGAATACAATAGACCAAAACTACGTTAAAACCATTTTAAAATTAAAAGCTAACAGAATGCTAAGATTTTTTAGTGAAAAATTGAAAAAGACCAAAATAATACATTTAGAAAATAAAAGATCAAATAAAATTTTTTAAATATAATGTACCACAAAGTATTGAAATATAATGAATCAAAAGTGACATTAAATGTTCACATTAATACCCACAAAGGCAATATTTGAACTTTAATCCGCTATTGTTCACTTTCTATTAGCCTACCAGTTGTTTGTAAAAAAATGTAAAAGTAAAAAAATTCTTGCTAAGTGAAAATATTGGTTAAGAATTTTTTAAAAAAAATTATTGTGAAAATTATTAAAAAAAGCACATAAAAAATTATAGCATATTAGTTTTATGTATCTCAATAAAAATTCTTTTAACTTCTTAATTATTGAAGTATAAATATGATGTAAAGTTTAACATTAAATAAAAATTAAAAAGTTAATCACTATATAAAAAAAACTCATGAACATAAAGAATCCTAATATTAGAAGTGTTCTTAACAAATGAGTCCATATCTAAATTTCAAACAACAATGATTCGATTTAATCCCCTGGTTCTACAACATTGATTAATATTCTTCGACATTGGTTGACATTTTCTTTATATTATTATTTCAACTTTTTCAAGAGCAACGCCCCCCCCCCCCCCCCGAAGTTGAAGGTGCTCTTAGTCATCATAAAATAAATAAATGGTTGGAACAGTTGGATATAGGATGTATATATATATATATATATAGGACCTATTGCTAGTGTCTGAAACCAATTTTGATTTTGAAACAGGTAAGAAGCAAGTAATTTCCGTTTGTAAGGTTGTTATTCTACTGCATGACAAAACAAAGAGAAGCCTTTTTTGTTTTGTTTTTGGTAAAATTGTCTCCGAAATAACACAAGAAAGTTTTAAGAAAAGAAGGTGGGATTGACGGGTCCATAGATAGCGTCACATCTCTCTCAACTGTACTGACTACCGTGTGTTTGCAAGAAAGATCCCTTGTCCTTTAGCCTCTTTTCAGGTACTACACACCAAAGACTTCGTGCCTTTTTATGCCTTTATTATCCCTCCCTCAAAGGCACTGGGCCCCACCCACCATCAAAACGTGACAAGGTGGCACTGTTCCTATGCAACAACAAATAATCCTCAATCATGCGGGACCAACTACGTCAACCCCTCTTTGTCCGTTGCACGTTTTGAATTTCAAATCTCGTTACGCCAACTTATGTTACATTACATCCCTTCACGAGCCCCCCTCTCTCTCTTTCTCTCTAACATCCTAGGCTGGCTGTAACTCAGTTACGTTTTAACAAAACTTGGGTCTTATTTGAGCTCATTTGACTTACACTTCATTCAAAGAAGAAGTAAGCAAGCCAAGCAGCAACACCTGCTTCATGATGGGTGCCTCAGGAAAATGGGTAAAAGCATTAATCGGACTCAAGAAACCAGACAAAGACGACCATGTGAGTCAGTCAGTCAGTTCTCTATTGCACAGCACATTGCATGGCTCTTTTTTTATGAATTGTTTGGTTTATGATGTGTTGTAGGTGAAGGAGGCTGGTGGTAAGAGCAAGAAGTGGAGGCTATGGAGGAGTTCTTCTGGGGACACGGGGGGTTCTTGGAAAGCTTTCAAAGGAGGAAACCACAGAGCAGCTTCTGAAGTGGGGTCTGATTCTTCTCCACCTGTTGTAGCAGCAGATGCAGATGCTGCTTTCACAGCCGCTGTAGCCACTGTAGTTCGAGCTCTACCTAAGGACTTCAGACTCGTCAAGCAAGAATGGGCAGCTATAAGAATCCAAACTGCTTTCCGCGCCTTCTTGGTATACCATCTTATATACACTATTTTTTTTATCGGCAAATGTTAGTTGTTAAGATTGTTTCTAACATATGATCTCTCCCCATTTTCCTTCTGCGTTCGGCCTTTACCACTAGACCAACCTTATATCTCGATATCACTTGTGTGGTGATTGCAGGCAAGAAGGGCTTTGCGGGCACTGAAGGGAGTGGTGAGGATTCAAGCGCTTGTTCGTGGGAGACAGGTGAGGAAGCAGGCTGCGGTGACATTGAGGTGCATGCAGGCATTGGTTCGAGTTCAAGCCAGAGTAAGAGCTCGTCGTGTGAGGATGTCTATAGAGGGGCAAGCTGTGCAGAACTTGCTCAACGAGCGACGGAGTAAGCTTGATCTTTTGAAGCAAGCTGAGGTATAACTCACCCATACTAGCTTGTGTTTCATCAGTTACATGTGGTGTGGTATAGTATCTAACGGAATCTGCAGGAAGGATGGTGTGACAGCAGAGGAACGTTGGAAGATGTTAAGACAAAGATACAAATGAGGCAAGAAGGAGCTTTCAAAAGGGAAAGAGCAATGGCTTACTCACTTGCTCACAAGGTAACTTATCTGCTTGCCTGTGTTGTCATTGGGTGACCGTTTTTGTTGAACTTAAAATTAATTTTGAAGTTACATTAACTTTAACTCCAAATTAATTTAAAATTAACTAAAATATGTAGACATTGACTTAAAATAATGTCAATTGACATTTTAATGTGATTCTAAATCATATATAATTTGATTTCAAACAGGCCACAACAAAGTACTATAAACTATGCTACTTTTTTTTTTCTACTTCAGAATGATGTTTAACATTCTTGTTGATATGTATATTTATATTTCCAGCAATGCAGATCAACACCAAGCTCTAATTCACGAACAAATGCCTCTTTTTCTTCTCTTAAGAGTCATGAGATGAACAAAGCTAATGGTGGGTGGAGTTGGTTGGAGCGTTGGATGGCAGCCAAGCCTTGGGAGAGTAGATTGATGGAAGAATCACAATCTCAAGCTGAAGCCTTAGATAAAACCCCGCCTCCAAAGAAGTTTGTGGAATCCTTTGTGAGCTCTAATTCCAAACCATGCATGGTCAAAGTCAAGAAAAACAACGTGACAACTAGGGTTTCTGCTAGGCCACCCCTGGTTGGGCAAGCTACACGCTCATCCTCAAGTCCAAGTTCCGAGTTTCGATACGATGAGAGTTCTGCATCATCCTCCATTTGTACATCTACAACACCAATGTCTGGGAACACTTGTGACAGGACTGAGGATAGTAATGGTAATGCTGTTGCTAGGCCTAATTACATGAACCTGACTCAGTCCACAAAGGCAAAGCAAAAGACAAGTAGTAATCATCATGTGCATAATAGATCTCAGAGGCAGCAATCCATGGATGAGTTTCAATTTCTCAAGAGGGCAGCGGTTTTCCCCAATGGAGATTCCAAAAGCACGACTGGTTCTGACCCTTCAATCAACTTTTCTAGGCCACTTCACTTGGACAAGAGTTCAGTTATGGCACGTTGAAAGGGATAAGGCTCAGCTTCATGGTGTGATGTGAATCTGGTGGAAACTCAATATCTTTGTGTATTTATTATTATTATTTTTTTCCAAGAAGTTCAACATCTTGTTGTTCCATGCAATTTAAATTGAGTTAGCTAGCTAGAAGAAGCTTTTATATGTTTGGTGTAATACTTGTGAGTGATCTCCATTTTGTATAATTGTTTATTTATGGATTTTGATATCACTCAGTGCTGAGAGGCTTGTCCGGATAAATCAACTTGAGCATAACTATATGGGGAAACACCCGTTTTGTTAACATATTTAGACGGATTTTGTCATCTGCTTTTGAGTTTTTTCTTTTTACCACAAATGATAATGCCATTCATAATCTTGTAGGAAGAGAGTGTCTCTCACTCTTATAAACTTACAATTCTATATTTGGGAAATGCTATCACACTCTCTGACCTTATTATTTTAAACACTTATTGGCTGATTCCATGTAACATTACAATTTTTCATTTTTGGATTTTAGCACACTCCATCTTATAAGATAATGATGTATAATTCATCTTCTGAACTCCGTACTAGTATAAGCCAAGTCTGAACCGTTTACTTAGCAAGTCTCTGTTCTTTTTATGGCTCTGAGCTTGACCCCATGCTTGAAGTTGAGGACTATCCCATACTGGAGTTCTAAGGGGTTTTCCATATTGGGAGAATGCCGAAACAAGTATTTTCGATATAAATGAATCAGAGAAAGCTTGATCTCTTGTAGGGAAAATTGTTTACCAATACAAGCCCGAGGACCAATTCCAAATGGTATAAAAGCATAAGGATGCCTTCGTTTCATTTCTTCACAGTTGGGGTCAAACCTTTCTGGTTTGAACTTTTCTGGCTCTGGAAAGTTTTTGGGGTCTTTCGCTGGAACTCCAAGCGCTAACCAGACCCATGTCCCCTGCATACACAAAACCAAATATAGTGACAGCACAAGTAAAAACTCTCGTTAATTTGGTTGTGATTTGTGAAGAGTATGTATACCAAAAAAGACAGTCCTGGATGGTCTGTTTGAATAATTTTTTCACAATTGTGCACCTTGACATGTGGATAAGTTAGACAAATGTTTTTGAAGTAGTTAAAGATAGAGTTTTTTTATAAAAAGTTGAAATATATAAGTTGATTTTAAGTCATGAAATCTTTTTATACAAACACACCATACGTTTATTTAACTTAATTATGAGATTTTATTTATTTATTTAACCTCCTTAATTGGATTTATTTTCTTTTTTTATAAGTAACTCTATAGTACTAGTATTTTGTATTTTGTATTACCTTTGGAAGAAGATAGCCTCCAATCTCTACTTCATTTGATGTTTCTCTTGCAACTAAGGGAGAGACAGTGTAAAACCTCATGGCCTCTTTGATCACCTGCATTAATTAAATTGAGTTAGAGCTTACAAAAGTATAACAATGAATCTACATACTTTTCCCTTGCAAGTTGGAACATCAAACTTGTCTTAAGATTTTGGTGTTCATTTTAACAAACCTGATCAAGATAAGGAAACTTGTCTTGAAGATCTTGAGAAGTGGGTATCTGATCCACTGGACCAAACCCATCAATCTCATGAAGCAACTTTTTCTCAACTTCAGGGTGTCCAGCAACCAAATAGATAACAGAAGACAAGGTAAAGGAAGTGGTTGCTGAGCCAGCAAGTAGGTGCTCGTAAGTAACAGCACTTATGTAGTCAGGTGTGAACACATTCTCTGAAACAGCTTTTGTTTCTCTGGCATTAAGTATGAGTGACAAGAAATCCTTCGAACTTCGTGCCTTGTCTTTCATTCTCTTCTCCACAATCTCATCAAGACGGCCACTTAGTTTCTGGTTGGTACGCTCAATCTTCCAGTCCATGGTGCCAGGAATTCTCTTCAGAATCTGCCTAAATGGCTCCTGAAGTATTGGCAAAAGCAGACCCAAGATAATGGACAAGGAACCAGACAAGTCCATCTTGAGTTGTGTTGTGGAGTATATGTGTTGGTCGATGAAATCTGATACTTCATTATCATTACTACTACTACTAGCACTTGCATTGTTATTGTTATTGTTAACATTAACACTCTTCATGGAATCACAAACTGAATGTGGCCTAGAGAGGCCAAAGTTGACACCAAATGCTGCATGTCCAATCACATCAGTTGCTAGCCTTAGGGACAGGTTGGAGAAAATTATGTCTTCTTTTTGAGAGTCAAGGTTTTGGGTCGCAGATTCTATGAAGGACTGCATGGTTGGCACTAATCTGGACAAGTATGATGGCTGGTACATTGATAATATAGTGTTTCGCATGGTAGACCATTGTGAATCCCTGCACCATCAATTTGCAAGAAACTATTTGAATATTTGAGTTGAAATGAAGTTGGGTGAATTTGAATTTGACTATTATAGAG
Source organism: Glycine latifolia (assembly GCA_013407115.1). Classification (NCBI taxonomy): domain Eukaryota; kingdom Viridiplantae; phylum Streptophyta; class Magnoliopsida; order Fabales; family Fabaceae; genus Glycine; species Glycine latifolia. The sequence goes on along the minus strand of CM023944.1, from coordinate 4,865,580 downwards.
GATTAGCATAGCATTATAATAGTTTTTGGAGAAGCATTAACATGCAGGGCACATGGGCTCTGACGTATGGATTTCACGACTAATGATCACAAAAGGGAAAGAAAATGATATTCAACTTAGTGGACCACTAGAAAGTAGAAACCAGTATCTAAAGAATAGCTTTTGTACAACTTTAAGGCAGATCCGTTAAAATTTCATGTGTGATTCACTTGTGTGCATCATACAATTTTTATTCTGTGGTGACATTACCAAAACAGATTGTGGTTAAAATTAATAGTTAATTCATGTAGTTTTACTTTACTCCCCACCCCCTTTATTGTGTAGTTTTACCCTATTTCAATTTTGGTCCTTGTAACTTTCTTTTAGTTATTGACATGTTGACTCCTATACTTTTACCTGTATTAACCTTTTTCCCCTTAAGCAATGATGATTTGTCAATTAAACACTATTAGAAATAAATAAGTTCTCCATGGAAAACAAAAATCAATATTTATTAAGAATTATAAAGATAGAAGTTTTTGTTTTTTTACTGAAGTATAAAGATAATACTTAAAATCCAAATATATGTAAAATAAATATTAATGTCTTAGCGGTAAAACAAGTAACATTACATAGACTAATTATTTATTTTCAACAAAAAATTCTAGCACTTTGCTAGTAACATTTACATTTGATTCTTGCAGTTAATAATTTCTCTTAGTAATAATTTTGTAAAACCTCTTATCAGCCGTTGTAGCACTTTGCTAGTAACATTTACATTTGATTCTTGCAATTAATATTTCTCTTTGTAAGAATTTTGTAAAACCTCTTATCAGCTGTTGTTAATACATGTGGTAGTCTTTTGTATCTTCATTTTTAATTATTCAAAGGATTGTTTAACGTACTATTAATTGTATTTCTTTGCTAAACGGGCAACGTTTTACATTTGCATTACGATCATCTGCTGTTTCAAAACATCTTATACAGGGTTCAAAGTCCAATTATATATTGCTTGGCTCAAAGTTACAAAATTATAGTCCTAGACTCCTAGCTAAGATTTTCTGCAGTTCTTAAAAAACTGGTGATGCATTAATTTCCTTCTACGTACTCACATTTTTTTAAGGCTCAAATTCTGATTTCTATTGTCTAATTTACAAATTAAAAGTGTAAAATTGATCCAGCTTAAAATTACAACTTCTTTTGGCTAGAAGTCTACAAATAATTGCATAATAACTTATGTGCTGAACCAGTAAAATGTCATGTATGTATGCATGATAAATTGACCACAGATATACCTTACTCATATATTTAAAATATATTGAATCATCATTAATTGGGGATATATCGGATATAAAGTTATTCTTTTGTTTGAGATATTATAATTTTATGACCCTTTTCTATAGTTACAAGACAGATAAAATAGAACATGTAAAAAAAAGATAGATAAAATAGAAAGGAAAGAAAAATATAAGACAAATAAGCAATATAATAAAAAAATGTTATATAATTATTATATTTTTTAATCTTGCATTCTCAATCATTCTTTTCATCTTCAATACCATGTTGTATGCATATAATAGCATTTGGCATAATTGTTTGATGTAACTCCAACACAACGTGCTACCACTTTTCTCATGTTATGCCATTATTAAAAGAGAAATATTACTAGTATACTGTATAACTTGATGTCACTTCAAGCCTCTCATATTTAGAGGAAAATAATCATTGCTAATTATCCTAGTTTTGAAGGGGGAAAAAAGCACCAGCACCCGTGTTTTCCTGTTTGGTTTATACTTTTTTCCCTAATGGGCGTGACATGTGAAGATTAAAAAATTTGATTAGAAAATTTATTTAAAAAACATCAATAATTATTGGGGGATGATAAAAAAGAGAGAAAATATTTTTTACTATAAAAGGAAAAATAAAATGAAATTGTATAACTTAAATTCTCATTCTACAATATATGAAAAGTAAGTGATTTAAGAAAATATAATCTTAGTAAAATTAACTTATAAGCTAGTTAAAGTAGTTTATAACAGCTGAAATTACTTGTCAAACACTACAAAATAGTAGAAATAACATTACTATTATTGGAAGTTGTTGGGTCATAATTTGCATACCGGCTGAAGAAGAGGCCCTTTTGGTGAAGAGGGGAAGCAGAAATTGGTGAGGGAATACTTCTGTTTGAGATGTCTTTGAATTTTTTTACTCCAGCCTCCTTACAAAGCTCTGCATCTGCTATAATTATTAGTGGCTGTCTTCCCATATGGAATCTGCACCAATAAATAATAAGAACATCATTTAAAACCATAACCAGGAAAATCATGGAATAAAGGATCAACGCAACTAAGAAAAAACAGTTACAGTTAACTACTAGCTAGTATATATGTGTGAAGCGCCAACCCCAAAAGGTTTTATGAAACTTAGCACGTGCTACTTAATAAGAATGAAGAAAGAAAAAAAGAGTTGGTAAAATGACTGATAATCAGTGCTAATTATTTTTTATTTTTTCCACTTTTCACTTTTATCATCTAGCATGCACTGTAACACTATTTGTTGAGTGTGTTTTTTTTATCAATAATTATTAATTATTATGTTATTAATCTGTTGTTAGATGATAAATTTTATTGTGTAAATAATTAACTGTTAGAATTATAGTTACATTACATGCCATATACAATATATTAAATTATAATGTCTTGTTAGAATAACTATATACTTTTAACAAATTAATATATATATATATATAATATATATATATATATATATATATATATAACTTAAAAAGCTTAATTTAATAAACTTTAAGTGTAGAATAAACATACTTTTTGTGCTTAAAGCCTTAAAAGGACAACAATATAAGCAAAGCTTAAGACCTTAACTATGATAATTTATTTTAATGTATTGTCAATAATATTAAAAGTTGTTATTTTGGTACAATATATAAGAAGGTTTTATACAAATTAATTAACATTATGATATATTCTCTTAAATGTCTATATAATTTTTATTAACAATACACCAAATCTAAATTTTATGAACAAAATGGATTATTTTAGAAGAGGCTGATAGATAGATTGCCTTAATAGTAATTTTTTATCGTGGGACATTAATAACTAGCTCAGATTCCGAAATGATTTGCTTAACGTTAGTCACTCCAAGAAATTTTCAGATAAAGGGAACCTATAATTTATGAGCATCAAGGACCAATAATATCCTTGCAGGATATAATAGAATACATAATACTCCTGTTTTAGGAGTAGTTATTTATCAATCGTAGTAGACCCTATTATAAATGATGAAAAATTATAAATTTGGAAATCCTGTTTGTTACGAAAATAGATTGCACTAACGCCCATCCAACACATCCACGTGTATTTAATAAGTTTTTGTACTCTTTTTTTCACGTACTATATTTAAAACTCTTACGAAAAAGCAAGACATTTTATCTTCCATCTCAATTTTACTCCATTTTCTTTATATCTTTTCTATTTCATTACTTGTAACATTTATCACTTTCTACATTTTTTTCTTCATATCTCCCATGCATCTTCCCAAATTTTTTTTACTGTCATCTTTCCACCCTTAACAATGGATAAATTATTATATGATTTAGGTCTTGTAGAGCTACTACATTATATTTTTATAGTTTCAGTTAAATACATAATTGAGTTACTCATATAGAGATTGTCTATGATCATTATAGTTTCAATTAATTTCTATGTAACATTTAATTAAGTTTTTAATTTAAAAAGTTAATAAATAATCAATTATACGTCATGTAAAAATTGTTGAGAATCATATTACATTATTACATATGAGAATTTCTCTCCCAGCAAGTAGGCCTTTATCGTCACTCTTAAATTATAGAGATCTTATTCCCAATCCGGCTCTGTTCATTTGGCGGCTTCATATAAAAATCGCTTGATAAGAAAAGAATATTAGAAAAGAGAAAATAAATTATACACTTGTATATAACAATTTTTATTTTTATCCAATGATAAATTATTATATATTATAAGTTTATTATTTTTTTTATCAAATGACCTATTTAATCTTTTATCTTATTTTTTGTTTAATTTAATTATTTATTTATTTTTTAGTTTACTTTAATCTTTTATCTTTATATTTTTTATTTATATTCAGTTTAGTCATTCATCCATTTTTAAATTGACGTCTTAATCATTTACGAATGAATTTTTATGTTAAAATAAAGTGGAGGCAAAAGTTAGAAAACTAAACAAAAATAAATCAATTTTAAATAGATTAAAAAATTAAATAAACAAATAAAATAAGATAAGAGATCAAATTGAATAAATAATAAGATAAAAAATTAAATATGTCATTTAACCTAATTTTTATAATAATTATTTTAAAAATGCATTCTAATTGTATTTTTTAATTAGTCAATGTAAAAATATTTTATATTATCAACATAAAATTATTAAACTTATTCAAAATAAAATTCATATATTCTTATTATAAAAAAATTATAGTATTATTTATGATTAGATGATTGAATAAAAATCAATATACTTATTACATATAATACTCGAATAAAATAGTTTTACAACATAAAATAGTTTCTTTAAACATATTCGGTTTTATTGCCGGGTCGAGAAAGACATCAAAGCATACGACACTCGCGCTGGGCCCTTTTTCAGTTTATTGTATGGAAGCAAGCAAGCATGTGAGTAAACAAGAACAAGTAGGACACTTGGATCATAGAATAATCACTTTTTTAATATTTGTATCTGGTTCCTCCGGGGCATAGAGACAGCGACCAATACCAAAACCACACACAAGACTCAACCAACCAACCTTGATCTCAAGTCAAAGTTTATCTGCCTAAGATCATATCATTCTCCAAAAGGAGTTTGAGGCATTTGAATGGACATAAATACAACAAGATCGATATCCAATCAAGACTAACGACCCTTTTCTCTTATCAATCCAACGAAGGCCGGGGAAGAAAAATAGCATAAATATATGCTAACAAATTAATCATCAATTGACTATATATGTTGCACCAAATACATGTAAGCATACTAACCTGTAAATAGGACCATATTGCTTGGCGAGGACTGAGAACACATCAGGACCATACTTAGCCAGCAAGGGAAGGTGTCCTAGAAGGGGCAGAGATGGTGGCCCTGGAACCTTCCTTACCCCCCAATAGGGTGCATACAGATAAACCAACAATCCTCCAATTAAAGCAAGCAGGGTGAACATTGCTGAAGCAGAAGGGACACTTGGAATTGGAAACAACCATTCCAAATAATCCATGAACACCACCATGTATATACTATCTTTGTTTTTATTTTCCTTGCAAAAGTATAGGAATCTACAAATGAAGAGAAAGAGAGTGAGGCTTTAATTTGGTTGGTTGGTTTTGGGAGCGGGGGAAGGGGGAAGGGGGGGACTCTTGGTGCCTCTTGGTTGAGGTTGAGACTATATAGTAGTATTAAGGAGTGGATGAGAGATGGGGTTTTGTCTTTATGGGAATGATGACATGTGCGAATTAGATACCCTTGTATCCAATCCGTTTCCTTCTTCATTATTTTAATTTCGTCATATAATCAAACAAAATCTTCTTTTAATTTGTTATGGGTTTTCATGGGAAGGCAAAAATAAATAATAATTTAGCTCGCTAGCATTGGGAGGAGGCATCCTTTTCGGTTGAAAAGATACTATACCTAGTGCAGCTCGTGCATGTGTTGAGTGTGGACTTTAATTTGTGAGAGTGTGTGGGTGGGGGTATAAATGCACGTTCACCTGAATCGGGACACACAGACAACACTATCCACTATGCATCCTATTCCTATACCCAGTCATGAAAATGAGGCGTGGTTTATTCACGAGACCGATAGCTCAGATAATTAATTGCTTTATCCTTAGCCTAAATACTACAAGGATAATATGTACAGTATATGAGACTCACCATCAAGTATGAACCCTCTTCTACTTAATTTGGTTGTTTTGATCAGCATTTATGCTTTCTATTTGCGGTGGAATCCACTTTGAATATACGTTGTCACACACAGTTATAAGAATAGTTTATATATTAATTATGACCATTATTATTAATAAAATATTGAAAAATGATACTGTCTATTTAGTCAAACAGCTAACACTTATCAGACTCAATTAACTGTTATTGGACAACATGGATATATTTCAGGTCACTCCAGAACCTTCTTGACAATATATGTACAGAACTCAAATAGAGGCGAGGAGAATGCGAGATATTGCATCATGACCTAGGATTGTTAGTAATAGGCACCCACAAATTAAGGAATTCAATTCAGGGGCACTATAACACACAGAACACCAATCTATATCTTAGGAGGGTCTTATAACTTTTAAGTATGCTTAACAAGTAAAAATTAAACACGCTCTAATTTTACATAATTCATCGTCTCTTTCACGCACTACTTAAGCGTAAGAATCCTTATAAGTAATTACTGAAACTTGATAGATGAATAAAAAATCACCAGAAATTTCAAATTCTACCACAAATATTCTTCAGACCATGGATTGGTACTGAACAGATACCCGCTTGCTAGCTAGGTTTATCAATCTGGTGAAAGGCACGAAGAAGGAAATGAAATATGTCATAATGCCATAAATGATAGATAAAGTGATAAAAGACAGAGTGAATGAGAAATAGAAACATCATATAAATATATGAATATTATAATGTTTGAAACCAAGAGACGTGTTCTTCTTCTTCCCGTTATTAAATACTATTTCTCTATCTTATCGGAGACAAATGGGAAAAAACCTATATATGTCTTAATCCCTTCCCCCACCCACCCATATATACCTTGCATAGAGTATTTTTTTTTTCATTTAACATTATCAAAATACTTTCTAAAATAAAGGAGGAAAACATAAAAAATAAAAAAGTGTTTGATTATATAATGTGATGATAAAGAGAAAAAGTTTTGTAAAAGTTATCGAAAAAACAAAGTAAGAATAACATATATTTTTTAACCTTATTGCATAGCAGAGAAGTAAAATTTAGTTGAAAAAATATGTTTTTAATTAATTTTTCAACATGTTGACTAATAACCATATCATGTTCTATTGGAACAAACTTCTTTCTTAAAATTCATAAATTAAACAGTAGGAATATATGAGTATGGTTTGATTTTACATAAAACTAAACCAAATCTAATTCTGAATCTATTATGTGAAATTGTGTGAATTGGATTTCAAAATTAAACCATTTTTTTCAAATCTAATTTAGTTTTGCTTGAACTGCTCCTAAACTGGTTTTAAAAATAATTTTATTTTGTGAAAAAGAAATGCTGGGTTTAAAAATAGTTAACCAAACTGATTATCAAAAAAAGTAAACCAGTTAATTGGTTTACAACATTATTTAAATTTTTAAAAATATAGTTTGGTTTGGTTTTGCTTAATTAATTTTAAATTTTTATTAGGAATTTGACAAAAAAAAAAAGTTGAATTAAATACATAGTTTATCCTAAAATTTCCTATTGATGAAAAATTACGAGCTAGTGAATTCATCAAAGACAAAATTTAGATAAAGGGTATATAATGTACATACACTTAAAAAGTTTCACGATAAAATTTCAATGGACATGGTTTTGTGTATATATTAATTTGCTTAAATGCATGTTCGTTTATTACTTATAGTATTCATTTAAAAAAAAATATTGTATCCTGTGCTTGCTAATTTTCTTAGTTGAAAGACATGCATTCTATTACTAGCTCTATTTATCCACCTTTGCTAGAGTCACGATATTCTCCTAATTTTTTTGGTAAAAACATTTCGCCGTATAGAAGGATTTTTTTATCGACAGAACATCTTATTTAGCCTCGCTTGGAGTCTCAAATTCAATTTCACGTGGGTATTGGATTCATGATTCTTCGCCGAATGCTGAGGTTCTGTTAACGATGGTTGTCGTCACTCAACAAAATGCGCCATTTATACATATATTTCTTTGGTCCATTGCATTCATGAGTCAACAATGCTTAACATGATCTGTTTGGTAGATATAAGGGGAGAAAGAAAGGAGAATAAGATAAAGTTTTCTTTTTAGTTGTTTAAGAGAAAGTGAGAGGTGAAGAAATGAAGAGAAGAAAAGGAAGGTTCATTTAGTTTATAAGAGGAAAAAAGGTAAAACGATATAAATGGTATAGTTTTTGTTTTTATAAATCGTAATAGAAGAGATGAGAATTAACATAAAGTTTTAAGATAATATATAGTCAATATGATCTAAATGTTATAAATCAATTGTTTCAAACTCTTTTGAATATTACAATTAGAAGGGGGAAAAGAATGAAAGGGATTTTAATCCTTTTATTTTAACTCATGTTTCCTCTATTTTTTTAAATTAAAAGAGATAAAATTTATATATATAAAAGTAAATAAGAAAATGATATGAAGGGACCACCCGACCAAGTTCCACCCGCTTCCCTCTGAATTCCACTGACGACAACGATATCTATTTTTATTTTTATTTTTTTCTGTAGTTTTGGTGGAAGATAACTTTATTAACAACAATGACATTATATATGTTTCAAATTCAATTAATTTTACTCAAAAGTCAAAATTATCCAAAACTCTAAATCATCATGACATTCATTGTCAAAGTATGAATTGACGTTAAAAATACCTCTAATGCTCTGTATATATGATGTGATGTCAATGTTAATCTAAACTAATATAAAACTATCTATACATTAACATCACATTATAAATGAGAGGTAGGATTTAGTTTTAATGTATGTTAAATTTTATAACTAAAAGAATTTATTGAGATTTATCTCAATTTTTTTTTAAATCCAATATTATCAATAATAAATTGAAACAAAATATCAACCGAATAAAACCAACTAAAAACTTAAAAAAATAACAAAATTTATTAAGTTTGATCCAATTTCATATTAGATGATAAAATATCACATATATTGTGTAACGTTTATGATTGTGAACTTTTTTGTGATTCTTATATTATAATACTTTACACGACGATACTTTTTTTAACATTCTTGTTGGTCAAAACCTTTCACAATAATTCTTTTAAAGGTCTTGATAATCAACTCTAATATCTCTCGACCGCTCCTAATATCATTTATTTTCCCTACAAATCAACACTCAAGATTTTTTAACGTGTTTTATCCTCACACGTTTTCTAAATTTTTTTTCATAAGATCATTCGTCTTATAACTACTTTAATAAACTATTAAAAAATATATACATCTTATCGATATAAATAGTATCAATCAATTCATTTAAGACATCTTTAATTATATAATCTTATACTTTGCATTCTCTAAATCTCTTTCATTTTAGTATGATTTGTCTAAGACGTTACACTGTGAAACTAATTAAGTTGACCCACACTACTACTTTATTGTCTAAATAACTTACATGACCTAGAAATTTATTATCTATAGTCATTATAAAATTATTTTAAATTAACAATATAAAATGAGACATAATATTTAATGTTTGGTTAATTGGTATCATTTAATTAGGTTAAATTATAATTTTAATCCTTCTAACTTTTTAGATTCACGAGTTTGATTCTTCTTATATTTAATTGTTACATTTGATTATCCTAATTTTATAAATTAACGATTTGATCATTGACCAATAATTATGATTAATAAAATTATAAATTAATTTTTTACTAATTAATAGTGTTTAATTAATTTATAATTAACTTTGATAAAAAAAATTATAATTAAAATAATGGTAGGATTAAAAAAGACAAAATAGTTTAAATTCATTCTTTATTGAATAAGTCTTGTTATATGTTTAAAAAAAATGAATTTTATTTTATAATCGTGGTACTTCTTTTTATTCTTAATAATCTTGGTACTAGTTTTTCATCTCTTTCACATTCATTTATTTTATATGTTTTATTTTTTTAGGGGCGGGATGGCTGTTGGATAATGAATATTTTTGCTTTCATGTTTGGTAGGATGGGGGCCAAATTTGCCTGCCTTTTTGTTTGAGCACATGTTTGCTCTGGACGGCAAAATTTCGTAGGAACCTATCACCAACCTACCACCACGATGATGTGATTGCATTTCGGTGGACAAATGCCAAATTAAAGAATCAAAGTCTGACATGGAGTAGGATACCTAATACATTACGTTTTGTTTTAAATATATGTTTTTGAATTTTTAGATCCGCCTATGTAAAAAAAATGTTTATTGAGAGAATTTATTTCTTTAAATCAATCTTAATAAAAATTTTAAACAAGGCATGTTTTAAAAATTTTAAAGCCTTAGGCAAGTTTATATTCGGATTAAAATGTTAACATTTACATATATATATATATATATATATATATATATAATATGATAAATAATATATCTGTTGGGATAATAAACATAGTGTGACATTATTAACAAATAATCTCTCTTAAACACATGATAAGTGTTCGATCTCAGGTTCATATTTATGAATAAAAATAATTAAAAGAAACTAACCTCTTATATGGATTGACATGAAAAATAAATCATCTCTAATAATGAAAGTCTCTAGTAAGAAAAAGAAAAAAGGAAAGATTTTGTTGGCCCACAACAGATGGATTACAATAAAGTGAGTTATAATATCATCATAGTAATATGAGTATAATAGCTATTAACTATTATTGTAAAAAAAAAAACCACTGTGGCAGTTAATATGAAATTATTAATTGATGTAACATTTTAAATAATTATAAAAGTTAATAAATATGTCATACATAATAATTTATCATCATATCACAGTATAAAATTATTTCAATACTGTCAATATATAATAACTATTTTCTCTTATAATATGCATGTTCTTTTATCAAAATTATAAATTTATAATAGTAGTTACTAATAGTTATTTACATTATTCCCAATTTAGCGAGCGGACTGGGTGGGGAACTTTTGAATGGGCTGGGCACTCTTCTATGGGCAAATCTCCTAATAACACATTGGGAATTGATATATTGGTCTTTATCACATGTACGAAAAGACACTCTTACCCCTCAGTTCTTCCTTCCCCTTCCCTGTGCCCCCTACCCATCACCACCACACCATCTCCACCCCAGATCTAAATCTCTGTGTCGCGTCGGCCGTCTTTCCTATTGCATGTTGGGCTGGTGTTCGCACAACGTGCGCAGTGGTGTTAGGGCACGTAGATCTGTTGGCGTCAAGTGTCGTTTAGATCATCCGATGTTGTTGTTGGTATGGCGATGGCTTGGTTGATCGACGACAACAGTGATGTTATGGGGATCTGGTGTTTGGGTCGTCCTGATCTTGGTGGTGTTTGATGGTGGTTATGGTTCAGGGTGTGTAGGGGAAGAAGAGGCAAACATATAGGGGTGTTACAATACAACAACTTAAACATGATTTCATTTTACAACTTTTAATAATGTGTATATAAATTTCTTAAAGCGTAAGTTTTTAAAATTTATTAATTTTTTTATTATTGAAATAAAATTATATATAAATTTTTTACATTGACGTGGAATTGTGAAAATCACAATAAATATCATGAAAACTAAAAAAAAAAAAAAAAAACTTTAAAAAACTCGTTTAAAAAATTTCTATTGAAGATGCTCTTCCAATGTGTACCAGGCATTATAGATTTCCTGACATCTATAACTAATAGTAATAAGAAATAGAAACAAAATTAAAGTCTGTCATAAATTGATTTAACAGAATTAAAAGAAACTTATGAAATTCAAAGACAATAGTAAAGTGTGTATGCTATTACATGAACTCAAGGACAGAGTTGGTAATTAGAAGAATTGGAATGCTCATACATAGAGATGTATAATATCTCAGAAATTACCCAACAATCAGTAAAAAAAAAAAAAGCACCCAACATAACCTTTTAACAGAGAGAGCAACAGAACTCAATGATTACACAAAAAATTGAACAAAATAGAAGTTGAAAATGGAGACGAATGCTTATTCCTCTATTAAGCCAGGTGAGATGACTGGAAAGCAAATAATTGTTAAATGATGTTCCACTATGAAATCAGCCACCATACAAGAATCAATCAAATGATCTTACTACAACCTCCCTCGACACTGAAAATTTGAAAATCCAACAAATTATAATTAGACTAATACTACTTCTTTTCCCAGTCGATCACACCCCATTGAACATCTGCTTTTGAGTAACCTACCCTGCAAAAACGTACAATGTAGTTATAAACTGGGCCACAAAAGAGTAAAAATAGCATCATCACTAGCACAACGAATACTCAGCTATTCACAAAACACCATTTTCTTTACAAAGGATACAGATAATGAGGCAATATCTGTCGACCACTTCTTCAACTAGTACATCTTCGCTGCTGCATATAGAACCATCCAATATTCTACATCAATTACAATCACAGAAATTATCAAACGACAAATATCAACAAAAAACAATGAAACCTTATGAAATAATACCACGACGATTCAAAGGGGAAAGTTTTATCTGAACCCCCCAGATAATGAAAATCCTTCCTTTCCACTACGGTTTGGACCCAAGATAACCTATGTGATCCACAAGGTTCTGCAAATCCTCACTCCACTCATCAGCCTCCGCAACCAAATCCTCCACAGGAACATCAGCTTGTGAAAAATCACCAATCACAACTTCCTCTTCAGGGTTCCCAGCAACCAACTCTTGGTTCAGCAAGTCCTCCCAAACAGAATCACTCACCTCCCCCAAATTACTCCCACTTGCAACTGAAACTGAACTCAACATTGGGTCTTTGATTTCACCGTTTGATTCTAAGGGATCATCACAAGCAGCTGAGAAAAAAGACTCCATCTGTGACTCAATAGTAGCCGTATCTTCAACTGACAAAGCGAAATGATCTTGCTGCAAATTCTCCACACTTGGGGTAGCAGTTAGTCTCCTCTTTCTTCTCACACCTTGCAACTCTTTGTTCTGAGCCTTCCTTTGAAGAAACTGCTGAATAAAAGCCTGGTTGTTGAGTGCTTTAGCCAGAAAAGTCATCATCTGTTGATGTTTTTTCTCAGTGGTTTGCAACCTAGTCTCCATGGACAACAATTGCTCCCTCGAGTTGTGCTGTTGTTGTCTCAACCTCACAATTTCAGCCATCAACACTGTCCTGTCTCTCCTCAACCTCTCAATCTCACCTTCCAACCCAAACTCCCCCAATTCAACACAAGCTCCACTTCCTCCCTCGTGTGACTGTGTCTGTGTCACTGTCACGTGCCTCCTCCTCTTAATCGTCTTCAACAATTGCCTCTGCCCCGCCAAAAACCCTTCGTTCGCAAACTCCCACTTGTCAGGATCAATTTTTCTAAAACCCTGCATCAATGTTAGTTGTTAGAATTCACAGTCAGACATAGAAACACGGTAAAGTAAGTACGAGGAAGAGAAGAATGATGCTTACGTAGGTGTTGAGTTGTCGGACGAAGCTGGAGAAGTTGTTGTGCTTGAAGTAGCGAGGCAGGATGGTGGTGGAGAACTTGTGAGAGTCCCAAACGACGAAACTGTTGCGGGCTCTGCTCCAGGAAACGATGTCGTTGGTGGATGGGTCTTCCACCACGTCGAATGTTTTGGTCAGAAACGGAGGGGGACCCACCTCGTGCAACCCTTCCATGGGTTGCGGGGAGAGGTTTGAAGGTGTTGTTGGAGTTGAAGCAGCATTAGCATATGCCATTGTTTCTTCCACTTTAACTGTAACTCCCTCCATTGTGTGTGTGAAAGGTTACTTGGGAATTAGGGAAGAAGCAATTTAAGGGAGGGAGGAGGAAGATTCTAGAGAGAAAGGGAAAAGATATTTTTTTATGGGTGAAGAGTGTCAGAAGGTTCTGCCATTTGTCACTCTGTTGTGCCAAAGATATTTTGTAAAAGTTCTCGAAACTTCTCGACTTATCCGCTGCTTCCACCAAGAATCGGTTGTCAAAATCGGACCGACGCGTGTAATCACATTTGCAGAAAACGACACTGCCAAACGTCGCTTCACTGGAAAACACTCTTGACTAAAGAAAAAAATATGTACTGGTCAAGTAATACTGTAACGCGGTTTTGTTGAGATTCATTCATTTTTAACCCATTAAAATTTCAAAAGTTTTTGTTAAAAAACATACTATATTTATTAAATTTATATATAAAATCGTAATAAATATTTTACTTTTTTTAAAATTTTTAATCAAATTCATTTATTAATTATTACTTTTTTTTCTTCATTATTCGAAGTCTTTGTTTGTGAGATATTTCTCATAGATGATGAAAAAAATAGTGCAATGGGCTTTTTCTTTGTTCGATTCATGAAACAGTAACAAAAGTGATACTTCTACGTTTTATGTATTGTTATAAATCGCAAAAGTAACAATTTTTTTATGTGACTTTTGCAAGTTATAAGGAGTAGCTTAACGTAAATAAATAAAACAGATTAACTTTTTGTGTTTGTAAACTTTTAAATTTTAATCCAAAAAAGAATTGACAGACGTATACACATGTTAAATCATCACCAAAGAGAAAAAATAAAACATGAAAGTAATTGTAATGAACTTCCATCAAGGTTGAAATTGAAGAGGTAAAAATGAAATTTAGAATCTTTAATAATTAAAGGAGAGACTCTTGAGAGAATAATTTAAGTGAGTAGAAATTTAAAAAGTGGATTCTAATATGTAATGAAATTTATCTTCACTGTTGGAGAATTCCATTGCTATAGTTATTATAAAATGGTAAGATGGTTAAATTGAATATGACAAAAAAGTAAATATTAAAGATTCTCAAAACTTTATTTCGTCATTTAAAATATTAGAGAGTTTAAAATATTTGCTAATAATATTTAAATTTTATAAATAAACAAAAAAACAAAAAGAAAATGTCTTTATAGAACTAAAGCGATTTATAAATATTCACTACCATATCAATTGTGTGAGATTGAGTTTTTTTTAGGGGGTGTGAGATTGAGTCAGTCTCTTAAATTTGCCATATCTCATTCATTGATATTGGGCTACCTGCATCAGACAATTCTTAAACTTATATATTAAAACTTGATTTAATTATGCATTTGGTCCTTATATTTGTATGAATTTTATCCTTTAATTTTTATACTTCAAAATCATTATACATACTATTTTCAATCTCTATGAGTTTAGATGGCAGGAACTAAAAAAGATTAAAAATGCTAAGTATATAAATTAAACTAAAAGACATTAAAATGGTATGATGTGTGTGGACTAAAATAGATTATTTTTAATATAGAGATTAAAAGGTAAAATTTGGGCCACGAATGAACCCTAATGACACTTGATGGGCCACGAATTGGCCCACATCAAACTGAACAGTAGCAGTGAATGGGCCGCCCGAGGTTTCACCAGCATCACTGCCGTATAATGGGCTGGGACACTAAATAAAAATTCAATATACTTAATATCTTGAAAATATAGTTTTATTAATTAAATTACGTTTGTAGGAGTAACAGCGGGAAAGATATGAAATTAAGAAAAATGTGTTTGTAGTCCCTATATTTTATATTTTATTTTAATAAATTTAATTTTTAAACTTTAAAGAATTATAGTTCTTGTAACTTTTAAAAACATTAAAAAAATTCTTATAAATGACAGATTAGGTATTATTTATTAATAGATTGTTAGTTTAAGTGATATTGACTTTCTAATGGTTTGATACTAAATTTTTATTTATAAAGTTTATACTTATATCTATATAAAATGTAGGAAAACAAACACGTTTCTCCTCAAAATTATTCACTGTATAATCATAGTCAGACAATGAAGTCATATTGTTAAACAAACAACACGGTACAATCTCTCAGATCGCATCACATATTTTTTCCTTATATTTTAGTCAGAAAATATTATTTCCTGAAAGATTTGCACATCGTGGACAAATCTTTGGGGATAGTATAACCATTACACGTCTTATGTTAATCCTCAATTTTGACTATTTGTAACTCTTTGCCTTAAGAGACAACAAACCTAACACTTTTTTTTTCCCCATCTCCTGAATTTCTTTTTTTGTTTGTCCACTTAAGTCACTTCCTGTCTGTGTTGCTTCCATCTTTAAAAATATCAGGTAGGATTCGAGGAATTTGACGAAAACAAATTTGTACAAACCAGCACTTTTCCCTTTTCATTTTGTTTCTCCAGATTGAAGAAGTAACATTTGGAGAAAAAAAATCAATAACAAACTGAACCATTTACAATTGTCTAGGGTGATTATACGTAACACGATCGAAGTAATGCGTGAGATTGATGGATGGAAGGAGCTAGCATACGTCAAGTTTAACTGGTCATTAATGCGTATATTAATAAATTTGGCCCATTGGAAGCAATAATAGGAAGGAATGAAACTTTGGTTAATGCCCGGAACCATGACATGTGACTTCCACTTTATGGGACATATGCTAAGTAATTAAGTTAGATCCACAAGATTTGTTTATTCCATAAATTTAGAGATTGAGACATAGGGAGTCACGACAGAATTAAAATGGAAGAGTATCGGACATGAGGTGTGTCGATATTAGAACTTATAAAATCAACCACTAATCCAAAGTCCTGGCATTGAACCCACCGAGTGTCAAATCCATTAAAGCTCAGTGCAATGCATTTAGTTGGTGGTAGTTATATAATGACGGAGATTTTTAAAAAGTTATTGTTAAAAGTATTACTTTTTTATAGTTTTTTTTTATAATAATTGTACCAATTTTAAACTTATCACTTTACATATATTCTTGGGCTTTCAAATATTAAAAAATTACTTTTTTAAATCTCAAATATAAAAAAATTCAGTACTTTAATTCATTTAATGTTATTATATCTAAAAATATCATTAATTTAATTAAAGTTTTAGTTTAAATGATTATTTTTTATTATTGATATAAAGTTTCAATGAATGCTCGGTTAGAGAAAAAAATAATGTTTAATTGAAATTGATACAATTAAGTGTAGTTAACCAATGGAGGCATATTGAACTAGGATTTTAAAAGATTTTAAAAAAAAAATTTATAAAAAAAATATTGAGATATTTAATTAAGACTTTTAAATGACATAAATAAGTTTTACAGGATTTAATTAAGATTTTTGACCATTTAAAAAAAATTATATGACATTCAAAAATATAAAAAGTTCAATGAATTCATTTTTAGTATGAGTTTCATATAATTTTTCAATAGAAAATATACATCAAATAATCCTAAAAAAATCTTGAAAATTTATTAGATTTTTTCTTTTTCTCTCATTACTCATAATTTCTTTTCTCTTTCTTGAATACAATATCATTTTATAACCTTCAATATCTTGATAACCTTAAAATAACTTATTATATACATGTTGTTTCTCTTTTCTCTTATTTATTTGTAACAACTTTTCATTTTTAAAATATAAATACAATTATTTATGTATTATGGTCATGTAAATATTTTGGCCAATAGATCCTCCATGTTTTTGTATGTGGTTTTTATGACATTCCTTGTGACATATTCAACTTTTCATTATTAATACAAATACAATCATTTATTGTGAAAAAAAATTACAATAACAAAAACTTTATTTACTAGCTTCAATTATCAATTGAATAAATAAGGTTTATTATGTTCAAAGATGAATCAAATGAGATAAAAAATGATAATGTGACTCATTTATTTTTCATTGCAAGTTCATTGGACTACTTTTATAAGTGAAAGAACAATTTACAAATTATCAATTAATTTTTATATTCTTATAATTTGGAATGTTTAAAATTCATAAGTCTCTTAAAATCTTGTAAATTTATAAAGCCATTCAAAATCTTATGAATTTATGTTTTATAAATATTTTAAAATTTAAATTACAAAATTCAAATTATAAAACTCTTTCTAAAAAAATTAAAAGTTGTTACGTTTTCACAAATTTTTTTAAAATTCATAGGATATTTTTTATTTTAAATCCTAACCCAATGCTTCTTAGTTCTTTAGTTAGCGAGATTTTTTAATATTTTTTTTTTATATTCGAGACATGAGAGATTACTATCTCACTCCTAAAATAACCCTAATGGATTTTGTTTTGTTTAGGTAGTGCGCAAACGGGTGTTTAATCAGGTTTCAAACTGTTCTTCCTTAAATAAAAAAAAAAGGTTTCAAACTGTTTTACTTCTACACTATTAAAATCTGTCAAAAATTGAAAGTAAAAAATAAA
Source organism: Glycine latifolia (assembly GCA_013407115.1). Taxonomy (NCBI): domain Eukaryota; kingdom Viridiplantae; phylum Streptophyta; class Magnoliopsida; order Fabales; family Fabaceae; genus Glycine; species Glycine latifolia. Next base: position 4,847,460 of record CM023944.1, on the reverse strand, counting down.
ATAAAAAATACTGCTGTTATTTTATTCAATTCAATTCGATTTTTTTTTGTAATAGAATTCAATTCGATTTTGAGTTCTCATGTTTAAAACAAAACCAAGTCATAAATCTACTAAATTTATTTGTTTTCCTATTATACTCTCAAATAAAATTGAGATTATTTTGATTTATGATTTGTAATTTAAACTTAAATGTGTGTAATTTATGATGAGATTTTAATATTCCAAACAATAATTTTCTAAAAATTTTAATATGTATTGGATTATTTTTATTTAATAAATATTTTTCTAAATAAAAAAATCACTAAGTGTATTTATGTTTGGAAAGAACAAAAGATGAAAGAACGGATGGAAATTGAAAGAAAAAATATAGTAATTCAAAGCCCTTTCCTTCCTCTATTTGAGAGTTGATACCATGTCGGGAGGGGAAGAACTGAAAAAAAATATATATTAATGGAGACAACACTGTGACAATGCATCCATTTTAAGCGAAAAGGACAAGAAACTACTTTTTGTGTAAGTAAAATACCAAGGCCGTTTGCTTTAATTTATTTATCAATTTTTTTTAATAAATAAGCATTTTTTCCTTTTTTTAATGTGTTTATATATATGCTTATTAAAAAAAATACTTTTGAAAGGCATTTCATTATAAGTTATTTAGAACAAAACGACCATAAATTATCCTTATTTTACAACTTATGTTTTGTTATTTGGGCTTTTATGTCATTTTATATACATTTTTTTTTCCTTTTCTACTACTTTCTACAAAACCAATCAAGAGAGAATAAAACTTTTATCTTTCGTTTCGTTTTATTTTATTTTCTACTGAACAACCTAAAGATCATCGTACTTACTACTTTTTTCTTTCTTTTCTAAACTAAAGAAAAGCATAAGAGATTCTACTCTTAACCTAAATTAATGAAATTTCATTTGTTTGCTAACTAAATAAAATAGTTTAACCAATTCAAATTGCAAAGGATAAAATTAAATTGGTTCTAAGTTCCAAAAAGAAAAAATGATTCTCATTTGATATTTTTTTCAAATTGATTTGAATAGAACCACATTTTTTTATCATAGAATCAGAATTTTTTTTGCCTTAAAATCAAATTCATATCAAATCATGAACACCTCTCGTACATACAGAGCATTTGACCAATCCACCCTGATTTCCTTTAGAATGTGGTTTAATTTTGAGCATACGTCAGTCTCGTCATTTTTTTTTTCCGTATCTTAATAATCATGCTTTCTCCACTTAAGTAATTTCTCGTATGTATATATGTCAAATGATATCAAGTATCAATTTAATATACCAACATTTTAAATATTTTTATTAAAATAAATTTAGTGAATTTAGCTATTAATTTAAAGTTTTAAGAAAGAGACCAACGTAACGAAATTTCGTACTATTAAACAATTAATTGATATTTTATCGCTCTACATTGTTTTAATGTATGATATGTTATTATGTAAAATATAAGTAAATGACTATTATTTTATTTTGACATTTACTAATGTCAAAATCAGGTAAGAGGCGATAGGAGTTTTGCTGTGAGAGATCAGAACATTCAAAAATTATTATTTGATCTAAATAAATAATATTAAATTACATAAAATAATTAAAATATTATGTGATCATTAAATCTCTAAGAAATTAATCAAATAAATATTGTATCTTTTAAAAATTGTCTTAAAACATCTCAATTATCATGTAATTTTCCTTCAAATTTGTTCTTAACCAACCACCATCACCACTATGATTGTTATCATGATCACTACAATTACTATCATAATCGTTATCATCATTATTATCATTGTTGTCGCCGTTACAAACATGTGATCCTCATCACCATCACAATAGTTGTTACCTATACCACCATCCTGCCATTACATGGCAACAAGGGCTGTGGTAGTGACCACTGTTCTGAAACTTGACTCGGCCTGACCGATTGGATTAGATCTCGTGGCCTATTTAGGTCAGTTTCCCTATTGAATCGATTGTGCAGTTGACTAGGGATGATTCGGTCAAATCTGGTTGGGTATGTTACCGAATCCCGATTGGATCAGTTTGATCCAGTCGATTTTATAATTTTTTTTTAAAATAATTTTCTTTATTTTTTTTTTGGATTATTATCAATTATTATTTTTGAAGTATGGATGAACTTTTATTACTTAAATAATGTTAGTTATATACTTATATATAATAAATACATATATAATTTTGAATTTTTAATATATATACCGGTTCAAATCAAATCAATTACTGATCCATCAGTTGGATCACTGATCTACTACCTCGACCAGGTCAATGATCAGACTGGATTTCACAACTATGATAACAACAACAAGAGATGATGATGACAGTGATAATTATGGTGGTGATGATGATGATAATCGTAATGATATATTAACAACAATATTTGAGAAAAAATGACACAAAAATTAAGATACTAGAGCGTAATAATTAAGATTTTTTAGAGATTTAATTTTTATTTAGGGAATCTTTTAGATATTTAATTTTTATTTGATATATATTTTTGAGATTTAATAGTTACAGGATGTTTTAATGAATTCTCAAGTGAATATTATAATGTAAATAATCTATTTTAATGCAACAATAATTATTAATTGCTCTTATATATCTCTGACAATAAAATACTTCTTTCACTTACATTTTCCACACATATATCAATGAGAATTTAGTTAGTTTGTATGAGAATTTAGAATAAAAATATTAAAAGTAATTTAAATAGTATTTTTCACTCAATACACCATAAAATAATTTCAATATCATCATAAGAATATTATTATCTCCGTTCTAAAATAAATTTCATATTTGAAAAAAAAATTATCTCTAAATAAGTGTTGTATTTTATTTTTCAATGTAATATTAATTATTTTTCCATCAATATCTCTAATAAATATTATTTTAGTTTTTTAATCTAATATTAATATTATTTTCTTTTATTTATTTAGTAAAATTTATTTTATAAAATTATCATTTAATTTCATCAATTTTTTTTATAAAATAACTTAGAACAGCATTTTGAGAATGAAAAAATAACCACAATCGATGAATTTTTTTTATATATCTTAATTTTAACGCATGAGTGGGGGTTTGTCATGTTTTACCTTGGGCATATATTCCGCACCCAAAGGCTAGTTTTTTGTTTTTTTCTCTTCACAAGTTTCTTTTGAAATCTATTCTGTGAGGTATGATCATAAACTAAATATGAGTACTTTTTTTATTTTTAACTTGTGAGAAACTGATCTTTTTACTAAACTCAATATATCATAAAAAAGAAGAGTTAAAACTTAAAAAATTATTGATTTGGATATGAACTTATAACTGGAAGTACCATTTTATTTTACAATAGATTATTATGATGGAAGAAAATTAGTTGAATACCAACTAAAAATTCCAGATAGCTTTGGTTTAAAGAAACTTAAATGGTTAAGAAGTACTTTTAGTCCCTATTGCACATTGCATTCGACCCACTCAGCCACATCATATATATATTCCCATTCCCACTGATTTCAGAATCTACTCATCCAATCCCTCAACAAACTTTGCGTAGAAGAAAGTCGCAAGAAACCAAGTCCAAGGTGTAAGTTTAAACCACGTCCACACCCTTGTCGTCTAATATTTATATTCCTGGTATTAGTATATATTTATTTTTTATTAGGTACCTCTCTACTTGCATTGCCATTCACTGTCTCCTCGTTTTAAACCTGTGCACATTTCAAAAGTTCAATATACAATACAGTTTTTCCGGCAACTTGTTTCATTATTATTTAATTTAATTTAATCATAACACTTGCATCCAAGAAATTGTAATTAAATTTTTGTTTTGAATGGACTGTGATGGATTGGGAGATCACTCATGTAATGTTCATTTAAAGACCTCTACTCGTGCATGATGTAGTTGCCAAAAAAATGTTCTTACTAGAAAAATTTTAGTAGGTGAAAAACTGACCATCAAAATGTGTTAGATAATTTTTGCTTTAATATTTGGTTCAAATTCCTAGGCATTGAAAAATGAAATGTTTGTCTTGGATCCTATTCTCAAGATGTTGACCCCAGTCCACTAGGTGTAGAATCTCAAACCTAATTTTTCTCTATAAAAGGAGAATTAAGGCATAAGAGTGATACACACTTGAGTAACGAAAAAGGCAGAGGAGGCAGCAATCCTTGAGTGTTTGAGAGTCTCCTAGAGGTTGAGAGAACAACTCTTATAGAAAGTGATTTCCACCATACTTGGCGAAAGTTTGAATGCATCTCTGGTGAAAAGTTAGAGAAGATTGATTGTAACCATTATTGATAATAGTATATTTGATTCTAGATTTGGTCCCATGGATTTTTCCTCTTCACGTTGAAAAATGTTTTTTCCCACATAAAGCTATTTTGATTGTGTGATTTTTCTCTCCCTATTCTCTCATGGTTTTTTGATTATTCACGTTTTCGCATTTGATTTTGTTTGTTTGATTGAGGGTATTACGAGCGCGCCACTTTTACCCAACAAAATGAAGGTAGTTGTTATTACATTTCTTTGTTGCTCTAGTATTTCGTACACAAAGAATGATCAAAGATGGATCCTCTCTTGTAGTTGTAGCCGGTACACAATATATTCTAATATAATTTCTTTTTTAATGCATGATAAAAGAGTAATCTATAACATGTATTTATGTTAATGGTGACTCCAAACACATTTAAGATGGACTATCACCTAAGATCCCATTTTATGGACGATCACTTAAGATTTTATTTTTAGAAAGACACCAAATTTTCAATTACATTTATATAAATATTAAAATATTTTTTTATATAATATTATAATATAATGTTAATGTGGATGTGAAGAATTATTTATGTTCAATTACAAAATGTAAAAGGAGATAAATTAGGAACATAAAAGAAAAAAATAAAAAATGAAACTTCTATTAAAAATGATAATTCTTATGATCTTTAAAGAATTAAAAGTGATTAGAAAGATTTTAACAATTAAATAAAATTAAACTTTGTAATATTGAGTTCTTTGAAGATATTCAATTGTTTTCTTAATGCATATACAATTTATAAAATAATAAGTTTGTTAATATTGAAATCCTATTTGGGATTTATTATGTGACAAAGTTAGATTAAATGATTTTTTTAATTTTTATCAAAATTATTTTTTTAAAGAAATCTTCATTATCAATAGATTAATGTGTAAGTTTTTCTTAGGCTCCACTCCATCTTTGACGTTTTCTTATACTATTAGTGAATGATGGGGACCACTGTCCGCAAGTTCACTTGCTTTACCTCCCTCAGTCCAATCAATGGGTATTAGCCATGGCATGAGCTTCCGAGGTGGCTTTATGTTATTGGCTACTATTCCTAACATGGGACTCCCTGCCTGAAGGGGAGTGAATCCATTTTTAAGACCCTCTCCGATGATTATGTCATGGGCGTGGGACTGCTTCTGTGCGTTCACCCCATCTCACCAGCACGCCAACCTTTTTACTACACAACACAACACACACAACGGGGCTTTACTTTTAGTGACGTCACGGTTCAATACCACGGTTGCACGTCCAAGACAATGTGACATCACAAGGACATGTTGGATTGAAGCTAATGGTGACATGCTGGATAGAAATAATTTTTGGTGGAAGAAAATGAGTTAAGATTTTTTTTAAGCATGAGATTTGTGTGAAGTAATACCAGCTTTGTTGGTAATTAAAAAAATTATTTGGTTACTTTTAGTGAAATGTTTTTACTCTTAACTATAATTAGTTCTATTCAAATAAACTATTTATTGATATAAGTTAAGATATTTGTTGAAGAAGAAATTAGGTAAAAATAATTAGATTTACCATATTATTTATTATTTTACTTTTTTAATCTATTTTTTCTTTTTTTTTCCAACTAAAACACCTTTAGTTTCTATTTCATTTAAGAGACTCAAGCTTAACAACTATAAGATTAACAACTTGTATCAAAAAAAGATTAACAACTTGATAATATCTAATTTCATATTAATGTCACACATATGTATTTTTTTTCAACTTTATTAATACGGAACTTAAAATGACCGATAAGTGAGACATTCAAAGATGTTGAGACTGTTTTTTAAAATTATAATGATGATGAAGAGATTGAAATGATTATTTACTTTTCGTTTCACCCCTAAAATATCCGGTGCCCCTAAACAACGATAAATTGCATGGCCACGCGCCCTCGTGGCTCCCTTGTGGGTTTTCTTCATAGTATCTGTATCTACTATCGAGTAATAATTCTCATTGGTGGTCTGGTCATGGTCCTTGCTAAAGTATACCAACCATTACGACTGCAATCGGAGTCTAAAGATCTCGTATCCAGATATGTATCAATCGAAATTGATGTTTCGCGATATATAGTTAAAGAAAAAACTCATGTCTACCTAGAATATGTCTATGCTGTGCATCTTGTCAAACATTAATATTTAGAGCTAATAAAAAATAAGGCAAGGGTGGTTATATGGAGGCATCATTACACTAACAGAAAAAAAGAGTCGAATCTCTTCGTTTGACGAATCCAATTTGCGTAACACATACATATAAAACCAAGCATTCAATTAAGATTCCGATACTTGCAAAGTTTCCCCTCACTGGAGTTTAATAGTTGCAGTATACACTTCTGTTTGATCTCTATAATTATAGCGATTATGTTTTCCATATAAAAAAAATCAGTACTTGTAATTTTTTCGATATTAAATATAAATATTTAGATAGAGAACTTTATTATTTATAATGATTATATTTAACTTAAATATGATTATTTTTACTAAAAAAATACGTATGGTACATTGGTATGTTAAAAAAAAATCTAACTAAAAAAAGGAGTGAGAAAAAGGTAAGTGAAATTATGATAATTGCGTTGCGTCTGGATGCATATTTGAAGTAGATGAAAATGATAGAAAAGAATGGCATATAAGGGCGCGTGGGGTAGAGTGGAGTGGTGGCAGCGATTTGTAGAAAGAAAAAAAAAAAAAAGAAAAGAAAACAGTAGTTTGTGATGTAAGCAAGCACGATTTGTCCTCTTGGATTTATAAAATAAAAACTCCCTGAAACTCGGTTCCACTTGCCTTCTACCCTTTGAGTTTCACACTCTCTTTCTTCTTCTAGTAGTGCAGCAGCAACAACTACAGTGAAGAGTGTGTGGAGGGGATGCAAGGTATAGGGATAGGGTGCTGCTCAAACGACGTCGTAGGACAGCTGGAGCTGAGTCCCACTATGAGCAACTCCTCTTCCTCGCTATCGATGGAGCTGGACGAGTCCCCGGAGAGCCGAATCCAACGGCTGATATCGGAGCACCCCGTGATCATCTTCACCCGATCCTCCTGCTGCATGTGCCACGTCATGAAGAAGCTCCTCGCCACCATCGGCGTCCACCCCACCGTCATCGAATTGGACGACAACGAGATCGCCGCCCTCCCCCTCCCCGACACCACCACTCCCGCCGCCTTCATCGGCGGCACCTGCATCGGCGGCCTCGAATCCCTCGTCGCCCTCCACGTCAGCGGGCACCTCATCCCCAAACTCGTCCAAGTCGGCGCTCTCTGGGTATGAACTATGCATATCAATATATTCCCACACTACTTCCCTATATATACTCCTCCCCTTGATTAATTTTTATATATGCTACGCTAAGCTATTGCTAGGTACCCTATCTGCCTAGTATTATTGTTCAAAAAAAAAGAAAATTACTAAATGTATAATTTAGGGTTGTGAAATCCCAATTTGTGTTTTAGTGGTGTTATTGAAACTAGTTTGGCAGAATTTAGGTGAGTGATCACGAATCTGGTTTGACTCGCCGTTTACGGATCGGAGGTGACACGTGTACAGGAATGACATCCATGACCAGCGGGTGAGGGTGGTAACAATAACGTCAACTTTGGCTTCAACGCGCTATACTGAGTGGATTGATCTTGTCCGTAGATTGGGTCCCAGTCACAATTATTATGCAATCGGAACCGTAGATAGGGCAGTCGCTTTGTCAGTTTGCTTCGGGAATCCTAAAGCTTATTATCTATTCCTCCATCTCCTCTTCCCCCTTTTACTTCTATGTAAATTTATTAATTTCCGGGTTAGAATTATGGCACTTTGTTTTATGCTAGTTTCACTTTCATCGTTTTCTTCATTTTCCTCTTGTTTTTTGGTTTGAATGAGAATAAAAGAATCATAATGGCAGTATAATCTGGTTTGGATTGGGTGGGTGGGACCGTAAGAAACAGTAACACCACCGTGCCCTTCCAAGTGAGGGATGATATGATAGCCTTTTTTCATTTTGGTTGTCCCATCTGGGGTTGAGTCGTTAAGGAACAACAGCACTTCTCAAAACCCAAAGCGGTAGTACTTTATAAAAGAGGATGATGATGATGAATGAACGTTGGGATAGAAACATATTTGACAAAGGCATGCACCTCCAATTATTGCAAACAAATTTACTATACGTCGATGCAATTCTACACGCCTATTTTTTCTTTTTCCTTCTGGTGCGCTAGCTTAGGTGCTTTTTTCTAGAATCAAATTAAATGGAATGAAAAAGATTCTTTTTCCTTCTGGTGGGCTAGCTTAGGTATTGTTTGGTAGATTGTAATTAAATGCAATGAAAATAAATTAAAATACATTTTTTTTTCTCTCTTTCGTTTCTCTCAAACTGGGGTTTAGCTCGGCCCCCTAAATACACACTATTCTGAAATTGCTTGCTGTCCTCGTGAAATCAATTAATATGCTACTTTAACCCCCAAATTCATTAGATAATTTTTTATTATCAGCCAGAACCATTTACATTAGGAGGTTTAAAAACCCGCGAAGTCGTAACTAAATAAATGAAATCCTTAGTTAAACATATTGATATGCTTTAGAAAATACAAGACTTGTAAGAAGAATTAAATTTTTTGTTAACTTAAAAGGAAATTAATTTTTAACTATAGGTTAAAAGATACTTTGATACACACGAAAACACGGAATCGTGCTTCTTATTATCTTCGGTGATGAAATATTCCCTTATTATCTTTAGGCTTTTTTGACTGCATCGGTATAAATAGCCTTTTCTTCAAAAACAAAATTAACTTTCTTGTTTTGAATGGTGGAATCTTTGTTTTTATTTTTACTTTCGCCAAAACCCCGGCTACATTAAAAATTAATTAGTTAAGGGAATATCCATACATTAGACAAAATTATCGTTTCATTGGTTTTGTTTGATCAACTCGCACAAAAGTATAAAAAAAAAAAAATCATGAATAGATTCAAAGCTAAAACATTGGTAAGAATAATCGTATCAAATTATTGACATCATGCCAAGAGGTGCGTCATGGTATCCTTCTTGCCTTCACCGCCATAAACTTAACTAAGCTTCGATCTCAACTTCCAAGTTTAATACACATGAGACTTTCATCAGCATTTAGTAAGAATCACCATTGCACTAGTCATGCCAACTCAGCTACAAACTACAAATCAAAGAGAAACCAAAAATAAGTTGTAGTACCTAAAACAAGATGCGAGCTTTCATCCTTTTCTCTAAGTATATGAAGTATCAAATTGCAGATTGGTGGAGATTTATTGATTGATAAGCATATATATAGCATCAATGAACCTGGACAACAGCTTGAAGAGGTGCTCTTAAAATGTGGATATAAGTCTAACTCATTATTAAAAGATATAATTTATAGAGTGAAAATCGTCATATACTTATAAATACAATTTTAATCATATCACTAGTGTGAGATCTAAAAGAAGTACTACGGAAACATATTGTTTAGGAAATTTTAATTAAAATGTGTGTGCATGTGGTGCGGGGGTGGGGGATTAAAAATCATCAATAGCTCAGCATAGCACATGATATTGGGGTGTATTAAACAGAGGCTACAAATTTAAGAAAACAAACAAAGCGTGGCAGGATACATTCCCAATTAAGGAAAACAAAGGAGGTATAGATGTGATAATTAAGGGTAAGTGTCCTAAATCCTAACCCCACTTCCCACCATGCGATTATGTGACCCAATTATTTCTCCTTTGAGTTGGGAAAAGAAAGATGATGACATCAACAACATCAACCTCTACAACTACAACTAACTACAGCGACAATCCAAGAGTGATTGAGTGCGTCTTTCACTTTCTAATTTTTTGGCTTTCTATAATGCAAAGTCAGACGTGGCAAGCATGGCATGGTTTTTAATTTTAAAAAAATGGCGGATCTTATTAGAATCTTAGAGCCTCACGTAAGCACAATGATTCCATTTCCAAACACAAGTATGAAATTGGACGAGTCACATTATTCAAGATATCATTCAAAGTTTTAAAATGCAAGTATGCTTATAATACATATACAAACACAATTGGGTAGCCGAAGTGAAAATAACAATAGATTTTGCATGTTTGCTTTAGGCAACTGAAGTCATAATCAAATGCTCCATAATGCTTGGGCTTTTAGGCATTGCACTCTCTTCTTAAAAAATAGTTCAACATCAAAAAGTCTCTTTAAATATTTTATGGTTACAAACATAACACCAAGCACATATATAAACACGAATTTTCTTTTTAACAAAGAGGAATGGTATTTATTTTAACTTTATTCATGTATAGACTCTTGATGGAATTCCCACCTCACCCTTATACTTTTTCATTTCATTTTATCTGTGTATGGGTAAAAATATATCACGATGATCACCTGGAAAACCTTCTTGTTAATTTTAATATACATTTCATTCTTTATTGTCTTGTCTTTTATATTGATATACTTTATGGTATGGAATAATTCTGCATGAATGAGTACGAAATCTAGCTACATGTTTATATATTATTAGATAAAATATTAAATTAAAAAATAAAATAAAAATATTTTTTTGATGGAAATAAGAAGTAACCTTAGATGTAGTGTTCGTGTGACATAAATTAATAATATAGATGTTATATTTTATTTAGAAATACCATGGAGACTTAAGTTTTAAAGCAAACTACACCAGGGGCTTTCTTGAAGATGCAATTGATAGCTTATGATCATTGTTATTTATATGTAAATTATGTATTTAATTAAATTATATAATAATTATTTTCTTTTTTCTTTTTCAATGTTTTTTTTGTGATTGAAAATATTAAAATTTAAATTGTTTGAGCTTTTATCCAATAAATGTTAAAATTAGTTGATTTACAGTGTGTTGGTTGAATTTTTTTTTTGTAGGATTATACATTAAAGACTTGAAAGATGGATTGAGGATATGAGCACAACATACACATATGGACTTAATGCGTCACCAATATAAAAAAAGTCCAATTAAGCAAATTTTGATTATAAAAAGGAGGATCAGTAAGAGAAAAAATAATCAAAAACCCAAGGCACAAAGGAGAGAAGAATTCATTTCTCATAAGTGGGCTTATGTTATTTGTTCTACCAATTTTCTTCAATTATTTTTCATTAATTGTTGTTCTCTTTTGTTTATTATAATTCTCTCATGCCAATGAGAGACTAAACCACTTATTGTTGGAGGTTCACCAACCAAACACTCTTGATATAATAATTCTCACTATCTATTTAATGTTATTTTCATATTATTATTCTTTTCTGAATCTATTGTCATGTTTGTGGTCTGATCATCCATATGTATGTAATGTTATGAAGGTTTATGCATTGAGAAATGTTTATACTTGGAGAACTAGGAAGAAACATCTAGACAATCCATATCTAGGGATAGAATGATATTGTTTAACCTTAAATATACATCTTTATTCTTAACACAAATGATTTTATGTAGTTTGTTGAGGGATCAGGAGTGAAATTAGGTAATTTAGGCTCTTTCATATGAGGGATCATGGTTAGAGTAAATTAGAGGATGAAAATAATATGTAAAATAATATTAAATAGTGAAAAATCATTAACATTGCATTAATAGTAGTTTTGGTAGGCTGAACATCCAACATATCTCATAATCCTGCATTCATCCGTCAATTCATCTGTCCAAGTGTTGTTTTTTTTTCTCTGGCTCTTAATATATTCCACCTTTTATTTTATTTTGCATTTATATTTACATACCTTATCATTTGAAAACAAAAAAAAAAACATTATGTTCATTGCTTAAAATTTGATATATACAAACTCATACAATCAAAGTTCATGTGAATTCGACATTCAATTTTACCGTTTTATTACCACTTGAACAAATTAGTACGCTTGTCAATTAGTTAACACCTTATTTCTTTAAGGTACACCAACTCTCTTTCTCGAAGGGGTACACACTATGATGTGTTTTTTTGGAGTAACAAGAATACATGGTGCAATGTATTTCAAACAGCTAAGGTTTTTTTTTAGGGTTAAAAAGACATTGATATCATGTACAACTTAAAAAAATCAGAGATATCGGTATAAGTTACTCCAAGTTTCATAACAAAACAAAAAGTTAATTCCTAAAATTTCACTCCACCTTTTAGAGAGATAGCAAAGCTGATTGTTTTAAAATAAAACTGATCATTGAATCATAAGTTTAAGGCTTAATGGTTCAACTCTGATTGAATTAATATAAATAGTATAATAAAAATCAAACAATACATAATATAATATTAAATAAACATAAAAAATTATTCTGTCAATATATTTTAATTAAATTCTTTACTTTAATAACCATTGTTAATATTTAATATTAATTTTATTGTGAGATTTTTTAGGGAAAAAAAACCAAGCGCATGATTTTGCTTATGGAAATTTTGTGCTTATCAAAATTGTAATTATCGAAATTTTGGGCTTGAGGAAAATATCCCCAATTCTCAAAAAGGTTAGGGATTTTCATAACTCTGCTTCCAAAGCAATTTATGGCTGCTTGTTCGTCGTTTTGCTTAATGTGTCACTTAGGGAGTGTTTGGTTTAATTCCCTTTGGTGAATTTGATAGAGAATTTAAAAAGTTGGTATAAATCTCACACTTATAAACTCTACTTTAATTTAAAATATTTCATTTTTTAAAATTTTTTTCACTTTTACCCTTCTTTCATTTCTTTAAATCAAGTGATTTCTTAGTTATGTGTGCAATCTGTGCATGGTAGATATATCAAATGCCTTTAACAACTTTATGTTATTTTTCATTATTTTAGTGGTTTCTTGCCACTTTAATAATTTTAGGGTAATCTCACTTTCGTTACGTCATTTTGTCTTTGTTGCTTCTTGGGCTTGTTTGGAGTCATGCGCTTGCTGGATTAAAGAGTTTTAATGCCGTATCCGTCTACCCATATACTTTCCGGTAAGTGATAAAAGAAGTTTAAGTGCCAAAAACTCCTTATAGTTTCTTTAATGTTCAAACGAGCTCTTTGTAGTTTAGAAACTTACATTCCATCTCCTTTTAATTTTGACTAAATTACAACTTAATCAAAAAATATTTAAATTAACAATTTCAAGCGAAAATATATAATCATCTTTGTTATTATATTTATAAGTCCTCCCATTTTATTGAGCTCCAATCAACTTGTTCCTACCTAGAATAATAAATTTATGAGTTTAGTCTTATTTCACCATAAAAAACCAAAGAAGACCTTCATCTTTAAATTTCTTTTTGGATGTGCTGTCAAACTAAATTACCAATAAACATTAGTTCTTTGTGAAAAGGAAGTGATTCAGTTGCATCTTCTAATATGATTATCTTATTATTTATGACTTCACTCTAATTACTAATCTTGCCTCTGACATCCCCTTCCTTGTAATTAAGGTAACAATTTCAGACATGATCACTCGATTCAAACAATGAAGCAAACAATTAAAGAGTGAAAAACAGAGGCTTATAGGGAGAGAAACAAATCCTATGTTTAAAAAAATGTAAAATTCAAAAAAAAAAACATCAAGTAAAAGGGATCAAACGTTAATATGGCCTACCAAAAAAGATTAAAGTATTAAAAACAAAAAAAGTTTATTATCATTAATCATTTCCGAAATACACATTATGAAGTTTTGATTAAGTATTTGTTTATGCAATTCAATAAAATATGTCATACTAAACATCAGGATTATTCACAATTATATATTTTAACATGATTAACTAATACACCTCTTGGCTCTTGCTCCCAATCATTTTTTATGTGACAGTTAATAAAATTATATTAAATTTCTATCATAGAGCTAGTTTGAGCAACTCTTTCAAAAGACATTAGGAGGACATTAACTTTTATAGAAGTTAATTAGTAAAATAGATTTTTGTTGGATAAACTTTCTGTTTAATGCTTGACCCAAATCCCCATGGAAAGTGGAATTTTGACTTGGGCCCAATTCCCGAGGGTGTTGACCTCGGCCCATTCCATGTTTAGGAAACAAAATCCCTAAACCTAATTCCTATCTATAAATACAACATTTATAACTAGAGGAGGTAGACTTTGAAGAGCACAATGAAGAGAGAGAACTTCCTGTGAGTGTTTATCCGGCAAGAGACTGTAGAGAGTGAGTCTCCGAGAGGTTGAGTGAGCAACCCTTGTAGAGTGTGTTCCCTCCATTGTTGGTGAGGTTGAGCGTAACTCCGACGAGAGGCCGTGGAGTACTTTGTAACCATTATTGTTAATAGTGGACTGATTTCTGGACAAGGTCCCGTGGACTGATTTCTGGATAAGGTCCCGTGGGTTTTACAGTTTCTGATTTTCTCCCACGTAAAGCTATTGCCTGTGTTATTCTCTCATGCTCTTCCTTGCATTTGTTTTTTCATGTTTCCGCACTTATTTTACTGTTTGATTGATTGAGGGTTAAGTCTGTGAATCCCTGGTGTTTTGCTGTTCGGTGGAGTGGAGAAGCGCATCTCCACGTTAACCACAGCAATTTTACATTTCTTAACCACGCGCACAAGGTCTTAATTTAGCCATAGGAATAAATAGTGAACAACATAGAGGTGATTGAGTCTCTTTATGCTTGAAATTTTTGAGTTGCAATTTAGTGAAACTCACAAGAAGTTGAAATGTAAATTTATAAAGTATATGGAGTTAATTTAAACATTAAGTTAGCCATAAAGAATTTTTTGGTATTTTACCCTGAAACCTCCGACTTCATGCTCCTATCCAATCCAATTGCCTTCTGCCCAGCTATTTTCGAGCCACATACGTGTCGTTGCTCTCACTTTGCAGTTTAACACTTTACGCCACTTACAAGGCTTTTTCGTTCTTATTTCACCATTTCTTGCATTAAAAGTTGTTTGTTAACCTTTTCGCAAAGGTGTCTTTGTGTTTCCTTTGACAACTTTATGTTATTCTTCACTATTTTAGTGGCGTCTTGTGAGTTTAATAATTTTAGGCTATTCTAACTCTGATTACGTTATGCACACACTTGTGTGCTAATTTAGTATTTAAGACATCCTTTTGCCAGTAAGTTACCAATAAAAATCCTCTTTCATCATATCTGATTTCTGATCTTTGATTGTCTTAAAAGATACAAAGGAAAATTAGTAATAGCAAAGCCACAAAATCAATGGCCTTAGCGTTGGAATGCCAATAAAGACACACTTACTAATGAACTGTAATGGAGCTCATTTGTGCTTTTACAAAATTATCCTAAGCCTCAAGATTTGTAACATGTTGACGTATTGAAGTTGAGTCCCGGGTGTCAAAATGAAATCAATGAACGTTGGTGCTGTTAAATTCTCCCCCAGTTCATAAATTTCTTAACCTCATCATACAAGACTAAGATAGCTGCTGCTCCTGTGCTCCTAAACACATTAGAAACTGCACCACGGTAAAATGAAGCCAACCCCTCTGTCCTATAGATCTTCCTCCAGCAGTCCAAGGTGCTGTTGTACACTGGCTGTTCCATGCCAGATTGCATCATCATCCTCCTGCGAACCGTGTCCAACGGATAAGATATCAACCCGGCAGAGGTTGTGACTGCCTGAGCTACCACCCAACGCTTCCACAACGCCAACTCAGGTTTTGATTCTTCAGACATGATCTCTTTCATTGTATCAAAGCCTCCAAAATAAAGGCCCCTGTGTACCACCATCCCATGTAGAGATGCAGGAAGGCCCCGGTAGATCCCCCAAATGCCGTCCTTGTGGAATATGGTAGCCAAGAAATGGTAAATGCCTCGAAATTGGCGCATTTCTGTCCTTCCAATGTCAGCAGCAAGGCGTGTATGTGCTATATCAAGGGGGTATACCAACACAAGCGTTGTACAGCCGGCTGCAGCTCCCGCAGCAAAATTAGCAGTGGCACCTGGCAAAAGATTGTCACTAGAGTTTCCACCTCTTAACATGCTTTTGTATAGATCCTGTTGAAAAAAATAGGTCATTTATCAATATCAAGACAGCATTAACTGTAATTACATATTAAGCTTCAATTATAATCTTACATCAGTTGTATGAGTGAATGATGACAGGCAGAAGAAAGAAAAGAAATACATATTGTAATATGCCAACACCGAAATAAACTTTTTAAAATTAAAATAAAAATTGTGTTATTCCATTGAATGTATAGATAGTGAAGTTGTTCCGTCAGTCATTCTCTATTTAATACCTTTGTCTGAACCACACAAAACGTGGTTGTAAAACAGCAAAAGGACATAAAATGATCATATGGAGAAAGGAGCAAAACTAACAAAGATACACTACCAAGATTGTTACAACTGTTCTTTGGAAATTTAATTACTAACCTTGATTTTAGGTTGTAATAGCTGGGTTGGTATTTTTAGCACTTAATTGCACTCCATGTATTCATCTCAACCCTAGGTTAGGACACGAGAAACACAATTGTAAAGCCCACATTTTCATTTATATGTTAAGAATGGGACTGTCCATCTTCTAGGCATAAAAAACACAAGATACATCTTTTGCCACATTCACATCACAGTAGTCATATTCTTACTAATGCATTGCTTTAAATGAGAATCTATCCTTAAATCCTTTGTTTTATATTTCTGATAAAAACATTGCTGTCATTTGAAACTCTATAAATGCATTAATTAGGAAGCTACATCATGGTCTTCAACAAGAGCAGCCACTTTAAAGTGCTTATTTGGTTAGAAAATTTTCAGGATATTTTCACAAAAATCTGCTTGACTGAACAGTGCCGGTGTTTAGCTTCTGAAGAAGCAAATTTCTTCAGTCTCAGACGCCTAGCCCAGGATTCATCAATTCCCTTTTCTCCCTTTGAACATGACTTAAGTTTTACCCTATTTTCTTTCACAAAATAATTTCATTAAATAAAATAAAAGATAGAAAAGGGAAAGTGACTTGAATCAAATTACTATGATCTTTTTTTTTTGTCAGCAAATTAATATGATCTTAAAACAGTCTAATTATCTCATCTCAAGTTGTACTCAAACATTCCATTAATTTTGCTCAAACAATGTCAGACACAGTAAATTAACCAATCATCCTTATTTGAGTGGAAATTAATTATCCTGCAGAGGCAAAGGAAATCCAAAGCATCAAGGAATCAAAATCCCAAACTAAATAAATAATGGATGAATTTGTCATCACAAGTTCAAATTCAAAGCATTTAAGTACCTAAGTCCCTATTCTTTAGTATCAACATCAAATTCCTATAGAACAACTGGTCAATGAATCAATTAATTTATTGATAAGTATTTTTTAATATATTATATTATGAAATAAACATATTGATACATACATGTATATCTACACCATGCATTTGTGAAAGAGATCTTACTACCACCAAAGACTTAAAAAGGGTTTCTAATAAACATGAAAAAAGAAAAGACAAAATCTTCATTAAAAAATTCCGGCCAGTCAGTAATTTATATCTCCATACTAAAAATGCAGAAAGTCAAACATCTATTACCTTATCATGCAATTCAAGAAAAAGCCAATCAAAGGTCCAGTCTATAAAAGTACAGAGAAAGAGGCGTATTCATTAAAAGTGGACAGTCCTAGATAATATCCAAAAGGCAGGGGAGGTGGGAAAAGACACATCTTAAAAAAAGTAATGTAGTACCATGAAAATAAGGTGCAGCACATAAAAAAATTCCATTCTACTTCTTACTCTCTCTTTACGGAGTAAGGCCAGACTTCTGCACAGCGATAGGGAAAGAACTACAATAGCAACAATCAGCCTTGATATTGCCGTAGCAAAAAAATAGAAAAAGGAATTACAAGAACAAACAGAATAAAAGGAAGTCCCCTTTTCATATTTAATGAGTGAAAGGTGTGCATACTAGCGCTGTTTCTAGAGTAATTATTCATTATGAAAACAGGTATTTGTCAAAATCCATTTGTACATTATACAAGAACATAGTGGCCTGGAAAACATTTGCCAGTCAGGATCTGCAATTTGAGAGATTTTGCTCCTGGATATAGGTAAGAAGTGTTTGGAGTAATAAATGATGGAACAATACTAGGCAAGGAGGGTATATGGATGGCAGAAAAAAGCAAAAAAAAGAAAAAAGAACAGTAAATGAGGAACAGTTAACTTGATGGGTGAGACAAATCTGCCAATTGATAGAGGAAAGCAAAAACTATAATATAGTAAAGGACAAAAAAATGGGTTAGCTTACGTCAACAAAACAGTTAGTGAAGTATGACCTTGGAAATAAATTACTATGCTTATAGTTATGGACTATGGAGGTAAATTACAGTTTTACAAGCATCATAGCTAAGCATTGCTCTATATGATTTTGGCATTACTTTAAATAAAATTAAAACATTTAAATAGGACAAATATTAAAATATATAAACCCAAAAAAATAAATGGACGGGTACACCAAGTCGACAGAAAGATAAAGTATATCTTGCACACCAATTTAAAGTTTAAAGGCTCTGATTAAGAAAAAGGTTGCTACGAATTCAAGACTTCCGGAAACTGATTTGATTCAATTATGATTATATAGTTAAAGAGGCCAAGGCCTTATAAACCCACACTACAATCTCATACTTCCAGTGTGAGACTTAAGTCCTATACCATGCAATTGGTCCTAACATTCCACCATGCTCCATAACCCTTGCACCCAACAGCCTGGCTGTGCACTAGCTCTTTAAATAGATTCGGGTGAACACTGCAATGTCGCTATCACCATCAATGCCATTTATTTACAGGTCAGAGACATGGTGAAAGGCTCTACGACCGATCGATAGAAGTACACCACATAAGCTAGACATTATAATTAGAGAACCCAAGGCCTTATCAGCCCCGCACATGAATCCCATACTTTTAATGTGGGACTCAAGTCTCATACCTTACAAGTGGATCCTAACATACCATCAAGAAATATAAGTTCTAAATGGTTGCAAAAACGTGCATTGCTAGGTAATTTCCATTTCCATGAAACATATCTTATACAACAAAAAACATAATATCATAATAAAATACAGACAAAAGGTAAAAATACTAAAATAAATGCAATTTTCCTTGAGTAATACACCAAATAATTCCATAAAGTTAAAAGCATCATCAATCAGTCTAACCTCCAAAATTATAAAAATGCCATTTTAGTCCTTGAAATTACAGAAAAGTAATTAAAATGATATTTTTGTAATTTAAAATTGTCAGGTATCTGAAATTTCAGAGACTAATTTGGTTTATTTCAGAATCTCAGATGATATTTGACTGCAAATACTCGCAAGACACAAAATAAAAGGATAAACTAAGGCAACCGGAGGCTACAATTCCTCCAAAGTTAAGAATACCAGACAACTCTCAAACGATGGTGAAACGAATAAATTTAGTAAATAGCGGACACAACAATTGAAGGAATCTGATTTTGGTGCATAACGAGAGAGGCAAAAGAAAAGAAAATAGAAAAGAAGAGAGGAAGGGTAACAACCTTGAGAGAGAAATTGAGAGCGACAGAAGGATAGTAACGAATAACACTGCTGCCATTGCCTCTCCACAAAGAGAGAATGCCTTCTTCCCTGACCGTACGGGCTATGCAATCCAACATGCCCTTGAATCTGCGACGCCCACTCGCCACAATCGCCAAGTTGCTCTCTTGGGTCTGCAACAATAGCTTCGCCCTCTCAATTGGGGCCACAATCGTGTGCACCACACCACCCATCACCGCCCCAGCCATCAGATCGCGCTGAAAGCTCTTCAACCTACTATTCAATCTTCTCCTTTCTGGGTCATCATCATCCACTGCGCTCATCCTTTTTTAGCTTCTACGGTGCTTCCTTCTCTTCAATTCACAAACTTTGCTCAAAAGGGAACATGCCCATCATGCAAATCCAATCCAGAGCAATTTATTTATTTCACTTTCAAACCAGCGAGCTTATCCGCTTTTGTGGAATTGCGTCAATTTTCTGCGAGTGAGAGAAAAAAGAAAGGAAAAACACTGAACGATGAAAGATGCTTCATTTTTAAACGTGGTAATGGTGTGGTTGGTGAAGGAAAAAAATCGTTGGTTATTCTATTTTGACTTTCCGGTCGGAGCTGTCATTGACAACAGATAGTTTTGTTCTATAGTATTCGTTCGCTAGATTTATCCACGTGTAATTTACCATCTTCAGACTCTCGGATTTTTACATTATTACCGGAGTAATTAGTTTTTGTTTACCTAAATGGATAAGTGGTATTTTGCAAACACGACTTTGAATGTGATATATTTCTTTGGATTACCTTAATGTTATTATATAATATCTATTAGTTTTTGTTATTGAAAAATTAATTGAATATTTTTAATGAGATTACACTTAGAAAATGTATTAACATTCTACAATATCAGTTTTAAGATGATTATCTCTAATTAAATGTACAAATTTAAATAACTTATAAAATTATCTATTTTACCTCTCAAAAGAAAAAAAGAGTATATTTTTATGTTTTATTTATTGTTATTTTTAACTAGAGAAATTTTTATTTATTAAAAAGGAAATTTGACATTATGTAAAAGAGGAATTCTTATTGTATTTTTTTATCTGATAAATTAATATATATATATATATATATATATATATATATATATATATTTTGGCTTGACTGGAGTGTGCCTAGTTATGTAGTTTTTGTAGAAAAACATTTATGTATTGATATTTTTATCATTTTTATTTATTTAGTTTAAAAGTTTTCATGATAATCAAGTTAAAAATACATCCAAAGTGATTATTATGAACTTTAAGTAGCTTTCACAATAAATTAAATTAGAAGTACACCCAAAGTAAAAAAAAATAATCTTATTTTAATTTTAATTTTTTTACTTAAAATCATTCATGATAATAAAATCAAAATTACATCTTAAATGATTATCATTAACTTTTAGTGACTTTTGCAATAATCAAATTGTAAGTGAATCCAAAGTGACTATTACTAAACCTTTATATATTATTATTGTAAACCATTCTGAAATTTCCACTTCTATGTCATCTAATTTTTACTTCAACTAATTTTCCTAGTACACACAAACACGTAATGACCAAAATAAGAAAAGCTTCATTTAGTAACATTAAAACATTATAAAGTAATATGATAATAAAAAAAAGTGATATATATGAAAATAAAGTGAAGAAAATAAACAAAGAAATGATAGTGAAAGAAAGAGCAACAGAAGTGACCCATGCAAGGAAGAGATCAAAAGCTTAACCAGAAAATATATAAATCTGGACACCGCAAAAGAAGTAGCAATGATCAGGATTCACGAGACTCCAACAAATAAAATGGACACAGTAAATAAACAAAAGAATAGACAAAGTAAAACATGAGGGAATTTGTTTGGTTTTTATAAAAAAGGAAAAAATATCAAGGGAAGATCAGTGAATAACACTCAAACCCGTTGACAGGCACTCGAGCTTCGTCGTGTTCTGCACCTCTAGCCTTCTTGTCCAGATACTGAACAGTGGTTGCACAAATGGGTCTGTCAAAGGTAGTTAGGTTGTTTAAGCTGTGGTGGTTAAAGTGTTGGTGACTTGTTTTTGGTCTTTGTCCAAAGTGGCTCAAAGGTAGAGACAGTCATGGCTTTGAGGTGTGGTAGGTTGAGCATTCTTTTGTTGACTGAGTAGAAATGGTTCTACGGCGGCTCAAAGGAGGAGGGATGCATGGCTTATAGTAAGAGTGAGCCTTTGACAATGAGTAAGAAGAGAATGTGAGACCGTGGAGGGCTATGCGTGAGAGGAAAAAAAAAAAAAGACTGAATGAGAAACTATCCCCCTAGGTAACACATTTTAGTTAGGGTAATAATTCTTAATAAAATATATAAAAAAATAAAAATTATAAAATTATATATAATAGTTTGAAAACATTTTATGTATAAAAATAAAATAAAAGAGTCTTTACATACCTAAAATTTTATCTTCAATATATATCTAAACTAAATAAATACTAAAATATAACATAAATAATTGTATCGAATATCTTATTCTAAAATATTAATCAAATTATAATAAATATAACTAAAAAAAGAAACACATCATCAAGGCTTTTCAATTTTAGTACTTATTTTATCCTATTTTGAAAACAACACTTATAATAAGATAATAATTTCAATAAGTAAAATAAATTTAAAAATGAGTTTGTAAATAGTATGGTATTCCGTTAGAACATTAATTCAAAAGATTAACATGATATCCATGATAAATTTAAGATGTTTCTATAAAAACCAAATTAAAACAATCACAATTTATTACGGGAACATTCTTAATAAATAAAATATTCAAAAATAAAATCAGAAACTAATCTAAAATTTGAAACTAATTTATACACTAACTAACAGCAAAATAACTAATTCAAATTAAAAATCAAAACTCTTGACAATATCTAAGACACATTCAACAACAAAAGCGTACGCAAGTCAGCCATTATATCCGAGGAGAACAGAAAGGATTACTGGTTTCCATGAAGGTGTCCATGCCTTAGTGGCAATGCATACTTCTGGAGCACTTCCTGTTCACAAGGCAGCCATAGTTCCTCGTGGCTCGGCTCTTGGCATGGTTACTCAATTACCTGACAAGGATCAGACCAGTATCAGCTGTAAACAGATGCTTGCTTATCTTGATGTTTCCATGGGAGGCAGGGTCGCTGAAAAGCTAATCTTTGGAGAAGTGAAGTTACTTCTGGTCTATCCTCTGATATTTCACACGCAACTAATCTTGCTAGGAAAATGGTTACTAGATTTGGTATGAGTAATAAA
The DNA here is from genome assembly GCA_013407115.1 of Glycine latifolia. Classification (NCBI taxonomy): domain Eukaryota; kingdom Viridiplantae; phylum Streptophyta; class Magnoliopsida; order Fabales; family Fabaceae; genus Glycine; species Glycine latifolia. The sequence goes on along the minus strand of CM023944.1, from coordinate 4,824,424 downwards.
GTTAGACTACCTACTCACGATTACAATGATAATGGGAAAAGCATGAGCTCTCAGAAACTAGGCTTCTTATTGAGAATGAGGTGAAAAGGTTGCTGGAGAGGGCTTACAACAATGCAAAAACTATTCTGAGCACAAGGAGCTTCATGCAATTACAAACGCTCTTCCGGAGCATGAGACACTTACAGGAAATCAGATTAAGGCATTACTTGAAAAAGTAATAAGGTCCAAACAGCAGCTACATCAGAAAACAATTGAATCTCAGAGCAGTTCACAGTCCAATCCAATTGCTAGTTCTACTGCTGCTGCTGCAGCTGCATCCAAAGCTCAAGGTGCTACCCCTGTGGGATCATAGAGTGGTGACTGGTGACACATGCTACAAAATAACTATTGGATTCTAGTGTTTCCACTTTAGTCAATGGAACTTAAATCATGTATTTTGGCTCAAGTTTATGCCATATTGTAGTTATTTAAAGATTGTAGGATACTAGTTCCCATTGATTTGTTTTATTAGCTAGTGTTTGATCCCCTAAAAAATTGAATATTTTTTCCCCTAAAAAATTTACAAATTTTGCATTTGGTTCCTAGAAAATTTATGAATTTTATATTTAGTCCTTGCAAAAAAATATTTTGTATTTGATCCTTATCATTACATTGAATTGGTTATGTCAAGTGGTTCATGAAATTTTTCAGATTTTTTTTCTCCTAATTTTTTTTATCACAACCGCAAATATATTTTTCATCAAATGGTGATGTCTCAATTTAACAGAGTCAATGTAATGACAATAATAAAATACAAAAATAAAATTCAGGAACCAATAGTAAAATTATTAAGAACCAAATGTGAAATTCGTAATTTTTTAATAAAAACAAAAATATATATAAACCTACGTTATAAGGTTCAAAGGAATTTTGTTTTAAAATTTAGATACCGTCTCAATTTATTTTATTTTTCCCTAAAAGTAAGGTAACTATAAATTTAAGAAATTGAGTTTTTTAAAAGCATTTTTTAATAAAAAAATTCCAACCAAAGGAGTTTTTAGAAAATAATATATATATAACATTTTCTTTTTATTGTTCTCTTTTTCCATTACATATATCACTTTTTGTCATTAACTACTCTTTTTCTTTTTATTTTTCTTATCTCTCTCCTCCTTCCATTCAATTCACCCAAAATGGAATGGACAATTATTATTTTCCTTTGATGAATTTGCTTCACTTATTATCTGCAAGGAGTTTGGCAGGGTTTTGATTTCAGGGCAAGTACTTGAATTTTTTAAAAAAGGAAAAAAGGATTTTTGATTAAAAGTTACGTTTAATCAATTTAAAGTTTAAACAATACTTTTTTTCTTAACTATCTGATTTATTAGAAGAAAAAAAATTTAAAGTTCGGTACAAAAATAAGTAAAAAATCTGACTAAAAATTGTTTTAGTCAAGAATTAAACTTTCATAATATCCCAACAATCGACCTTAATTTTAGTCCATTAATTACTTGTGTCTAATTAGTTACTTAATGTTTAAACAGGATATTATCTAACAAATGTTTTTCTCCTCTTAAAATTCCGACTACACACCCTTTAATCCCACCTAACATCTGCTCGATCCAGTAAAGCATAGTAATTAGGAAAGAAAAAACAAAACATCAATAATTCAGTTGTTCAACCTTATTCATAATTAATTCTTACAAACTCAATTTTATATTTGGAAATCAATCATGCACTCAAAATTTTAACCAAGTGAGATGACCAAAACAAATACTTAGTATGAAAAATGTTAGTAATATATATACCTTCTAACATATTCTTTTAAGTATATTATTTTTGTTAAAATTTTAAAATATATATAATTTTAGAAGTTACATTTCATATTTAATGAGTCTTTTTTATAATTTTTAACGAATAATAGAGATTATGTTAAAATTAGTGCACCAGAAACTGTATTATTAGCTTTTTTCTGGTTTGGTATTTTGCAGATTAAGGCCACATTCTTATAATGCCAGCTCCAGATCTGGTTTGTCTGCGGCCAAAAAATGCTGTTCTAACTCTAGCTAGCCAAATATCCCTAAATTCTAGCGAAAGACTTGAGAAACTTGTTCCTTTGATCGTAAGCTAGCTGTTCAATAATACGGCTGAGACAGTGCTTTCAATTATTTAGCACTAGCACCAAATCATTTGCATTGACCATCAACAACCATTGTCATTCTTTGCTCTAGCTCTAAGTTCACAATCATCAAAACGACCACTCTCCAAATCCCATTTATCATTTCTTATAATAATGCTCAAATTAATTAAGTGTGCGTGTCACACAAAATTACTAATTAATTAAACATGAAGCACCGCATCAACATAAATTTGATAGTACTTGGTAGAGTGCACAGCTTTCCCAAGAATCAAAACTACAACATCATGTCACTCTCAAAATTGCTTTTTCTGCTCTGCAATATATATATATATATATATGTGCGCGCGCGCGCGCGCCCCTTTTACTTGTGACTTTTAGAAACCGGATTCGCCTCTTGTTCAAATGGGTTCATGTGGTTGGATTAATTAGTGCCATTGACAATTGCATTGGGAGTGAAGACACACACTTATATATTAATTGTAGGTAGAAAATTAAGCCATATCACACATATCATATACTACAATCCTATTAGTATTATACTATTATATGTCACTAACTATATGCAAGTAACACGACGAGACCAAGAAAAACAAAAGTACGGAGTAAGGGGACACAAACTGAGAAAAAGAATTGGAAGATGTATAGATCTAACAATCTTGTCGACTAGACCGAGAAGTCCATGGTAAGCACGTGCACCAAATTAAGACACCCCTATCAATATCGTGCACTTCACTTGATGGTGATAAATGAGAAATTACATACAGTTAGAGATTCAAATGTTGCTTATGAAGAAAAAAGAAGGGATTTTCTTTAGAGTATATAGAGAACTTGTTCTCTCCTTGTTTTTTTGTCTCGCTCATTGTTTTCTTAAATTGTTTACGATTTCACTATCTAATGTATCTATGTAGCAGGTAGGTCCATAAGATGTAATACAATATCATACTTCACATGTGCTTTAATTAGGATGGAAATTGGGATTTCCCCGGCAGAGATAGGTACCTATAGGAAGAGTAGAAAATAGAAAGCTTTTAAAGACTCATACAGCACCCATGACCCATTGCCTTCAGATCCACTAGAACAATTTTTTTGGGGATCCCTGCTTTGGCCCCAAGTGAATTTGGAGTTATGATTTTTCTCACATCCCAATAGAAAAAGAAGAAAAAAAAGGTTAAAATTATGATACATTATGTGATAGAAAAAGATGAGAATGATATAAAAAGATATATAAGAGAAATGAATGTAAAAACAAATAAAAAATAATTTTAAAATTTTGACCATTCCACTTGATAAAGAAAGTCATTTAATTCTAGTTTTTTGGTTTTGATGCATATTTTCCGTTACTGTGATCAACTTCAAAGTCTCAATCAAACTCCACACACGAGTAAAGTTGGGTGGGATGAAGCAATCATTAACTAACTAAACCAGCAAACACTGTTTGTGTTGTGTACTTGTCTATATCTTTGTTTCATTTTGTTGCTAATTGGAGGTCAAAAAGGTAAAAAGGTGTTTTTAGTTTTTGGATTAGAAGTTAAGTACACAGTAATAACGATTTGTCTTTTTTGGTGGGAGCACAGTGATAACGACGATTAAAGAGAGGAATTGACGACGTTTAACACTGTAGACGGGAGAAGAGAAGTGCGCGTGGCAATAGGGTGGGACACTTTTTAGAATCCAGAAAGATATAACACAGCACAACACCTGATCTAATGTTGAACACATTTCGCATCAATTCCGGAACTTGTTTTGCTTCAAACTCTTACGGGACACTCTCAAATCTCTCAGGCTGCGGGAAAATCTTACGCAGCACTACAAATCACTGATCTTCGTAAAGTCTCTTTCCTCGTTTAATTTACTCTTACATTCTCATTGTCATACCAACCAAATTCACCCCTCCTCTCTCTCTCTCTCTCATCTCTGGTTTTAGCCTTTCAGGACTTCAGTTGTTAGACAATAGACATGTTATGAGCGGACGTTAAAAAAAGTGTAAATGTGCAAATTATATATGTCTATATGATGTTCTTCTTATTATTTATTTAATGTCAATTGTCATTAATTAAAAAATATTGATTTTATAATAATTATTTTAAAACTTATAGCTAAAATCATTTTTAATTAATTCATAATACTAGTATAATTTTTTTATTAAGGTGCTAACTAGTTGGGAACGTACTGGAATAAAGAAATACAATATAATGCCCCTCATTTTCATTTTAGGTTAATTACTTAATTGTTTACACCGTGTATTATTCTGATTCACTGAAACCAATGCACAGAATCTCATTCGATCGTGTTGGGGGCAGATCGCGGGGATCCATTAAACACAGATGTATTGAAGAAAACGAGACACAGGAGTGGTTAGACTTACATTTCAAAATCAAGATATAATTTTCAGTTGCATTACTATAAGAATAAGAACTATGAAACAAATTACATCAACAAACTAGAATGACAAATTAAAAAGAAAAACTAAATTCCGGGCCTTCAGCCCTAAATCTCATATTACAAGCTCAAAATTAATCCTCCCCTCCCCCCCCACCATACAAATTTGACCTTGTGCACATTTCATGAAAAGTAAGTAACGGTATATCAAATCAATTCAATCCATCCCCCAAGGCAATTATGAAAACCAAAAAAAAAAAGAAGAAGAATAAAAAAGAGAAAAGGATCGATGGTTGATTGGATTGATTAGTGAAATTGATGTCGGTAGATAATAACGAATTTTCGCAAAGATAATAACAATCAATCAATAAAAAAAGACATTATTATTGTTATTGTTATTATTATTAAAAGGAGAACTTCCAGATCTTGATTCGAAGATCCACCTTACACTCGGAGTCGACGACGGAGGCCACCGCCGGAGACTTGCCGGAGGGAACGGTTCCTCTGATTCCGTCGCAGGTGACTCGAATTCCAACCTTCTTGCTCTTGAGCCAATCCATCTTCATCTTCACCTTGGTGTCCATCTGAATCTCCACGGGGAAACCTTTCTTCATCTTCAGCCCCGATCTCAGGCTAGCCAACGAGTCCGTGTCCAGATCTTGCGACCCGGACAGCACGGCGCGGAGGCTCGTCTGGTTGTTCTTGTCGGAAGTAAACGCCGTAACGGAACCGTTCCCGACGGGGACGGAGTTCGAGAACACAGTCACAGAGAACGGGTCGTAGAAGAAGACGAGGTGGTTGTTAGGGTTCTTCGCGATGAGAGTGAGGTTGAAGAGCGTGGTGAGGTGGGAAGGGGAGTCGGCGGAAGTGGTGAGGTTCATCTTCGCAATGCGGAGGTTTGTGACGGAGAATTCGGGACGGTGAGGGCGGTAGAGTACGTAGAGTGCGGCGCCGACAATGGCGGCGAGGAGCGCCACCGCGAGGAGGGTGAGGATTGTCCAGAAGCAGCAGCAGCAGCAGAAGTTGCGGTGGGAGCGTTGGCCGCGACGGTGGTAGTGCGATTGCGGCCGGTAAACTTGACGGTTCGGGTTGTAGAGTTGAGACTTAACGGGTCCGGGATTGCCGTTAGTGGCGGCAGCGCCGTTTCCGTTGGGTTTGGAGGCTGGGTCGGACATTTTGATTAAATAAAAATAAGAGGAGAGGAAGTTGAGTATTACTAAGGAAGAGGGGTTGAGAGAGGAACAAGTTTTGTAGAGGGAAAACAGAAGAGATAGATAGGTAGCTAGAACCAAAAGTGGATGCTTCCACCTCACCAATATTGGAATCTTTTTTTTTTTCTCTTTCCTTCTTCTTTGCACTAACTGCTCTTTTTTCTTTTCATTTACTTAATTTGGATTTCTACCATTATTCTCTCTCTCTCTCTCTCTAATCTAACCTTAATTATATCATAAGACTTGAAAGCCAAGTCAAGCTTTGTATTCTGTGTCCAGTAATTTTGCTTATCTAACACACGTCGCGCGCTGCTCTTCGTAACATGTGATTCAGTTGAGTGAACTCTCCGTAATCTTGGGTCCACTCATTTTCCATCTTTTAAACAACCATTCACACTCACTGTTTTTTTTCCTTTATCAATTATTATTATTATTATTATTATAAACAAATTGAAACTACTACACCGTAAATTAATTACTACCAGAAAATTGTTCTTAAGAGTATAGTTATTTTTTTTAAGAATAAACGAAACAATTAGTCCCCCAGTCAGTAACGGATTTAGAACAATAAGTCATGAGAGATAATTTATTTAAAAATAATAATTATTAATTATCATCTTGAAAATGAGAAAAAAAAAATTAGAATATGTGGGTTCAAATATATAAAATTAGAGGACAAATTATACACATTTAAGAAATTTTCATGTCACTTTTAAAAAAATATTCTCTCAGGCAAGTTGGTTACTACTTAAATTCATTTAAAGAGATGATTTTTTTCAATAGAATTCTTTTTATATACATGTGTCAAGAATTGAACCCATCATCATATATTAATGTTTTTCCAAGTGTATAGTTATATTGAAATTTAATAAATAAAAAAATTCTATATAAATTTAATCGACTTGAATTAAATTGGTCAAATTTCTTATATAATATGCTAGAGACAAAATAAAATTGAAACGCAAATTTATGGTTGGAGATAAAAGACTTGCATTGAATTGGCAACTTGGTATACGGAACAATTACAAGCCCCAGGATCTTATGGCCAGACGTTTTTCTCCGTGTTTTATTTTCAAATGTTTATTTTTGTATTGCTATGCATCAAGCGCACAAATAAGGGAAATATTAAATACATTTTTTGATATTTTTAGTTAATTAAAAAGGTAAATATTAAATTATTTCATATTTTTAGTATAATATGGAGGTCAAACTCATTTTTCTTTTTATAATGTGATCAAATCTAATCTCTAATGCCCCTGCAAATTTGAATTATAAAAGTTTAGGCTACGAAATGCATTTCCATCTGATTTTGTTATACTATTTCACTACTTTCCAATCATCAACAGCTGGTAAGACAAATGGTCTATCTAGGACGAATGAAGGGTAGGTAACGCCGTGTCTGGTTGTAACGATGTAATATTTTAATCATGTAAACCTTAACAAAAAAAAATATCGACTTCCCATTAAAATCAAATACGTGTACTAATGCAAGAGGATTGACATGCAATAATTAATATTTATTTATGTTGAATTATTATTACCACAAAATAAGGCTAAAAGTAGTAACTATTATAACCCATTGCAACTGGGTGAAAAAGATTATAATATGCGCATTTTGATTTTCGTTGCTGATTGACACCTGACAGTGTAGCTATAAGTATTAGTTTTGTAATCATTTTCGTTGTTGCACTTGCTTGACTCCAAAGTCAACAATTACATTACCTCTAACCTCTCAACCCACTCCGTGGCCCGTTTCTAACTCAAATCCTACTTCGATATACTATTACTGGATGATTATCGTAATATTTAAAGTATGAGATGTTTTATTTATTTTCTTATAAAAAAAAAGTATGAAAGGTTTTGTACAGAGAAGGATGACTGAGTGTCAGTGTGCTTTGTCCTAATCAAATCTCTACTCTATCAGGGTAGAGCACCGACACTTGGATTTTTACTTCTATGAATTTTAAAGAGGGGTTTCTGGGTGTAAGAACACTTAGAATAAAGATGATTTTACAAAGACTCTGGTATGTTTGTGTAATGATTTGCATATGTAAATGTAAATGGACGTTTGCAAAAGTATTCACACACTTTTTTTTTTGTGTTCGGTCTTTGATAAATAATTAAATTTATCTGAAAATTTATGTGATAACAAGTTGAACAAATAATTAAATATATATTTTCTCCTTCTAAAGTACTATTATTTAAACTAACTAATAAAAGTTAGTAAAATTAATTTTTTTTAACAAAAGTTAACATGAATAGAATAAATATGTTTAATAAGTTTGGAAAGTTAAAGTTACTATTTTCTCTATTTCATTATAATTATTATGTAAGAGAAAAAAATTATCTTAAAATAATTTTTATTTTCGTTTTTAATATAATATTAATTAATTTTTTATTTATATATCTTATAATATTAATGATAAATAAAAAAATCTATAAAAAGAATTAGTAAATGATATATGTTTAATTTTATAAAATCATTACTTTATTTTATCTATTTATTATTATTTTTAGTCTGTGTAAAATCACTTAGGACTATAATTATTTTGGATTAGAGGAATAAATTTTATAGTTTTTTTCATCACATTATTTTTTATCACATGTTATATTTACTTTTTTTATTTTTTTCTTGTTAATTTTCTTTTCTCGCAAGGTATAATTTATAAAATAAATTAAGTAAAAATACTTCTTATTTAATAAAATTAACATCAGTAGAATAGAATATATATCTTTAACATGGCAGAGAAGTTAATACTAAAAATCTAAAATTTCTCAGTCAAAAAAATCTAAAATGTCATAGGTCGTGTCACGATTTTAAGAATTTGTTTTATAATAATATTTTTTAGAAAATTAAATTAAGTTAGAGGAAAATACTAATTAGTATCTTTAAAACATTAATTGAGAAGCTAGAAATAAAATGGTTTTATGAAGAAAAAAAAGTATTACCTACCCACCCACCCCATTGTAATTTCCATTATAATTTAATCATAGTTTTCAAAAATAATATTTGTTAAGTTCTCAATTTATATCCTTAAAATACTTTTTAAACATTAAATGGTTTAAATTTTCTAAATAAAATGTTGACAAAGGGACTATTTCCTGTCAAACCTCTTCTTTCTTCCTTATAAAGTTTCATTGCCTCTCTCTCTCTCTCTCTCTCTCTCTCTTTATATATATATCGAGGATAAAATCCGTTTACACTAAATGTAAATTATTAAATTTATACCAAATCTTAACCCTTAATTGAATTAAATCCAACGTTCAATATATGCCACTTTTAAAAATTCTATATGCGAGTCACCGTGATTTACTTTTCCCTATTTTGGTTCTGTTTCAACCTTCTATTGTACCCTTCAGGTTTTTACCACGGTTATTCTCAACATCGGTCACCAGATGGGTCTCTTCTCCAGGTGAAACCTCCTCGTCCAGCAAAGAGAAAATTAGTTTCAATTATATTAATTAAATATTTCTTAACGTATCTACAAAGCAATTATGGTTAAGTAATAAAAAAATAAGATAAGTAGATATATTTAATGTCTTAGAAATATAAGACGCAATCAATACTTATTTTGTAAAAAAATGAAGAATTAGTAGAAAAATGTTGTAAGAAGATTTAGAATTGTTATTCTTTTGTGATTTCAAATAAAGATTTTGTCAAACTTGTATTGATCTCTCGCCCTTAAATATAGCTATTAAAAATGGATCTAAATGACGGTTTAATTTGTTGGGCTTAAATCAATAAGGCTTGTCTAGACTCTAGACAACTCAAAAAAGGTTTTGAAAAAATATACAGTAAGTATTGTTAAATTTATATTAACATGGATTATGGTTTTTAGAAAACTTAAAATTCTTCAAATTAGTAAGCTATAATCTGGACCATATTTTTTCAATCCTCCAACTGTTTAAACCTCCGGTTGAGATTAATTGTTTGGAAACCCATTTCTGTGAGCTGGAGACCCGCTAGGAGCAGGTTGCCCTTCATTGTGAGCTCAACAGTACTACTACAACCATCCACCATATCCTGCTCCACGCATTTCTTCATTTTTTTTCTTGCCATTCCAATTTTCAAGTTCAATTCAATCAGTGTGAAGCTAAAGAGTTTCAGTTTATCCAATTGAACTTGCCTTTCCAGATTAGTTTTAGGAAAAAAGTTGTTAAACCCATCAAATTATGTAATTAGTTTTTAGTATGATCCAACTACTAACCTAATATTCTAGATGGTTTATGACTATTCGTAAAACAAAACCAACGCTGGAGCAAAAAAAAAAAAAACAATATCAAAGTATTTTGTTTGCTTTTTTTTTTTTTTCCCTTCCTAGTAAGAAATACCACGTTTTAGCTTCTAGTTACAAATGTTCTAATCCTAATCCTAAATAAGAAAATGTTGGGTTCCTTACCAGATTATGAACACGACAGTAATCTGCCAACGGTGCATGTATGTATGTAGCCTAGAACGTCTCCGAGTGCTAGTTATATGAGCCAATGATTCCTCTATCCACCAGAATTTTTAAAAATAGCTCCAAAATAAAAAAATAAAAAAAATGTTGAAAACAAGTGTGTAGATTCTACATTTCAATTCAAAACCTAAAAGACTTGAGTTTTTTTTACTTACACGGTACTCAACTTTCTAATTTGTATCTAATTTGAGAGTTCGCCTTCACAATTGTAATCCAACAAAAATGATTCCTTTAATCATTACTATTTACAAATTTTACAATCTAGTAAGCAAAACTGTAGAAGGAACATTTTTTATGGCTTTAAATATATAAAAAGAAATCAACCCCAAACAACGAACTTGATCTTACCATAATGGAGTAGGAGGGGGCCCAGAAGAAAATAAAAGATCACCGAACGTAATACAAATATATAATCATGTGTATCTGGGTACAAGCCACATGATTATGAATATGCAAGGAGCCATATAATAAGCAGATATAAAAAGAGTAAAATTTATTCAAAAGGACAAAGCAACAGCATGTGAAGGGAGCATATATTTTGCCAGGTGCGCATCTAATGCGCCAACACGTGCCTTGACCTTTGTTAGTGTGAATCTCGAATCCTCTATTACCACCTGGATTCATCCATGATAAATCCAGAAAGGAAACATACAAGAGTGCAATCTTAAGTCCCTCACAAGTTCACAACAGAATCTATCATTACTTTCTGCGTGTTAGTTATTCTAACATCCGAAAAAACAAATTCACGAATAAATAAACTCAAGAGACTAGTTACAAAATTTTCATAGCATCACGTTGATGAATCAATAATGCTGTCACAAATTTCACAAGGGCAATGAACAACGACAAAGAAAAACCAATTCAAGTTAGAAACCTCTTGTCCGTCACCTCAGGTCCTCAATCATACATATTCCTATATTATCTGAAATACACAAAAGCTTTCATACACATGACGACCCACCAGGCAAAATCAGATTGGTGTCAACAGAGATTCCTTTGTAAATAAAGATAAAGGAATTTGAGCCCACTATACAACTAAACTAGTTAGACTTACAAGTTATGGAAGAGAAGTTTTAGCTTGATCTACCTCGCCAACCATGGTTTACATAATTCTAAGGCATTTTCACTCATTCATTGCTGCAATCTCTCTCTCAGGCATCCAGGACAATTGAGCAATCATCAATTCTCTCTACCTCTTCATGTTCTATCTTTATGATCAACTAATCTATCATCAAGCCAATAAATGTATAAGAAAAAGGGATCACATCTCTTCTTAGGGACAGCAGCTAGAAAAGGTGAAGCATATAACTGATTCAAAAGTAGAATAACAAGGAGAGTTTGATATACCAATTTCTAAATAAAGCAACAAGACATTTTGATCAAATACCTTTGAAACTTTAGTTCCCTGTTGATGAGCATCACGCTGAGTAAAATCGGGATCAGTGCTAAGCACAAGTGTTCCAAAGAATGCCCACTGATGATGTAGTTATTTACATGGTACAGTTTCCTGTCGGTAGCACTTTCAAATTTTGCTAGCAGATAAATCCCTGTGCCAAAAGAGTTCAGGATTCAAAGCATATCCACAACAATTAATAGAATATGGTCATTTCTTAACTTTTATATCCTCAATTCATACGTTAACAGCTGCTTTATTTTCTTTAAAATTTGCATGATTCAGGAACAGAGCACATTTTGGGGCAGGGGGTTATAAGTGAAGAATGTTTCAATTTTCACATGACTAAAACTGCTGACATTGAAGAGGTGGTAAACTTCAGACATCAAGATGCATGCCTCAAGTATAATGGTGAACTTTGTCCAATATAATCAAAACACGGCATTGCCAATTAGAGATAAGTCTTACGAAAACAGGTAAGAGTTATATACCCCAAAATGAAACCATGGAAATTGAACTTAACAAATGACCATTTGTTTCAGAGAAGGTCTACTGATGAAAGTACAATCAAGTCCCAAATCTTGAAAACTATAAAAGTGGACAGAGCATTCATATGGTGTTGGCATGCCCTGAAACCTACGTCATGTTAAGATACACATCAAATCAGGATTGGAAACTATATTATAAACTGCACAATTGTCGAAGCAACTTCAATACTCTTCATCTGTCTCATGGCATGCAACATCTTCGATAAGATTTCTATATTTCTTCTTTGCATAATCAAGCAGAATATCTTAACATTAAAATCAAAAACTAAGGTTCTGTTTGGAAAATCTTCTCAATAAGTACTTATAGAAGAAGAAAAAATGAGTTGAACTTCTCTCATTAGTGAAAATCAATTTATGCACCTTATAGTTTGTGGAAAAGTTATATGGAAGAACTTCAATAAAAGTTAAGTACATAGGTTGTTTTAGCTTATGGGAGAAGCTCAATTCGTTTTACCTTCTTATCTTCTTTTCCTATAAGTGTTTATGGAAAATTTTATCCAAATAGGACCTTAATCAAAGAATAGACAGTCTTCCTTTATCGCAACAAAACAGTTTGCTAGAAATGTAACCAGTTTATTAGTGAACACCTAAAATTTCCATTCAAAGACAAAATCCTTAAAGGTATCTGCTATCCACTACTAAACATCAGAACTATAGCCAATGCAACTATGAATGACAACTTCTTTTCTTATATAAAACAATCAAAACATTGTGAGATATCCACCCAAACTCAATAAACAGATAATGTATCTCAAAAGCTGTTAAGGGCATAAGGTTTACTTTTTTTTTTTTTATCGGCCAATGTTAGTTGTTAAATGTTAATGTTTTGTTTGTGGAGGCATAAGGTTTACTTCTTCTAGTACAGTCTTCTATCCCTATTACTAACTTCGTTAGAGCAATCACAGTAGGGCCCAAAAGAGATATCATCATAAAAAGATAAACACTACGCAAAGTTTTAGTTTGCTATTGAACAAATGTATCCTAGGCACTCTCCCTTAATGATGCACTGACACAATAAACTCTTATTCATTTAACACTTAAAATTTACACAAACAAATAATTTTTCACATCAAAAGCAGGAACAGGCAGTCACGTAGAAACTTCGTTCAGGAAAATAAAATAAAATTACAAAATTCAGGGCTTACCTGTAGAAAAAAACCAATATCTTGAGTGAGTATATTTGGAGCGGTACAAGACTGCTATTACTGGAATAGCTAGAGGCAGAGTCAACTGGAACATCATGCAGAACCGAATATCATTATAAATTCTGCAACCAACTAGCAGACAGAATTCAGCATAAAACTTGGCTACTAAAGCACCTTTACTTGATGCATGGGAATTCCAAGACAGAATAAGTATGAATAAAAAAAATAAAAACTAACCGTTCATAAACTCCACATAGAAAGGCAGCAAGATTGAGTGCAAACATACAACACAGTCCAATCCTCTGGCCCAATCTCTCAACAACCAAACTAGACAAAAGTGAGGAGAAGGCCACCATCATCTGCCATTGACAAAACCAGTGAGCTTCACAATGAAAAAAGAGAGACAGAATAACGAGCGATCCCACTTGATTACAACTTGCAAGAAGAGTATTTTGAGTAGAGATGAATTAATAGAATCAGAAAACCGGTAAGGTGTCACAGAATCATCCATTTTGAAAACAATAAAGCAATTGGAGTATGGGAAAGGAAAAGAATTACAGCACAAACACAGAATACTAACTAACCGGTAAAGTGTCCCACAACACACGATGGTCATCGGGCTTTAAATGGTAATAAGCAGAGCCAAAAGCAACACCCGCTATTCCAGCATAGAACAGTGCCCATGTCCAAACCTCTCCCTGGGAACTGCAACAATACAACACAAAAATGTCAGTTAACGGTTGAAAAGGAAAAACCAATTTTGTTTACACAGGAACCGAAACCTTATGTTGAAGACACCTCCTTCCAGGGCAAGCACAAGGCCCAGAACACCCACAACTAAAAACGGGAAATTTGTCATCACATTCAACGTGTTGGGTACTCCTGGAGAATCGAAAATAATCAGAACATCAAACGAAATTCATACAAAAATTATGATCTTGTATGCAATGTGGGTGGTTACCGAGAAGATTGCGCATGTCAACGAATTGGTGGTGCTTGGGAGAGCGAGGGATTCTGGGAGTGAAGAAGATTAAACACATGCAACAGATAAACGTTGCTCCCCATATACGACTTGTCGTCCAACTTCTGCATTGTTGATTATTCGGCTTCGCCACCCAACCTAAACCCATTCGGTTTTTTTATTTCTCGCTTTCTCACCCTTGTTTTTTTAGCGATTTAAAAGGTTTTGTTGAAAGCCTGGGTTGGTTTGGAGGTTTAGAAAAAGTGTGTCTTTCTGTCTGGACACCGAACATAACAGTGTCCCTCTGCGACAAGGAAATTTGTCGTTTGTTTGGGTTTGGGTTCGGGTTAGGTTGTGATTTTGATTTTGCTTTGCTTTCCTAGTTCCTTCGATTCGAATGAAAAATAAATAAAAAATAATCCTTATGCTCGTTTTGATTTCATTTCATTTCATTTCGGGTAGGTCCCACGTGGCTATGAAATCAAATCAAGTATATCCAACGTTTCTAATTTGGTTGTCACTTTATAACGTATACGGTTCTCCCTTTCTAGTGTGTTTTGTTTATCCGTTCTCACACTTTCCCATGCACCTCAACACAAGTAAGGTATAAGCATGGATTGGGATTCTTCATTAGAGCCCGTTTACTGAACCAGATGATCCCAAACTATGGAAGGTGTAATGTAACTCGGCCTCGTAGGCAATTGCTTCCTGCACCCCAATTTTTGCTTCCTGCACCTCAAATGTTTTAAAATTCTTATGTTATCCTCCCTTTAGCATGATCATTCCAGAAGCGTATCCCTGTTCCAAAATAGTTATTTCAAAATATGATTTTCAACTTGAATTAGTTGATGATTTCCATGATTAATTATGTTTTATAACTTGGAAGCAAGGTGTGATTCGGATGTCAAACTCTATTGCTATTAGGTCGTGATCTCCATCAGTATAGCAACAATTTTATCACATGCACAACTCAAAACCATAGGGTTGCAACCTTAGAGCTCAAGTCTTAGGTTTGATGGGTGCCACATTAGGATCGTGCCAAAATGGCAAATTGGAATATGAATAGAATGAAGAGTGAAAGTTGCCAACAAAGTTTATTCGGAAAAAACATATAAAAAAATCTCAGAAAGATTTATAACCTAAAATATAGATTTGAGAGTTGATCACAAATAAAGGAAGTATTAACGCTATATCGTGTATGTTTTACAATGATTACCTTTAACCTAATGTATAAATAATGATTTACCATAAAAAAATTCATTATAACACATATACAGAAGACTAAGTTTCATACTATTACAAGTATTTTTTTTCTCTAATTCTCTTGCGGCTTAAACACAAAATATTCTCTTGTCTTGCCTTTACATGCATTAAACTGAAGTAAATATAGAATATATTATCAGTCTTCATTACAAATAAACAAATCTTATGATATACTAAAATCAACCTAGAAAAATATTGATAGATACATCATACACGAGGTTATAAGTTTAATTTTTTATGTGGCCACAGTAAAAAAAATTACAGTCTTATACATTGATTGTTATTATTAAAACTGAAGTCCCAATCATTTTAGATAAAATAAAATTTCAAAAGAATCAGACTCTTAATGTATTGAAATTAAATAAAATTATTAAAGTAAATTCTAATTAAAAAAGTTTAATTGCATCTCCAAATTTTGCATCTGATTGTAAAAGATGGGAATCGCATATCACCAAAATTGGACGACATGTTGGGACGTGGGATTAGGTGACAGCGCGGGTGATAGACAGCCGTGGTAAGGAAACATTATCCCTATGACCTCAGCATCAAAGTCTGCCACGTCATTGTTCCACTGCCAGCGTGGCATCACACTCTCTTGAATTTCAATAGTGAGCCTCTGTTGCTCTTTATCATTTAGTAGTAGTAACAATTACCAACACTGTTCACTCACGGTTGTTGTTGTTGTTGTCTCAGAGTGAGAGAGAATGGCTTTGATGGAAGAGAATGCTTCCTCCACCGAAGCTCTCACCCGAAAGCTGGACGAGATTCTGACCGAGACGGAGAACGATGTGGGGCAATTCTGTTTCGAAGAAGAAGCGGTTGAAAACTTCATGCAAGAGCTTTACAAAGAGATTATCGCATCCCCACCAACGCCGTCATCAGAACCACCCTCATCCTCAAATGTGGTGCAGCTGCAAAATGGCTCCATGGGGCTTCAAGTTATTGTTGCTGAAGATGAAGAGGATTTTGACGACGACGAGTGGCTCGCAAGGGTCCTTAGTTGTGGTCAGGCTCAGCTCCTCGACACTTGTGACTGCTTTTGATTTTAACAACAAACAACCAAAATGAGATCAATGGGATCCTAGTACAATATGTCATGTACTGCTCCAATAATATATTTATATATATGTGTGTGTGTGTTAATCCTTCCTTGTCTACCTCTGCACCACCGCTTTCATATAAATGACTTCCTTTTACAATCGCCTTTTAGTTTTTTAATCTTATCTTTTTATTTCTCAATCAAGCATCTAATTTCAAAATATTAATATGACTAGTCGTAGTTCGAAAAATTACATATTGTCGTCGTTAATTACTTAATGTTACTATGATGCTGAAGCCTCCTTAAAAAGTAAAGTTGACATGGCTATGCATGTTTCATTCAGTTTTCAAAACAGTACTATGTGACGTCGCTCCTTTCCTGAGATGTTTCTGGGGAACGAAATTCCGATCGAGGCTCAAGACTCCACCGTCTAGTTCTCAGCTACTGAAAAGAAATTCTGCATGTACGCTTGACTTAAAAGTCAATTTATAATGAAAATGTTGAACATCATAGTAGTATGGAACAAGGATTCATATGGAAAATAATCGAAATATTTTGGACGATCTGGTTGCAACTTTTATGATATGAAAAGGCCAGGTTGATTCGTTCAGCCGTTTACTGGCCTGGTGCTGTGTTTCAGAGATTTGTTTGGGTGTAAGGTTTCAATATTATTAATATATGCACTAATTAAGCCATACCATTACCAACATGCAAGCGCGCAGACACGCAATTATGGAGCATTTCATTTTGTTTTTTTATATGGACTTTAGGTAGGATGTTGATTGTTGATTAAGGAATTAATCAATGAAAAATAGTACAACATTTTTTTAATTTTGGACAGTTAGAAAACATTTGTTAACATTGCCTCGGTTAGCTATTTCTGTGTTTCCATGGGCACGCTAGCTGCATTGACTTCACTCAGCGTAGGTGAGGGTAATTAATGAGGAATCACAATCCCACCAAAAAAATACTAAGTTTCATAAATGAACCATTTATGACCTGTGCTTATCAATTTATTTGATCCAATGTACCTACACGTACAGCTAGTCTCACCATTTATAATCCTACATAATAAAGAAATGATACACGCGTCCCACCGCTTTGCTGACAGTGTTCAAGAAATATTAATAACATCTCTTTTTTAATTTGCTTATCTTCGTAAAATATCCTATGTCAACTGCAACTTCACTTGTATTAATGCTGACGTCTAAGGTGGACCAGTATTTAAATGCTCTACTGATGAATCATATCATATTAACTATTGTTTATATCAGTAAAATAAATAAATAAATTATAACATATGAGATTGAATAGCGGATGTTTAGAAGTATTTTTTGCTAAGTTTTGTAACTCAGTATTTGGTTTAATTATTCTTGAATGTTTCGAGATTTTATATTTTAATTTAAATACTTTTTTTATTATATTTTTTCCTTTCACACATCTTTTATTTCTTTAAATTAAACGGTGCCTACTTCTATAAAAATAAGATTCCGTAGCTTAGTCTTAAACCCAATATCTTATAGGATTAATATTTTCTAGAATGTACTCCAAGGTCTGTTAAAAGGACGAACCTTCGATAATTAAAGGTATCAGTAATAGGAGCATCGATTTTAGAACTAAGCTACAAAATCTTATTTTTATACAAGAACTAAGTTATAAAATTGAATAAATCGAAAAGGAAAAATTATTCTTGAACATCTTTGTGGGTATTTACGTATTAAAAGAGATAGAAAAAAAAATAGAGATGAATAGTTAATAAGATTGATGATGTAATATAATAGAAAGAGAGATTAAAAAAATATGAGAAGTGCTCCCTCTAAATTTATATTTAAGCAAAAAAATTATTTTATTTGTTAGATTTAAATATAAGTAAATTTAACTAATTTAATAATTATTATTATTTATAAAATATCTTTCATGTAATTCTATTTCTGTTTTTAATAATTTTTTTTATTTATGATAGCAAGTTTTAATAAAATGTATTTTAGAAATAATTTTATTTTTTGTTTTAAATTAGTAAAATTAAATGATGTCAATAAATTTTCTTAATTAGTGTTAAATTCATTATTTTTACTTATACATGAATTCAAAGAATGAGATGTTTGTAAATTTGGGATCTTGAAATATAACCACTCAAATTGAAGACCACTTTGCAATTTATAAAAAAAAAAAATTGACACTAGCTAACTGGTGTTGTGCTGTGTCTCCTAAAATAATATTTTTAATGATGGCCTAATGTAATCTTTCAACCATTTTTTTACAGCATTTTATTTTGGACTTGAAATAAAATATTTGAAAGATTAAATTAGATGAAGTTAAAATATTCGAATATTATCTATTATATTATATACCTTTTATTTCTAATTCTCTAAGTTAAGATGGTGACACTTGTAGGATCATCAATAGTAGTAATTAGGTTATAAAATTGTATGTCTCCTATCCTTTTATTATCAATGAAGAATATCAATATATATACAATATTTATCTTTTCTTTAGCTTTAATGGTGGTTTTCTCAAATTTACAGTAGCATAGTTGTAGCTCTCCAACACCTACACAATAAACCAAAATTACAAATACAGCATGGAATGTTTCTGTTGCTGCGGTAATGCAGACAAAACTATGAGGCGAGCACTTTAGTGAGTTAAGTCAAACAATAAATTTTAAGTTTATCACTGGTGCTCTTTCAATGCCTGATGAAAATGATGAACTATTTGAAGCATGAAAAAAAATGCAATGTAATAGTTCTTTATTGGATTTCTTGAACCCTTGCTCCTCCAATTACTCAATATTGTACATATAAAAAATGTTACCATTTGTTGGATAATCTTAGAGATAGATTTTCTAAGGGACATAACTTTAGACTTTCATCTGTTGCAAGAAATTTATTCAATTAAACAATGTGAAAAAAGCATGTCTAACTATCCCATTTGCAATACAGATTCTTTGGCATGATTAGAAACATTAAATTTGCGACCTGATTGTGATGTTGAAACTTGTGAAGAAGCATAAGGATGCAGAGTATGTTGTGTGTTTCCTTAAAACTCTTGGAGATTCATATAACATATTGTTAAGACACAAATCTTGTTAATGGAGCCATTGCCTTCTATTAACCATGTTTTCTGTCATGTTCTTCAACAAGAGAGGCAATTGAATGGTACTATTCTTGGAGGGCCTGAGGTGCTTCTGTATTCAACCTTCACAGGAAGAAACATTAGATGGAAGCAATCACAAGGGCGAGGAACTATCAAATGACAGAGGCCAAGGTCAAAATTTTCAAGGTAAAGGCAATCAAAATCATACAAGAGTATGTACTTACTGTGGCAAATTTGGTTAGATAAGTTTTTTTCAAGATAAATTCTTTCAAAATCAATTATACAAAAATCTAAACAGAACGTCTATAAGAAAATCCCTCCAATGTTAAGTTTTCCGCTTGGAACAGTGGTAGCTCAAAGACATATAGCTGGATCTCTGTCAGACTCAGAACAGCAGAATAGGGAGGATGAATTCGGCCACCGATGGCAGTGTCATTTAGCCGAATACGTACGCATACGACCATGGTCCAAAATTCAACAGTACCACTTGCATTAGGGCACACTTACATTGAGACAAAATTAGGCCTCACCATCAGTAACAGTTATCTAATCTTGTTTTGGCTTCAAGACACGGGAGTGATTCATACGTAGCTTCCAGCTTCTTGATGATCTTAAATGTCGTTATGTCTGTAGATTAGGTCCAGATTTGTGTAGATTTATTAGGTGAACGACATTTAAACGACTTTCAGCCCCTAATGAGTAGCGCCAAAAACAAAGATAGATTTCTGATTCTCGTTATACCATGGTATCAAATTCGCCACTAGGACAGACAAAACTTTTTAAATCAGTTAAAAATGACTTTTTAATGGATTGTACGACCGTTTTCTATGCACTTTTGTTGTTCCCTAAAATTCCTTTGAGGATAAAATCAAATATTATCCTTTGAGGATAATAAGACTAATAATTAAGACCTCCAAGACGTGGAAGAAATTAATCATGGGAGAATTGCCTATTAATTGTTCTTACTTAATTTTCACAACGGATGGAATAGAGGTGATGGAAAAAAAAAATTATGTGTATATATGGTTTATGGCAAAAGGGTGTGGGGACTGAGAGAGGCTGTCTCTGTCACGAGACTGCAGCCAACTTGATTTTTTCTTTGGCAGCACTAAGAAGTTACGGCTAATTTCATTCATATCTGTATCCATCTCTTCAGATCTGCAAAATCCTCATCACATTTTTCAAAAGGGAACAAAATTCATAAATTCTACACAGGTGACTACTAGAGGGCAGAGGCACGATTATAATTAATGGTAAGTTGGTAACAAGTAACAACTATTCCATTTCCATCCATTTGAGTTTGAATACTGGAGGCAAATAGCTCATCGAGATAAATTTGGGATACATATGAGTTTCATTTTGATATACTGTGTGTAAATACTTTTATAGGATTAATCAATTAAAAATTATCTTAAATATAACATTAAGAAACTTATTATAAAAATCAATAATTTATCGTTTATTTATATAATTAGATATAAAAAAATTATATTGACAATGCATTCATTTTAATTAAACTGTGCGTATAAATCAAGATTAAACTATTTTACAATAAGTTCACACCATAAAATCACTAAAATAGAAGCATTGGTGACTTAACACATGCATTTTCAGTATTTTTTTTTGTTGATCAACTGTTAATTGTTAATTTTTACTAGTAAGAGAAATCAAACCCCATATATCATGACCTCTCTCTCTCATTCCTTTGAAACACCTCCCACGTACCCTTCATAACTCTTTACCATGCACCCCCTTACCATCCCTCCTTGAAGATATAAAGTTATCCCTCCTTGAAGATATAAAGTTAACTTAATAGTTAGGAAAATGGATTTAAGGATGAAGGAAAAAAGAAGAGGTTACCTGTTAAAAGTTCTCTCACTGATATTTTTAATAAAATAAAAAAAATAATATTTATTGATAAAAAAATAAATAAATAAACCTCCCTTCTCCTTTCCATGAGCTCCCTCACAATTTCTAGCACACATAGTTAACACACCCTCACAATTCAAATTAATGACATCTTATGAATAAAAAAAAATAATGAATTTTCGTATAAACTAATTTTGGATATTTTCTTTTGTTATCATATTATTGATACAGAGTATTCCACTTCTATCTATAACTAATATTTTGTCAAAAAATATTGTTGATTGTAACATCCCAACTAATTTTATTTATTTATTTAATTACTTACTTAT
>CM023944.1:4648993-4797615 GCA_013407115.1 Glycine latifolia | reverse complement strand
TTTTTTTCTAATATGTTTATTTTTTTATTTATTTTTATCAAAGTCCCATTTAATAATAGTTTTCTCAGTTTATTTTTGTCATATTCATTAAATACAATATTTATTTACTGGACATGTTTTTAAAAATATTTTTCATTTTCAAACAATTCTATCATGTTTGTAAACTCTTTTATTTTGTGAATACAAAAACAAAATTCTATCAGAATTTTATCTTGTTATCGGAAGTATTTTAGTGTATGATAATGTTACAAAGTGTTCGAGTTTACAAGCACTCCGGCAAAGAATATTTTTAGTCCTTTTTGTGGTAAAAAATTGTTATAAATTATACATAAAAAATCAGTTAGAGAGGACTAGAAAAAACATTGTGCTAATTTGACGAACTAAAATTATAAATTTTTATTTGAAAGACAAAAAAATACTCTCTAATTTAATTTGATGGACTAATAATATAATTAAATCTTTTTTATTCAATTAAAAATCGAGGATGTAGCTTTCTCCGGCTACTAGAAATGGATATTGATGTCTCCAAAATGGTAGTTATCCCGAATTCATCTTAGCGAATCATTTAATTTTAGTGATTAGTTTTTCTTTTAGGGAAAAATGCCTATTATTAGGTAACTTTATTTTATTTCTAAGGATATTGTAAGGGCTGATCACTTGGTGTACAAATGAGGGTTGAAGACAAGTAGACAATCCCTTATAGTAAAATTCTTGGACACATACAACAAATGCACATGATATGGGCAGGATGCAGAATTTTTTGGTATTATTTGTTTGAATATAATTTACATTCCAGCGACAACATTGTGAGAGGTTAAATGTTTTTTTATAAGATTTTTTCTCTTGATTTATCTAATAACATTGACACAATTGATAATAATCAATTGTATTTTTTAATCAAATGATTCAAGATTTGATGAAAAATTATTCTTGGTAGCTTTCAAAATTCAGTTCAAGTAAGCAAATTTGGGAGAGAAGATATGAAACCAACATGCATTTAGAGTTTTTTCACATTGAACCATAAATCTATGCCGTCCCAGTACTTCATGCTTATTTGTGGTATCTGACCTCTCAAAGTTTGACTTATGACAAAGTTTTCTCAAAAAGAAAAAAAGATTAAATATAGAGTCTTGTTAAGCAGTATTTTGAGATAATAATTAAGAAATTGATAAATAATTTTTTATTAAAGAGCTACATTGAAAATTAGGGGAAATTATTATATTTTTCAATAAAAAAATTATACTGTATTTTTTTATATAGAAAATTATACTATATTTTATTCTTTACTAAAACACTAGTTAGCATTTTCATATGATGATCAACCACCAATGCCAACTTCGTTTGAAGTGATAGGGAAACAATGACAATTATAATAATGTCGTGCGAAATGGAACTTGATGTCAGCACTAAGCACATATAGATATAGATCTCTTACTCAAAATAATGTGGCAATCAAAATAAATAGTAAATAATTAACTGTTAGTTGTGTCCTAAAAAAAATAACTAAATAGTTTTCTTTTTATTTTCTGTTCTCTATTACTATCTCTAGTCCCGTTTGTAAGAAATAAAATGGGATTTTTTTGTCCTTTTTTAAGAAATATTAACCTATTCTAAAACCTTTTGAAGGCTAAATTACTTGTTTACCCATACTTTATTGTTTATCCTATGTACAAGCAATCAGTTACTCTCCTATTTGCAAGCAATTAGAATTTCTTAGAGCATCTCCAATGGGAGATGTTTACTGGGTTTCTTAGCCTAAATCTGTTTCTTCAAAGTTCTTCTGCATTGGAGTACAGTGACGTAACGGAACCGGTTTCTTCCACGGACGATGCATTCCTTATATAAGGAACCGTTTCTTACCAATTAAAAAATATTATTTTGGCGTAAAACTCATTATTTCCAATCACATGAATATCAAATTGATGAAGCATATGAGGAAGATGAACAGTTTCAACAAAAAACAAACCAAATTAAAGAGTACCAATACTGACAGTGAAGAAGAGAGGAGCGACGGCGACAGTGATGGCATCATCAGCAGCCGCACACATGGAGGAAGAGGCCAGTGCGCCGCAAGAGGAAGTTGTCATGCGAGGAAGCAGAGAAAGAAGAGAGAAAGAAGGCTCAACTTAAAAAAAAAGTTGAGAACAAAAGTGTGTGAGGAAGCATAGAAAGAAGACAGGGAGGTGGGTGGAGTGTATGGAAATGGAAGGATCTGGAAGCGTGGGTTGGGTTTTAACCAAGAAGGGTTAATTTTTTTCTTATAAAAAAACATAGATACCAATTAAGTTGAGAATAGAAGTAAAAAAAAAAAGTAGTGGTTGAAGGGTTAAAATATTACTATTAAAGGCTGAACTTAAAAAAAATAGCCAATGCACAAAATCCACGCTTAAAATTTTATTTTGTTCCTATCAATTGTTAATATGTTCCTATCATTCCTCAATCTTTTTTTTATAAAATGACATAACATTAAAAGTTTAATTATTACTTAAACAATATTAATGTAAGATTTTTTTTCATCACTATGTTTTTTATTTATTTCAATGTTATTGTGTTTAATTATCTATTATTATGTAAAATTTTATTTTATATTATTACACATTTCCTTTTAATGTTATGTCATTTTATTATTTTTAATTTATATTTCATTTTTCTTCAATTATTCATATTTTTTATTTGTATTTATAAAAACTGGAAAAAAATGTTAAGTTTTAATAAAAAAATTATAAATGTGTAGATTATTTAGAATTTCTTGTGATTGCTTGTATTGAAACAAAATAATATATGAATTCTTTAGGAGTGACATAATCACAACAAATACTGTAAAAAATCACAAAAAAGATGATGAAAAAACCATTAAAGATGTTCCAATTGAAGTTGAAGATGCTCTTATATTTCTTACATCTTGTACAGAGGAGTAATCATTCTTTTTGGCATGTGGAAACAGAATAGACATGTGGTGTGACTTGCTTATCTTCTACAACACAACACCATATGGCCAACAAGTTTTCTTCTACAAAATTACTACCATAGCTCTCTTGGCTGAACCAATAGATGTGAAAAACAACTCGCTAGTGCTTCTACAATAGGACCATCGTTGCTTTCATGCACCACTACTACCATGTCTGTAACTCCTGAATCAGCACATGATGAAAAAAAAGTCGTTGGTGTTTCTACAACAGGACCATGGTGGATTTCTTGCACCACCACTACCATGGGTATCACGATTGAACCAACGGATGATGGAAAATTACTCGTTGCTCCTACAGCAGGAACACCATGGCTTTCAAGCATCACCATGGCTCTCAAGGAGAAGACGATTTTTTATCTAAACTTGTTGCCCAAGGATTCCAATGAAACCTTTGTTGAGGATTCACTGGACAACAGTGAAAAGGAGTCAATTGTTGAAGATTCATTGGACATGGCAATCGAAGATGGAATTAAAGGTACACAAAACAGCTTCAGACGTAGGCAAAAATCATGGATTGAATATGATTTAATAGAAAATGAAGTGGTTGATTCGAATGCCTGTGCTCCCTCAACTTCCAATAGACGCAACATTAAGGAGCTTCTCACTTGAAGAAATTTTCAATTGAAGGGCATGATTTGTATTGTCAAAGTGAAGCTATGAACAATGAGGTTTTGTCAATGTTGAAGATATATTTAGATAGTTTCTATAATGTTGCTTAAATTCCAATGTGTAGTCTGACATATGGTTAGGTTTATATAAGTGTTTATGATTTTGCTTTAATTGAATTGTAATCTGAATTGTGGTTCAAATTTTAATGGAAGTCACTAGTTTTGCTATATTTTCTGAGTTGGCCTTTGCTTCCAATTGCTATATACTCTGTCTTTGTGCAATTCTCATGTGAATTAAATTATTTAAAGGGTATAAGGTTTAAGTCTACCATAGATTACATTCAAGATATGGATAATGATTCCTCAACTCTTAATTTCTTGAAATGCTTTATCTGGAAGAAATAAACACCAATATGTTTCATATGCTAGAAATAAATAGTGTCATTAATTCAACATTCAACCACTGTATTCTACCACTAGAAAATGCTGGAAAAAATGACTCAAAAAACATTTACTAGTCACCATTGTATTTTTTCTGTGTGCTGCAAATGTTAACACAAAAAATCATAAAGAGGTTGAGCTTAACACAATTGAAACAGTAAAGAGCATTGTCATGGTAATAAAATCTAAACATTTTCTAAATATTGAGTGACTTCTTGAATGAGTAATTGATCACAGCTCAACTGACTAGGAATTCTACCTTTTTTACGTAACATGTCTTTCTTCATATGAGGAACTTTGTACTCGTTTGATCCTTTGGTCTTCATTATTTCAACCATGCATGATTGAAGAATGAGGAAAATCCTATTTGATTGCTTTGTAGAAAATGAATCAAATGACTTTTATACTGCCACAATGAGTTCATCAATTGACTTTGTTGGTTGTTGTAAACACTGGATGAGGTTGAAAAATCTAGATCCAACACATTTAGATTAGACGAATTTGGAGGTTGACATGTCACACGAATGTCAAATCCTCATACACCTCTTGCTCGACAAAAGTCAAGATCATCTTAATGAACATGACACCTTGCATTATCCTATAATATGAAAATTGGCATGCCTGCATCTTCCTTGGGCCAATAATTTTTTATGGCAGGTAAAACTTTATCAATTAAGAACATCTTACTCACCTTTTTTTCACAGAAGTCATAGTTTTCTTTTCCATTGACCCCGCCACATGATTCACACTTGATATTTTGGCTAGTTCATCAATTACAAAACGAAATACACCAATCTTCCCTGAGAACGTCTCATTGCCTTCACTGTCAAATCTGGGTCTAGCTACTGCAACTAAAAACATAAGTTTAGGTATAAAGTTTTTGTTTTTGCATGATCTATGTGGCTGAACTTCATTTGCAAGCAATAATTCATGGAATTTTCGGAAATCTTGAACCATTTCTCATCAATGAACACAATATTGTGCATGGATTTAAACTTTGGAACATGAGGTATACTACTATCGTCAAGCATGGACAAGCAAAACCTTAAGCGAGAAATCATATTCTCGTTTTTTAAATATGGATTAAGTGCATGGGAATGACGTCGTATAACTCATGCTTTCTGCAATCTTATGAATGAAGTCTAGTTAATGTTCAAAGCATGAGACAGGGATCGAAGGGTAGTCCGCTTTGAAAGTGGAACTTCACGTAGTCTTTCCAATTGAACTCTTTTTCTTCCACAATCTGTTGTTCTGTTATGTGAAGCGTCGCCAGTTTCCTTCAATTGATTCCAAATTGGATAAATGACAACATGAAAGAGGATCATTGAACCAACAAGAAAGAGAGTAATCAAACCCACCCCCAGTTCAAATCCAATTCCAAATCTGAAGTTTAATCGAGTCCAACAATTTCCGTGACTCCTGGTTCTTATTATAGAACACTTAAACATTTCTTCTTTTCCAAGTATTTATTATATATGGTACAAATTGTACTACTGACACAAACCAAACCAACTCTAAGTTGGACTCATGGCTATGGAAGTTACTTTCATCACTTACCATAATTACATGTCCTTAACAAGATCAAGGCTGGCAGAACATAAGATATGCCGCTTAAAAACAAAACACACATTTGTTGGCAGAAACAAAGGCTAGCTTAGAAAAGATGCTTCATCAGGTTCTAACGATTCTTTACCTTCCAACTCATTGAAAGATTCATCAACTTCATTAGGATCCGACCAGTCATTGAAAGCTTCGTCATCTTCATTAGGATCCCACGTTGCTGGGATTTCTTCCTCAACAAAAACAAAGAGTGGTGCTCACATAACCTCATTTTCCCCAAGTGTCCACGCTAGTGGGATTGCTTCCTCGACTTCATTAGGTGCCAAAGCTTCCTCATACTGAAACACTGCAATGATCTGGGTTTCAGATAATAGTGTTTCATCTCCGTCGGTTAAAGCAACATTCAAGTCAATTTCCCATGACATTTTCGAACAACAAAGGATATTTTTTTTCTTTTTTTCTCTTGGTGAAGGATATTTAGGTTACATGAACAGAAAATAAACGCTCATAAGTGTATATCCATAACTTTTTTCTTTTCTTTTAAAAATTTGGTGGGAAATCAAGATTTTGAATAGGATTATGAATGATTTTAGGCTAAATTTTATGGAAAAAATTGGCATTTTAGAAAACAATGTTGATACAAAAAGTTAATCATAATTCTATAAAAACTACATCAATGTCAGTGAATTTTGAGTGTTATCATTGTCGTGTAATATTTAATTTTAGAGATAATTTTAAAATAAAATATAAATTTATTATAATAATGATTAAAAATAACTAAATTAAATTTTTTTATTGATTTTGATGAATTGATCATTTGTTTTGTACGTATTTGACAGGAGGTAGTACTTTATTATTATCATAATAACTTTAGTTAGATGAATTTATAATTGAATAGAGTAGAAACAGTCAAACAAGGAAGGTGGGATTGTCATAATGATATCATGCGGAGTGGAAGTCTGGAACTTAGTGGTTTGTATCATGTGTTAAATAATCAAGAAAGTCCAAGTTAAATTAAGAAAGACATATAATATAATAACTTAAGTCTTAAAATATTGGTTAAAGAAATATTTTTTATTAAAATATATAATTATTTATAATTTTTTAATTTAGTTATTTGATTCATTTAAAATTAATATTGTTAATTATTAAGAATAAATTTCTTTAATAAAAACAAAGTGGAGAAAAAGGAAAAAAACTGAAAAAAAATATTTTTAAACGAGTTAATAATATCAATCTTAAATAGACTGAATGATAAAATTAAAAAAATTAAAAATAAAAAAAACCTAGAAATAAGATAAATAATTAAATATTTAAAATAATTGAACCAACAAAATAAAATAAAAGATTGCATTAAAAAATTTTAAAAAAATAAAAGATGAAACTGAATCAGAAAAATAAAATAAATTATTTAGCCTAATAAAAAAGAAAACATTCTTACATATTAAAATAAAATATAATAATATTTAAGTCAATTAGGTTTTGTATTATTAAGTGTGAGCGGCGTACGCAGAATAAAAAACGAAAGGCATGAGGTTAAAGTTGTTTATATAGAGAGAGGTGATGCAAGAATGTCGACACTTGGCACTCATTTGATTGCTAAAAGTCCCAACTGAAGCATTCAACTCTTACTCTCTTACCCCTCTCTATTGCATATGACGACACTCTTGTTAATTTGGCAAACACTCTTGCTATCCCTGATGCTATTGGTAGCATCCATCCGCCACCTCCAATTACAATTCCCAATTCCCAATTCTCTTCATCCTCTCCCATGATTTTTATGGAGGTTTCTTCCGCTTTCCTCTGTTCTTCTTCTCTCTTTTTCCCCCCAAGCACTTTCCATGACGATTCTTCTTTTTTTTATTTCAGGATCTCTGGCCACTGCTCCAGCAACTCGTTGCAAAAACTCCTCTCTTCTCCTCATCAGGTGATTATTAAAATAATGCAAGTTCTAATTATAGGTGAATCAATTCATGATTATTTCCTAAACTCTTGAGACGATGCTTTTAGAAAATTCCTCGTCCTTCTTCCAGAACCTTCGGGAATCGATGACGAACTCAAGCTGCGGAGGCGTGGAGTTGGAGCTCTGCCGAGATGAATCGGCCGCATTGGTTCTCAAGTTCGTCGCCATCGCCTCCATTCTCCTCGCCGGCATTGCCGGGATCGCCATCCCGCTCTTCGGGAAACACCGCCGCTTCCTCCGCACCGACGGCAACCTCTTCGTTGCGGCCAAGGCCTTCGCCGCCGGCGTCATTCTCGCCACCGGATTCGTTCACATGCTCTCCGACGCCACCGAGGCGCTCCACCACCCGTGCCTGCCGTCGTTCCCGTGGTCCAAGTTTCCCTTCACGGGGTTCTTCGCCATGTTGGCCGCGCTCTTCACGCTCCTCCTCGATTTCGTGGGAACGCAATACTACGAGCGCAAGCAGGCCTCCTCCGAAGAACAAGCACGGGTCGGGTCATCCGAACCCGGAGGGAATGGGAAGGTGTTTGGGGAAGAAGACAGCGGTGGAATGCACATCGTGGGGATGCATGCACATGCTGGGCATCATAGACATAACCATCCTCATGGCAATGATGCATGTCATGGCATTGTCAACGTCAAGGAAAAACTCCACGGACACTCCCACTCCCACGCCCACGCCCACGCCCACATCGAAGAAGGAGAAGAAACTGACGTTCGACACGTCGTCGTTTCTCAGGTAACTGATTTAATTAAATTAATGATAAATAGTCAAATACATGCATGAAAGAGTGAAATGGTTACAAATTGGAAAAAAAAAATATTTTTCTTTTAACGACAAATTTATTACAGCATCATATTTTCGGAATGATAAATTAATTATTGTGCATAGTGTAGTGGAGATAACATAACGTGTGTATGCGCAGGTGTTGGAGCTTGGGATTGTATCGCATTCGGTTATAATTGGGTTGTCTTTAGGAGTTTCGCAAAGTCCTTGTACCATAAGGCCTTTAATTGCGGCGTTATCGTTTCATCAGTTTTTTGAAGGGTTTGCACTTGGAGGGTGCATTTCCCAAGCGCAGTTTAAAGCCTCGTCAGCAACTATAATGGCTTGTTTTTTTGCACTAACTACACCCTTGGGTGTCGGGATTGGAATGGTTATTTCTTCCGGGTATAACCCTTACAGCCCAGGTGCACTCATCACAGAAGGTATCTTGGATTCCTTGTCGTCGGGGATTTTGGTGTATATGGCTTTGGTAGATTTGATAGCTGCGGATTTTCTTAGCAAGAGGATGAGTTGTAACTTTAGGCTGCAGATAGTGTCGTACTGCATGCTTTTCCTTGGGGCTGGATTGATGTCTTCGCTCGCTATTTGGGTCTGATGTCCCTCCCCTATATAATTTGTAATTACTGCCTTGTTCAATATTTCATTTCATATCCGTTTTTTTCTCTCTCTTTGTCATTAACCAGCTATCCTCTTCATGCGTGGAGATTGCTGACTTACACTTTGAATTTCTATTTTAGACCTTACTTTGTAGTTCGTACTATTGAATTTAACTTTTTCTAACTAGAAGAACGTAGACGAAAAAGATAAAATTTAAGACCAGATCAGGTAATCATAGAAGAATTGGATCGTCCCAAAGAACTTATGTCAAAACCAGTAAAGCATAATTCCATATTTTTGTGGATCTAATAAACTTAAATCACAATACAAATTTTTT
The DNA here is from genome assembly GCA_013407115.1 of Glycine latifolia. Lineage (NCBI taxonomy): Eukaryota > Viridiplantae > Streptophyta > Magnoliopsida > Fabales > Fabaceae > Glycine > Glycine latifolia. The sequence goes on along the minus strand of CM023944.1, from coordinate 4,788,354 downwards.
ATCCTATTATCACAAAAGGAGCAAATCGGTGGATTTATTGCTATAATAGTGCCCAGAGACCCGCATTCAAGCCCTTGTCTCTTTTTTTAGTGGGAGATTCGAATCCAATATCTCCTTATCACTCCAATCGTTGTGCCGTCCCTCCAACCACCATACCACCTTATAACTCCCTACAATGCAAGTCATATCTCTTACTAGCCACTTCGAAATCAAGTCTTTGAAACAATTTGAGATACAAACAATGAATACAATGCTCAACTAGGCAATGTGAGCACACGCCTCTTGAAATATCCATAAAATTATAACAATAATATGATGTCATGCACTAATTATTAGATGAGGATGCATGAACCTGAAGGACTTGAAAACATTGCTCAACGGGTTCATGGTCTAGCTGGGGTGTGTGCCCAGGGACTAAAGAAACTTGGAACCGTGGAAGTTCAGGACCATCCATTCTTTCACACTGAAAATTAAGACTGCCAATGCCCATGCAATTGCTGATGCTGCTCGCAAGAGTGAAATAAATTTGCAGGTTGTTGATGTGAACATTGTGAGTGTTGCTTTTTGTTGCATCATATCAGCTGAGTTTGTTCTCTTGTCTTTGGATTATGGAGCTTGGTTGCTTTTCAGATCACTGTTGCATTCGATGAACCAACCACCTGGGAGGATGTTGATAATCTTTTCAATGTTTTTTCTGAAGGCAAACATGTAAGATTTTTTACATATTCCATGTTCACAATTGTCAATTATGTCATTACTCATTACTAAAAGGCTATCTAAAACATTAATTAATTCGTATGCAGGTCTCCTTCACAGCTGAATAACCGTCTTTGCACATAAGTTGAATTCACGTCATTATACCGTGGTACCTTACTGAATTCTATTTGCTCTTAAATAGGTACCACACTGAGCATGAGTTGCTCAGGTACATTCATAGGCTACAGTCAAAAGATCTCTCATTGTGCCGCAGTATGATTTCGAAGCTGAATGCAACAACTGAAATGATGCCTGTGACATGGCCTAGCTTTGCTAACATTCACCCTTTTGCACCAACTGAACGTACAGGCTCAAGGTTATCAGGTATGTACAAGATTAAATATAATAAAAGTGCTTTTTATTCAGGAAAATATGGGATAGATTTTTTTGGTGTCTAAACAAGCAAATCTGGTATCAGGAAATGTTCGAAAATTTGGGTAAAATGTTGTGTACAATCACTGGGTTTGATTCTTTCTCTTTGCAACCTAATGCTGGTGCATCTGGAGAATATGTTGGACTGATGATTATTCCTGCATATCATTTGGTATGGTGATTTTAGTCATTACTATGAACATGTTTGCCTTTTGGGGACAATGTTAGTTACTCGATCGGGTACTGTGGCTTCTATTGATTTTTTAAGTGCACAAGTCATTCATAGCTTCGTCTGATTTACTTTAGATAAAGAAGTTTTTCGGTTACTATTTAATTTTAACCTTTTATGTTGCTATTAAACCAAGAAAAGGTTACCTTAATTTTGTATTTTTTATGTGTTTACCTATTCCAGCATATCTAAAGCAGGTAAAATGCTTTCCCCTACATTACTGCCTTTTATATATATTCTGGAGTTTCTGTGATGGTTACTTCTTTTGGCAATTGGACACACTATACTACTATAGGCAAGAGGAGACCACCTGGGATAGCCATTCCACCCATTTCGTCGAGATAAAGAAGACGTAGTCTATCATAACTAGTTCCCGCCAAGAAAAAAAGTGCAGTGCCAATAAATCCATGAGATATTATTTGTAAAATAGTCCCGTTGAAACTTGTATCGCTTATAGAACCAATTCCTAAAATTAAGAAACTCATATGAGATGCTGAGGAATAAGTCACAATGTCTGCAGTATACCTGTCTCAGCACATGGTACAAATCTTGTCAGTGTCAATATTGAAGAATTGAGGAAGGCTGCATAAACACTTAAGGAATGTATAAAATATAAAAAATAAAATAGAGAGAATAAATTAATAATAAATTTACTATTTTATTCTTTTAATTTTTAAGTTTAATTATTATGTTGTTATCTAATTTGTTTTTGTGTTGAGTCTCAAATAAAACAAAAAATATATTTTGATCATTATTATTTTGTTTTAATCCTTTTTATATATATGTTTTTTCATTTTTGTCCATATAATATATATAAATAATTTATTATTAGTCTTTATCAAATATTTTTCAAAGTAACTAATACAAAATAAACAAAATTTTATAAGGAATAAAATGAATATATATATATATATATATATATATATTAATATTAGAAGGACTAAAATAAAATAAACAGAACTAAAAATAAAATTTAGTTTTATTAGGGATTTAATATAAAAAAGTTTATTAGAAATTCTAAACAAGATTTACTAATTTATTAAAGATTAAAAATATATTTAAATTTTTTTAACCAAATTAAAATTATTTCTTACTACTAAAAAACTATATATCTCATTATTAAGAAGGCACGCTATACAGGGAAGATATATTTCTTACATAAAAAATTGTTGCATCCGCACTAGCTAAGGTCAATTATATATGGATGGTGCTAACATGAATCTCTACATAATTTTTGTTATGGGTGATACTATCATTATCTATAACATGCATACATGTTTTTAGTTTCATATTCATTAGAAAGAACATTGTTCTAAAAAAAAAATCATCTTTAACATCCTTGAAACTGGATGGCATTTTTTTCTCCCCGTCTGAATCTCATATGCTCAAACTGGGATCCCTGTAAAGGTAGCACTTGTGCAACTTTGTTGTGTTTAATAATATCTTCTTTTTTTTGTTGTTTGTAATGAATTATCTGTTACTGTGTTACGTATTTGAAGGTTCCCACTGGTGGCATTCCTGCCCCTGACAAGTCGCAGACACTTGGTACCATTTCCGCTGCACCATGGGGCTCAGCACTAATATTGCCCATCTCATACTCATACATAGCCATGATGGGTTCTAAAGGACTCACCCAAGCGTAAAAAATAGCCATTTTGAATTGAAACTACATGGCAAAACGATTGGAGGTTCGAACGTCATAAGATTGATTGTATGTGTTTCTTTACTTTGCAACTTTGCTTATAGTTTCAAGTTTTACAGAATCGTTACCCCCTGTTGTTTTCCGTAGGGTCAATGGAACAGTTGCTCATGAATTCATTATTGACTTAAGGGGCTTTAAGGTAATGTCCAATTGAAAATGTTGTGAAGTGCATTCCAATGCAAATCCAAAGAATAAAAATAAAGTGAACATAAAAATTAGAGCATATTTAATAGGATTTTTTAGATGAATTTTTTAATTCAAGAATCCTTCTTCACATGATCTATCACTAGACATGTTTTCAAGTTTTCCAGCATAGAGATTGAATTTTAGGAGAAAAACTCTCAAGAATTGTCATTTAAAAAAAAAGTTTTTATTGTCTCTGTTCTTAATTAATTTATAAAATATATTTAAGTGAAATTGGTCTGATATTCACAAAAATGTCTCAAAAATCCAAAGTGTAATTTACCACTAAAGTAATAAAAGAAAAAAAGTTCTGTGACACCATAAAACTCACAAAAAATGATCCAATAACTTAAAATGAATTATATCACTAAAAATACTTTAAGAATCTTCATTCATTGATAAAATGACTTTTGACTTAAAAGTAATTTTTTCTCCTCTGTCCACGGGACACCTGACCACAGACAGAAAAAATAACAAAACTTTATTTTTTGCTGAATGAATAACACGACTTAATGACTAAAAAACAAACAAGTGGAAAGCTCAAAAGCAACTTCCAAAATTTTCAAAGTTACTAGAAACTTATTGTAAATGAAAAAAATTTAAATATATGTTACATAAAAATTAGTTAGAATCATAGACATGATAGTCTGGTACCTAATAATTTCACCTATCAAAGGGACCCGGAAATTTATTGGAATCCATAACAGATAAGAAAATATGAAGTGAGAAAAAATAACCTTTTTTTGCGCCTTGAATTGTTGATATGAGGCTATTTGCATTGAGCAAGTAACCATCTAAATTTTCATTTGCACCAAGTAGGGAAGGCGAGGAAAAGGAGGAGGGTACAGAGGAAGAGGGCCATGAAGACAACAAGTAATTCGTGCTGAAACTTCTTTTCATGGCAGAATATGAAGGTGATGAAAAAAGAATTCGAGGATGAAGAAAAAGAAGAAACATCTAGTTGCACTCCGAAGAGCTTTAGTTGTCTTTAACTGAGAGTGTTTTTACAAGTCCTTGCATTGTGACCTAAGTTATCACAATATGAACGTACATTTCCGTGCTATTCCCATATTCCAACGAGACAAAGAATATCCCTCGCATAAACTACTTACTAACCGATCCACACAATACCTAATTAACACCCGAAACATACACGCATACATATAGACTAAGAAAACAGAATAAAAGCAAAGAGACACAGAAAGGCATAGAAATCGTACATTTTGTATTGTGCGGTCTTTGGTGGCGCTATTGTTGACGTGCAAAGGGGAAGTGTGCATTGGAGTTAAAAAAAAAAGTGAAATTAGAGAACATAGTTTTTATTTTGGGACCCTTTCCAACCCAACGTTTTGCAGTTGAAACCAAAAACAGAAAGAAACCGCAAGTACTCTCTTTCAACTATAATTGGACAAACTTATAAAAAGCTTATCCTTAATTAATACATAATCAAGCTATCTTTTCAAGTGGCACATTAGGCATGTGGGGATCAAGAGAATTATTCTTCATTTCATGTCTGCACTACTTCACCTATCAGCTGAGAACAGTAATTAACAAACTCCGTACATAAAAAAATCATATTCCTTTTTAATTACTATTAATACATTTATTTTAATTTTCCATGTATTTATTTTAAAATGTAGAATCATGTTAAGTAGTATATATCCCGAGGATAATAATTAAGAAATTAATAACTAATTTTTTATTAAAGAATAGCATTAAAAATCTCGGAAAATTATTATATTTTCCAATAAAAAATTCTACTGCACTTTTTTAAAATATAATTTTTTCTAAATTTTATTCTCTATTAAAACATTGGTTAGCTTTTTCATACGATGATCAACCACCGATGGTCCCCATCTATTAAAACACAAGGACTGGGATATTATATCACATGCTTATAATTAATCTATGTGACTAACAGTTGTCCCCATCTAGGAAGAGAATCCTCCTTACTCGTTGATTTTTCTTTAACAGCCACTTGTTTTGGTAACTCGGTTTCTTTTTTATCTTTTTTTTTTTATTTTATTTTTAACTTCCCCCCATCCTTTGTATCAATGTATCCTATATATATAGTCCTCTATGTGGAAGAAATAATATATCAATTTCACTTTTTAGTACATAATTCTTTCGACGTTGTATCCTCAGTTAGTTATTCCAATGGCAGAACAAACTAATGCTCTGCATTTGATTGTGAACTACTTTAACGTTATTAACCGATCTAAACAGGAAAGGGATTAAAAACATAATTTTAAAAAAATACATTCTCTTATCGAATTTTTATGAAATGATAAGTTATTGAATTGTTAATATAACTTTTATGTTAACAATTATCGTTGTTACTTGAGAATAAAAACTAAAAGTGATAACAAAGAATAAGTTCAAGAATTTTAACTTGTTAACAAAATTTAGATAAAGGATTAAAAGTAAAAATACAAAAAAGTTTAAGAATTAAAGAGTTATTAAATAAACCTAAAAATTTATTTTCTCCTAATTGATTGTGTAAAAGTAAAAATTAAGAAAAAAAAAATATGTATAGAAAAGACTTAAATAATGTAAACAAAGAATGAAATGTAATATAAATAAAGATTTTTTATTATTATATATAAAACCAACTTTTTCTCTCCTTTTTCATTTGATTTTGAAAGAAAAACTAACTTATATTGGACCCATGTATTATCTTTCAAACACCATTTTAGTCCTTAAAATATAAAGCGTTACAAATTAGCTTCTAAAATTTAGTAAGTTTTAAATAAGGCTAGGATGTTAAATAAGCTCATAAATTTAACAACTTAATATCACTTAAGTTCTTCACATATGTTAATATTATCACTTAAAGTTACACAGTTTTTTAACTCTGAACTAAAATAATTGACAAATTATGTTTTGAAGAATTTTTTAAAATTTTCTTATTTTTAAGAATTAATGTGAAAATGTTACAACGTACACTTTCAAGGACTCAAATAATATTTTACTTTATTATTTTCATTTTCTTCTTTTGTCGAGCTATTCCAATCAACAGAAGAGTAAGAAAAGGCAAGGTTTATCTTTATATTTTTTTTTTAATTACATCGCCTATCATAATTATTATTTTCTCCCCGGCCCGCCCTTTCAATTCAACACTTGGTAAGCATGGAAGAAAGTCACACACCACAGTCCACAGTAAACATCGTCATATCGCAACGCAACGCTTGATTTCACTGATAAGCAAGGGAATCTATCAGTAATGTACGATTTCTCATTTTTTTATCATATAATATCAAATCAAATATAGCACAAACATTATATTGTATCAACAAAATTAAACATACACATTATTATGTTGGTCATAATCAATGAAAAATAAAATTGCAGGAGGAAAGGAATGGTGGGTCCAGTTGAGGGTGAGAATTCGTTAAAGAGTTCACATGAACCGCGTATCTCCATTTCAGCCTTTCCCTTTTCAACGATTGCGACCACTTTTTCTCCTCTCCCACCTCGGTCTCATCTTCAAAAATTAAAATTGCATTCACATCCACTAATTCTTAATTAATTACTAACTAATTATTTCCTGCCCTAAATTATTAATTATACTGTTGATTGGTAGGCTGATCGAGCTGATTAAGTGGGAAAAAAAGATTATGTTTAATGACTTTCATATATTTTTAAAATAATAACAAATAAAAGACTAAATAAATAAATTAATCGTTTAATTATTTCATCATAAATTTGTAATTAATGTGAGGTCTCTAATTGCATATTTTCACAATATATTTTAAATTATTTTATTTGTAATTAAATGATATTTTATTTTTTATTATTGAACATTATTGCTGCATTTAAAATTACCAAAATAATTTCAAACTTTTTTTTGGAGGGGAAGAGAATTTGGGTTTATGTTTATTACTTTGTATAATAAATATAAAGATATATCATTTAACTTGTAGGATGATTAAGTTGATTAAGTGGAAGAAATAAGAAGAATTACAATATATGTGTTTTTAATGATTTTCATATATTTTTAAAATAACAATAAGTAAAAGAGTGAATAAATAAATTTATCATTTAATTATTTTATCATAAATTTATAATTAATATGTTATCTCTAATTGCACCATTATCATAATATATTTTAAACTACATTATTTGTAATTATATAGTGCATGAAATGTAATTAAATTATACTTTAATTACATCTTTTATTATTGAAAATTATTGTTTAATTCGTTTAAAACTGCTCAAAATAAATTCAAACTTTTGGGGAGAAAAATTAGACTCGTATATATTATTTTATATAATAAAGATATGATTTTTTTAGTTAATTCTTCATCTAGAAAGTATAATTTGATACATTGTCAGTTACAAAATTTTACTCAATTATTCAATTATAAATTATTCTAAATATAATTTAAAAATTATTATAAAAATCAACAATTTTAATATATATATATATATATATAATAATTTATGGTTAGATAATAATATAAAAAATCTTAATATTTTTACAATAGAGCATTTTAATTAGGTTCTTATAAAAATGAAGGATGATAAAGTTAGCCAGTTTGCCTCATTTTGGCCCGCTCCCCCTTGTCAGAAATGGGTAAACATTTAAGTTACTCATCCTCTAATGTTGGGTTGAAAATCTTGATCCACTTCATTTAGGAGTGTACTAGTGGATTGACTCATCAGAAATGAAAAAAATAATTAATAAAAAATAGTATATTATTTCATAAAATTAATCCAAATGAATGAATTAAATTTTTTTAAGAATAACAAATTTAGTTAGAGAACATAAAATATATTAATTATTTATCTTAAATTTGATTTAATATAATTTTTTATAAATATTGGAGAAATTGAATATATAAAAACAATAACATTTTAATTTTTGAATAATATTATAAACTTTTAAAAAAATATAAAATGATAATCTAAAACCTAAATACTTGTTAACATTTATCTTTTATTTTATGAATGACAGGAGGACGGACGAATTTATCCTGCCCTATGGTTAGCCCACTAGGTTAATAGGTTAGACCAGATGGACTAATACAGATGTCACCCAAGCTCACCATGTCACCCGTAATAAAAATAGTATCAACGTAATGTAAAATATTTTTCCAACTTTTACCCAAACATGTGCTGCTGCTACTAACTAAATGTTGGAAAGTAGGCAAGTTGAGAGTTTCTGAATCGTGATGCTAATTTCTGAACATATCACTCAAATTCCTTATGACATTTTATAATTTTGTGTCTTGTTTAACCTGAAAACTTGTTTAATTTTGGCACCTTTTTCTCAAAATATTATTTTAAACTTAAGACTTCAAAATATTAAGACTTTTTAAGTTCTTTTTTTAAAAAGGTTTAATTATTTATTTATCTCTAAATTATTTAAAATAGCTCAATTTAATTGCTAAGTTTCTAAACATTCCATTCAAGTCTTCTAATTTTTAGGAATATTTCAATCGGGTCTTTTCGGTTAAATAATTACGACGGATTTCAGTTATAAATAATGACGATTTTTATAAGTAGTGTCAGTTTCAATTTAACGGGAAAAACTAGATAATATTTTTAAAAAAAATTAAAAGATACAATTGAAGCATTTAAAAATTTAAAGATTAAGTTGAATCATTTTAAATAATTTAGAGAAAAAAATATTAATTAAACCATTTTAAAAAGATAAAAAAAAAAAAGTGGAGGGCATATCTGTCTAAAAGAAAAAGAGTAATGGCATGGTAGCCTCAAAGAAAGATAAATAAGAGTGAAATCAGGAAGCGTGTTCTTGGATTTAATGTTCACTATTCATATTCATGTATGAACACAAACACCAACCTGACCTCCTTCAATAGCCTCGTCCCTCAACCAAAGCTCACACTAAAATCATAAGAAAGAATAATAATATATGGCTTCAGAAGCATATCCTGTGCTGGGTTTAACCCCAGAAGAATTCTCGGAACTCGAAAGCATCATCAACACGCACCACAAGTTCGAACCTTCCCCTGAAATCTGCAGCTCCATCATAGCACAGCGCATCCACGCGCCGGCAGACACGGTGTGGCCCCTCGTCCGGAGTTTCGAGAACCCTCAGAAGTACAAGCACTTCGTCAAGAGCTGCAACATGCGCTCCGGCGACGGTGGGGTCGGCAGCATCCGCGAGGTCACCGTCGTGTCGGGCCTCCCCGCCTCCACCAGCACCGAGCGCCTCGAGATCCTCGACGACGAGAACCACCTCCTCAGCTTCCGCGTCGTCGGCGGCGAGCACCGCCTCCACAACTACCGCTCCGTCACCTCCGTCAACGAGTTCAAGAGCCCCGACAACGGTAAGGTTTACACCATTGTCTTGGAATCTTACGTCGTCGACATACCCGAAGGAAACACCGGTGTCGATACTAAGATGTTTGTTGACACTGTCGTCAAACTTAACCTTCAGAAACTCGGCGAGGTCGCTATGGCTACTACCACACTGCACTGAATTATATAAGTACATAATTAATATTAATTTGTTCATCCATCAATGCTATAAGTAAGTGTTATTACCACTGTTAATTGGTTGATTAGTGTTGCATCAGCATGCTTTATTTTAACATAAAAAACACGTGGATTAATTCACAAGATTATTATTTTTAAATTAGAGATATCAAATTTGAATTTTAAATACGATTTAATATTTGAAGGAAGAATTTTAATGATTCTATCCTGAACAAAATTGTTTTTAATGGAAAATACACTTGATTTAGAAGGAAAAAAAAATGCATGCTTGGCTTGCAACCTCCAACGTTTCATTGTTAAATAATCTTACTTCTATTGCCTTTAATTACGATTGGGTATATTTTGATAAAATAATTGTTAGTTTAATTTGCATGCCTGGTACATTGAATTAGGTTAGGCTCCAAGAATATTGATTTTGAATGTAAGTCAAATGGTTAGTTAATCATTTCCGATTTATGATTGTTAATTACTTACACCCTTCTTTAATAGAAATAGCATCTGATGACGAATTACGTACACTTCCGACTTTGTTTATTTATTATTGTTATGGTATAGCCTCCAAAATCTTGTATTAATTTGGTATTGTGGCCAGTGGTGTTTAGAGAGGAAAACAGAACATAACAAACAAAGAAAGGAAAATAGATTACGTTTAAGAAAAGGTCAGGTATTTAATTTTAAGATGACGATGAAGAAGAAGAATGTTAGTGATTACTGAATAGTCGTCATGGGTTGAGATATTTGGCAATGTATTGCCATCACTTAGAAATATGATTTAACATTTGCGTATGTTATTGGGGATGGATCATTGGCTATTTGCATTGCAAATTGCGAGATTGTTGGGAGCTTTCGTGTACTCAAGTATCAAACAAGAATTATCCAATAAGTGTAGCTCATATCATAAGTGTGCAATTATGGACATTGCCAAAAACATGAAAAAAGAATGCTAATAAGAAGCAAAATCATTTTAAAATCAATATAGAGGTCTTTAATTTAATAAAAAATACATTGTAATTTTTATGTTATTAATTAATTTTTTAAAAAAAATGAATAGACTTACACTTATATTTAAGATGAATTCAAGTTAATATAATTACAGTATATTTAAAGATTTATTGACAAATATGAATGTGAATTAATTTTAAATAAAAGCAGATTAAGAAACATTTCATATATTTTATTATATGTTCAAACTAAATAAAAATAAAAATATTAAATATTTATTATATTATATATATAATAAACATTTTTTACTCTTTTAATTTTCCTTAATCACCAAACAATATTTACCTTATTTTAAGAAGAAGAAAAATAGGGTGATTGGAAGAAAAAGGTAACAGGTAGTTGAGGTTAAAACCTTTTCGTGCTGTCCATATGTTAACCATGAATTCAACGGCAAGACCAAAAAGTTACAAAATCTTGTGATGATCCCTTGTGATCAACCTTGAGGAACATGTGACTGTGAAGCCGCAACCGCTTAAAATCACTGAATTAGCTATTTAAAAGTTTAAAAAATAATAATTTCTATTAAAAATGTATGAAATACAAAAACACCTTATCAAAATAATTTTTCAAAAACATTAATTATATCAATATTTTGTTTACACTTAACAACATCTCATGAAATAATCATTAAAAATTACTAGTTTTTTCTATTATTATATAATGACAACAATCACTACTAACATATTGTTGGTCCAAATAAAATTCTACTCAAATTTTCAGTAATGTGTCATGTTTGATTGTTGTGGATGATTAAAATGTTCAAATATGGGACCACTCAAGTTTTCTAATGAATATCATTATCGATAAAGTTAATAAATATTTCACACTAATAATAATATGGTGATTAAAAAATAATAACAAAATCTTAATCAAATTAAAATAATAATAACACGTAAAACATACAAAAACATGTCAAAAAATAAGCAACGAGGTGCAGTAAAAGTATATATGAAGGTGAGGGGTAGGAAAGAGGGTATATGGCGGAGAGAAGAGAATAGAGGGGTAAAGAGGAGAAAGAAGGAGTGAGTGAGAGGGGTAGGAGGTGTAAGGGAATGAAGTAGAATAAGAACTTTAATTTAAAAAAAACATATGAGAATAGAAAAAAGAGGGTGAGAATAACAAAGCCCTTAACATTGACAACTGGAGCTCGGCCTGTAAGTGGGCCATTTTCTTGGGTTGAAATAGCATCGGACATGTAATTGTAAAAAAGAATAAAAAATAAGGCCCATGACCTGACACAAGTTTTTTTCTTTCCTACAGTAAGCTAGTTGTTAAGCTAAATTAAAGCTTAATAATAATAGGTGGATCCATTGGCAACAAGCCAAGGCCTACATTGCAGATATGGCCTTATCATTTAGGGGTTTACTAAATACACTATATAAATTTCTAATACACTATATGTGAACAGTGCGCGGACGAAAATGTCCTTCGTGATTTGAAGGTTACGTCATATGGATTACGGATTGTCGAATCCGTATTCGACAATCCGTAAGTTTCCGTATGGGCCCATACAGATTGCCCAATCCGTAAGTAATTTTTTTTTAAGTTAAAATATATATTTTCAAATAATTTAAAATAATGGCACATGCAAGTCTCAAACCTGTGACCTTCATGTTATTAACACGACGCTCCAACCAACTGAACTAATACGTCAATTATATTAAAAAACAATTAATATTGATACATATAATACTAAATTTTTTAATGTATATTTAATACACATATCTAAATCTTTAAATTATTTGAAAAAATATATTTTAACTTAAAAAAAATTTACGGATTGTCGAATTCGTAAGATTCTTACGGATTCATGAAGGTTATGGAATCCGTAACCTTCAAATCATAAAAGACATTTTCGTTCACACACTATTCACATATAGTGTATTTAGTAAATTCCCATCATTTATGAAAAATGGGTAGCATTATGACACCCCGTGGCCATGATGGCTTTTTATATAAAGGATTAGACACAGCCCATATATGACCTTGAATTCATTACTTAATGAACCATGTGAGCATTCTGCACTGCTCGCCTACCAATCAAGTAACCAATGACATAGTTTTGACCAGAACTCACAGAAGAGGAAACATAAAACAAATAAATAATTGTATGACACGTGCACAGTCTTTCTCTTTCACATAAAAATAAATGTGCAACAGAAAAATAATTCTTTCATCACTATAAATTGAAAAATATAAAATCCTAGTTTATTATATATATATATATATATATATATATATATATTATCACTTCCAACATATGAATATACTTCTAATAATTTACTATCTTAAAATTAGGACAATAATTTTTAAATTCCATATTATAGAAAGATGATAAAGATTTGACATGTTAAAAAGAATTGTGTAATAGTGGCAACCAAATGATCATGGTGTCCTATGGTCAACCAATATAGTTTTAGGCCTAAAACAAATTTTAACGGAATAATTAAAAATTAGGATCTTACAAAAAATAAAATTTATTTTTCTGAAACAAAGTTTGAAGACCCAAGAAAAGGCACAACTTAGCAACAACTACACTAAATAAGCTAAAAATAAAAGTTGTATAATATTAGGTGGGAATCATGTCTTGAGAGAAGCAAATCAAGTCACAGATGGCCAAACATGTTCTCAATTTTAGTAGTTGTTAACATGTTTTTTATTTTGCCCCCAGTTGTACTGTTAATGCTTTGAGAGCTGATTCAACTCATGTTTTGTTTCCCAAATGCTTCTAGCCCTATATATATACATATATATATATATATATATCACCAAAAATAAAATAGTGCTAAATAAAATTTTCTAGGGGGTTAAAGTAAAGGTTTGGTTGTCTTCTTCTTCGTCGACTCTGAGGCTTAGGTGCTATTGACAATGCATGTCGTCACTTTGCGGGCGAGAGTTAAAGACGTGAAAGACAAAATGTGACATAGCTGAGAGTTACATAATAATAGGTAATAGGGTTTTTAAATTGAAAAAAATATAGAAAGATAAAAATTTATTTCAAGAAATTAACAAAGATACAAAAATTGGTAGCTTTTGAGTTAAAATCTATATAAAGTAACTTGTAAAAACAAGGTCCGAGATACTAAATGATGCTCGTGTATTAAAAAAGTTTATTTTAGTCAAATTAACTCATATAGTTTATCCGGAAAAAAAAAATTTACTCATAATTTATATATTTTACTCAAATTTAACTTTATACCTCATTCGTTTTGCACCCTTTAAAAAAATTAATTGTTTAGCTCACATTGGATCCAGACCCCTATGTCCTAAACACCATTTAATAATTTAACAAAAATTAGGTATATGTTAGTCACATGACTTTTAATAAAATTTTATGTCTAAAATACTCTTATCTTCTTCCTCTCAACCTGAAAATATTTTAAGACTCTTACTTCATTTTTTGTTTTTTTGTAATTGGACGTGAACCCACCTTGTTAATCACATGTTCATTCACATTTTTACTCACAAGTTCATTCACATCTTCTATCACAGATAGGTTCCAAAACTCATCTTTTATTCTATTACCATACATATGAATATAAACTGAATTTTGATTCTCAACAAACATTTTCAACACATCATGATCGATCTTAAGGGAAGAATTTTAACACTAGCAACAGAACGAAATCACAAAATAAAAGGGTGACCTGGTATCAAGTCTAAGTCATTAGCAATGTTGTTCACACATTCATGTGTGTCGAACATTTCAAACTTATCATGATCAACATTGCATATTTCACTTGGTTTGCCCCGTTAGTCACTAAACTGAATCAAAATATCCACATTGCCTGTTTTAGAACCCATGTATTCCAGTTTATCTATTGTGTTTTTGTGGTACCAAACATCAACACTATTTTAATCAACAATAATAAACAAATGGTTTCCAATTCATCCATTGTGTTTCTGTAGTCTCAAACATCAACATTATTTTAATCAACAATAATAAACAAATGATTTTAAAAATCATAAGTAGTCACAAACTAGTCCCCCATTGAAACCTCATTCAAAAATAGACAACAATAAATAATCTTAAAAAGTAACATATATACAAGGTTCAATGGTCACTTACAAGCAGAATCTGTGAACAAAAATCGTGGAACAGAAAGAGAAACAGAGCTCTCGTGAACGTCGAAAAGGAAGATAAACGGAGACGCTCGTGAACTGGAAGAGGAACAATGAATAACTCGTAATTTGGAAGATGAACAGTGAAGAACTCGCGAACTGGAACAAGAACGGTGAAGAGGAATGAAACGTGAACGTCGTGAGAGGAAGATAAACTCGCATCCCTCGAAGAAGAACTCACCAACCAACTCGTGAATGATGAGGAGGAATGAAACGCTAATCCTAAATTCTGAAGGGAATAATTTGGGTTTCACAATTAAAATGTAAAAGTAATTTTATCTGCTAACATATTTTAATTGATGTTAATTAATTACTTTAACAAATGGGTAAAAATAACAAAAAAAAATAGAGAAATATCAAGTGAAATTTGGGTACAACACAATATATACAAATATAATTTACTCTAAAATATAAGCTACTTGAATAACTTGTCAATTATACTATTATATAACTTAATAAGTAGGTAAATAAATAGATTTTTTTTCTAACATCTTACTACATTAACACAAAGTGGAGCAACTGTAAGATATTTGTATCCATGTATAATCTTTATTTATGATTTTGTTTAATTTTAGTATAAATATAAAAGTTGTACCTTAATAAAAATTCTAAAGTTACCATTAATGCTTTGTTTGGTCGTGAGAAAATATGCGTTATGTTAATAAAACTTTATTTTTAATTAAAAAACAATACATTACATTTAATTACTGAAAAAAATTGGAAGCATTCCAGTAAAAAATGAAATTGAAAGTTGTTCGGTGGATATTGTTCAAATCCGGTTCGATGACCAAGATCTAATGGTTGAGCTTGCCAGAATAACATGACAACGATGGTGGAATATTTACAAGCAATTCAACATTCAATCAAGTGTTTGTGAGAAATGAGGAGTAGATAATGAGAATTGAAACTATTTCATACCTAGTATTGCTTTATATATTAATGTTTTAGGCAAAAAAAAAGTTACAGTCACGTAACTTACTTGCGTGACCTAGGTTGGGGTCACGTGTTTCATACGTGCCCCCTGTCGGTAGATGGCTGGAAGTACTCGATCTAAATACATCGAACACTCAGTCTCAATAGACTATAGGTTAAAAAAACCCTATGTATTATGTTGAAGACTCACTCTTTCAGCGCACCCACACTTTTTTATTATTAAATTTATTAAATGGAGTTCATATAAAACCCATTCCATTATGTGTGTCCCACAAAATCAAACACAAATTTTATAGTGGCACTGTTTGCATTTGCACGATGAATATAGAGTTTGTGGTTTGTAGTTACGGTGATTACCCGATATGCAAAGTTATAATTCTGTGTGAAGTCATGGATTTGCTCATGCAAAGATGGAAAATCTTAAGTAGGCAGTGGCAAGTGGCATGCAACCAATAGCAGCGAACAATAAAGAGTTGATACCAGGTTCCGTAGTGTAATCCACTTATCGGTATTGGTAATAACAAACATCAAACAACAATAAATTGATGAAGGTAGAATCATCATTAACTGATGTAGGTAGGATCATCATATCTCATGATCATACCAAAAATTGTCGTCACTAGTTTGGTTTGCTTACATCAGCCTTGAATGAATGAGTGAATCTCCTCTGTGTCTGGCCACCACCAAGAAAGGACACTGCTATAAGGCTATAACAGTGTCTCTTTCTCTGTCCCTCTCATATCATTTGCCTTGTGCGTTTAGTTGTTACGTTCTGAAGGGAAAGTTTGCAAACTTATTTCTTTATTTACTCTCCTTTCTCGTCACATTAGCCCCTTCTCTTGGTTTTAAAAATAGCTAAAAAGCAAAGGGCTGTCTCTGAAAATGTTTCTGAGGGTACCTGCCATGAACAGGAGTTTGAACAGAGAGAATCCAGATATTTTGATTATGATGATTGCAGGGAAACAGATAATAAGGGGTGTTGAGGACAACAAAAGAGATCAGATCAGAGAGAGAGAGAGAGGGAAAAAAAAGGATGGGCCCAGTAAAGCCTGCAACACAAATGAGTGCCACTGCACCAAACACTCTTCGCCTCTCCTTTCTTGTTTGTTTTCACTCTTTTACCTTTCTCTCTTAATTTATGGCTTTTTTTAATTTTCCATTCAACTTCAACACTGGCGCATCCCCCACTCCCTTTTTCACTTGGACTTTAAACAAACACTTTCTTCCTTTTCTTGGTTTTCTTCAACTTCTTGTCTTAAATGTGCAAAGACTAGATAACATTATTTGACAAAGGAGGAAATCTTGATGGGGTCTAAGAAAATGAAATTCGTGTTTTGGGGTTGGGAGGCTTGAAGAAAAATATGTTTCTGTTCATGCAATAGAAATCAACACAACTTTGGAGTTGCTCTTTTATTTGGCATGGTGTAAGCAAGTTTGGAATCCCTTGGCTTCTTTTCCTTGTTGGTTTTTCTTAAAACAAATAGCCTTGTTGTTCTTTTGCATTCCTGTAGGTTCTCAATGGACAATATATCTTGGGAAGGAGTTGTTAAATGTTAAGATATCTGGTTTGACAAGAAAAGTCTCGTGTTCTAGAGGCTTCATTTGCTTTGTCGGGTGATGGATTACTCTTTTGCAGATTAAGTCAAGGTCGGTTCATACTTGAATTCATTTGTCTGTTGTTATTTTCTATTTTGAATTTTGAAAGCAGGCTCAATTAAGTCACGTGCTGCATAATTATTTATCCATTTGCTCCCTTTCTCCTTCCAATTTTCTTTTCTAGTTTATGGTGGGGATGTTTCTTGTTATGTAGGTCTATTTTCTACTACTGTGGGATCATACCGTTCCTGAAGTAAAGCTTTTCTGGAAGACCACTCCAAAATCAAGAGCCTCTTGTTACATTTACTAATTACTGCTTATGTTGATGGAGAGTGATATGTACACTGCTGCACTGGACATTTCTGGCCGAGATGCTAGAGTAATAGATGAAATTTCCCAACATTCCACCTCAAATCCTCTCGTTCAGTGCTATTCACTTGACCTTAACAACCAATCCCACATCATAAAGGGAATTTCAAGGCTTTCTGGAGAGCAAGGTGAACCTATACATAATGTCCATGCAGATGCATGCTTCATTAATCCTTCAATTATTGCGGACTCTAGTCCATTAGTTACATCACGAGGAAAAACTATTGTGGGAGATGCCTCAAATCCTATGGAGAACACTGAGTTTCAAGAGCATTTAGTTGGAAGAATGCCAATTACTCCCTCTTCCCTTGCTGCCATTCTTGCTGCTAGAATTGGTCTTGAAGAAAATTTGGAGAACTCATCATCAGCCTTCCCTCCCTACCTCTGCTCAATGGGGGCATTGGGGGCATTCTTCAACAATTTGCAAGGTACTTCAAGTTCAAACCCTTTGTCTGCAACTTTTGAGGACTGTGGTTACAATGAAGCTCCTGGTAAATGGAATGCTAACAAGTTTCCCAAAGCTCCAGAGATTCATAGAACTGGGTGTCAGCCTTATTCTTCTCTAGCAAATCTTGATCCAAATGAATGGACATCATCAAATCTAGCAAACATGGCCAATCATGCTTACCATTCCTCTAGCTTTAGTAAGGAACTTTCTCTAAGTCTCGCAACATCGACAACCGCAGGACATTGCATAGAGGTAAGTTGCTCTAATGTGACCCCATGCATGAATGGAACCATGTCAGGCTTGGAGCAAGCCTTCTGCGGCAGTAGTAGGGAACTTTCTATGAACTTGGGTGGTAATAAATATGTACAGTTTTCACCAGAAGTACTGGAATCGAGATATCTCATTGGGATTCAAGAGATACTTGCTCAAATTGCAAGATATTCATTTGAAAATCTAGAACAGTTAAATTATTCAGCTTCTGGCAATAGATCAGGTGGAAACAAGTCAAGTTCAGCTTTCCCACCCAAGAGAAGGATATTGATAGAAAACAATGCAAATTCTACGTATGAAGCTCATGCAGAGCCTCCATTGCAAAGGCATGCTGCTGAATCAAAGAAAGCCCAACTCCTGGCACTTCTACAACTGGTATGATGCTACTACATCTTAAATTACTTCATTATGGTGTTCATATCAATTATGGTCATGGACAGAATCATGTTAGCTTTGCATTGCACTCTTCCATATTCAAATGCATGGATGGAAAATTAATTGCTAAAATTAGTTTATAATACGATCTGAAAAACGGATGATCTTCATCTATTGCGAGACTTCTTACTCACACTTGGACTCCAACAATTAGTAATATCTTTTTTTTTTTACTTAGGCGGACAATCGATATAGCCAGTGTTTGGATGAGATACATACTGTTGTATCCGCATTCCATGCTGCTACAGAACTGGACCCGCAAATACATACACATTTTGCTCTTCAAACCATCTCTATCCTTTACAAGGACCTACGAGAGAGGCTCAGCAAATATATTCTTGCCATGGGATCAAATTTCAACAGCTCGTGCTCAGAAGAGAATGAATGGTCTGTTGAAACTTCATTCCTTCAGAAGCAATGGGCTCTCCAGCAGTTGAAAAGAAAAGATCAGTTGTGGAGGCCACAAAGAGGCTTGCCAGAGAGATCCGTCTGGGTTCTACGGGCTTGGATGTTTCAGAATTTCCTGCATCCGTGAGTTTCAACCATAGAAACATCAGTTTATACTTTAATCATTAGAGTACACATGAAATGAACTTAGAGAAATTATTTATTTATTATTTGATGATGGATTTTCAGGTATCCTAAAGATGCAGAGAAGCATTTACTTGCAGTAAAAAGTGGGTTGACGAGAAGCCAGGTATTTTACCTACTAGTCTTGTTGTTTGTTACTTTGTTTAAAGAGGAACAATCTGATATGCTTGGTTTGGTTGTGTCTTCAAACTCAGGTATCCAATTGGTTTATAAATGCTCGTGTTCGTCTGTGGAAACCTATGATCGAAGAGATGTATGCTGAAATTAATAAAAGAAAGGCTTGTCGAAATGAAGAAGGAATGCAGAGCAGCCACGGAAACAGGATAAGCATGAGCAATCAAAGGTTTAATCAGTGTCAACTATAGGTCAACAAAGTCGCATAACGATATCATGAACCCTTTTCTTTGTTAAAATATAAACAGAACTGAAGCCAAAGTCTGCGCATAATGCTTTTGCATGGTTGGAGTATATTAGTCTGAGGATGTCCATGACAAAAATAGAATCTCAGTAAATAACACGGGATTAATTGGAGTGTCCATACTAACTCGTTCGTTTTAGCTTAAGATTCCTTTTTATTGCGATGCGGTCGTAGAAATTAGAGTAAGGGTATAAATTGTAAGTGCCGGTTAAATCACTTTGGAATTTCATGTGTTAACTGGTTAGTGGTTATGGAATGCTGCTAAAACGATAATAGCGGTTAAGCTACTTAAGAAGATAAATCCAACAAGGCTAAAAGGTGAGCTAATGTTTCAGCAAAATAAAGGGGTTATACTCTCTAACAAGATAATCCAAGTCAGATAAGTTCACGGGTTGATGCTATAAGTCATCACTTGGAGGTTTGGGCATACTTGCAAGTTATAGCAAGTTAGTCATTGGGGAAAAATGATAACAAACTTTATGTTTTAACCAATTAATTTCCATAACCGTGTTAACAAAAAAAAAAAAAGAAGCCAAAATTGCATCAATATTTGATTTCAGGAATCTCGGGACGACTAATAAAGTAAACTAATGAAAGTATCAGTAGGTAGAAAGATAGTGACGACATGAAAACAATATGTAAGATTGCATGGTGTCGGCATTATGCTCATCGTGTTAGCTCTACTGTTGTAACACGAACTTCATTATTATATGTCCAAAAATAACAATTTCGAAGCCTTACCAATCATTCAGGCTCGCTAACTAAAGTCTATGATTACAAATGAAAGAATGACTATAGCTGCTTTCAACTAAACTCTTCCCCTTTTTCCCTCTGTTTATTTCTTTCTCGTCCACCTCTATCTACAAGGTTATGACATCCCTCCCTTATCAGATTTTTGACAAAACAAAGGACTATAAACTTGTTCAACAATCAAATCAAAAAGAGCGGCAATCTTTATTCACCTACTACTATCACTACTACTGTACTATATCTCCACGGAAATTCGTGTCTTTATTGGTTTCAATTTCAAACCCATACTTTCTGGGGAGTAAAGCTCAGGAGAAATGCAAGAGGGACTCAGGGGACTTCTTGGGCTGACACTCAGCTTAGATGGTCTGTACAAGCCATATCCCATGAGAAAATACTCCATCGGTATTAACATGGCATGAGGCTGCTCCTCTGTTACCATTGATCCACATGCTTGAACCTGCACTTCCGCAAACAATAGCTATTAAATCTAGCTCTTTTTTTTTTTTGTTGATACACTACAATTTTTTATAACAAATTAATATGAACTTGAATTATCTTACACACCTCGACTAAAGCACTGAGTCGTCTATCCAACTTTGATGTCATATGGAGAGCCTCATCGTGAAAAGGAGACATATCTCCAACAAAAATTAGTGAACGACACTCTAATTTTCTCAATCCTTCACTTATGTCATATCTCCTGCAAAATGCCAATACAAAGTCATGGGCACATTGTTGTTTCACAGTACGTGGAACCTACAGCATCATCACATGCATTTGTGCATATAAAGTGGTAAATTAAGAGCAACGAGTGCATGTATTATTAAATTCTGACTGGTGTTGAAACTCTAGCAATTATCTTTTTTTTGGCTACACAGATGGCATGGAGGTTTCAGGCAATAATTGATATCCCGCAGAGAGCTCCACCCTACCCCATACATATATATTATAGGTAATCACTTTTGAATTGGAAGAAAACCACAATTTTGAAGTGTTATCTTACCCATTAATTACTTCAAGGAACCGCCACACATTCAAACTCTGCCTCTCGTCTAATGACTGTCAGGAAATATTTCAAAGAGAGTCAAACAAGGGTTCAGTTTCAAAATTCCTACTATTAGTTATAACCCAGTCCACACATGGAAACAAAAATAAATTGGGCTAACCCGTTGGCATGCTTGAACTATATCTGACTCTGGCAAATAATCACTGCCTCGAACTTCCTATCACCACCAATAAAATTGACTGACTCAATATTCACAAACTGAAGGAAATAGGGAGGAAATTTTCTTTTGGAAGAATAGGCATACCTTGCTAAAGTACCGCTTTAGCAATATTTCTTTTACCACCCCACACATGCCATAAAAGTAGAGTAAATTTGACATGACCTGCAATTATCAGCCTTTAGCAAAAGGTGGTATGTATTTTCATAAGGAGACAAAGGTTTGCAGGTTTAGAAAAAGAACCTTGTTGTACAACCATTCAGTCCAAGATGGTGCTTTACATAAAGGAGAAACAAGTATCAAACCAAGAACACGATGTCTATACTTCATCTGTTGTCAAGAGAGAAAGATATGAGATCCCATTATTTGAAACTAGGCTATTGAAGAATGGAAAGGAGAGAGAAAGTGCAACATATATAAAGACTCACAGCAAATAAGGTAAGAATGTAAGCCCCAGCAGTTACTCCCATACACATAACTGTACTATGACTGCAAAGAGAGAGGGGAAAGATATTAGATTGCCTTCTCCAGATCAAGGAGACGCAAAATCAGCTTCTAGGCTCAGTTGCAAAAGCTATAAACCCATCACTTTCAATACACAGCAGAAGGAACTTTCAGTCACAAATATAGTAAATTAAAAGATAACATAAGCAAATACAGAAAATTGAAGCCAAATGGAAATTGATCTAATTAACACTAGGAGGTTAAAAGGATGGAAGTAGGGAATAAGACCCTTGTTTATGAGTTCAAAAGTTTCCGAAGAGGAAGAGATTGTGCGGGGTACAGCTTAGCTTCTATTTTGAATACTTGCCATTCACTATTTCACCCCATAAACTTGGCAACTAGAAAAAAGTTTAAGTTTATAAAGGTTTTGTTGAAATTTTACTTTCAACCTTGTACTATCACATTTTCTCCATCATTAGTAGTTAAGTCTCCAAACATAGGGAATGAAACTGTTTTCCATATATTTCATTCCATTACTTCACTTTCCATTTGATCCCATTTCATTATCTCCAAAACTTTCTACCATAGCCTAAATGGAAAGAAATTGACGAGTAAGGTAGAACATGCCCACCCAAAATAGTTAAGAACTTCAGCTATTTGATCAACCAAGTCATCAGCAGAAAGAATTGGATCATCTGGATCAATGGCAGCAGCTCCCAACTGCAATAACTCATGAAAAAGTACAAAATGATAAGGAACTAGATACATCCAACAACAAAAATATTTACAAATGAGGAGAGATAAGTAGCAAGTAACAGCATATTACAGTTTCAAGACATAAAGTTAGAGACCTCATGCCCAGGTGGACTAATATGATATATGCAGAAATTGTGGAGCAGCAATGAACAGGCTTCTGGACAAAATAATAACCCCTGAAAGCAGGAGACATCTGATGAAACCACATGCAGGTAAGCAAATGGTCAGATTGTTGGTTTGTAAACAAAACAAACAGTGTTAACAAAGTCATAAAACATCATTATTTTGACATTCTCATCATAAAATCTTTTAAGAGAAAACTAGCTGAACCATACCCATAACTACCATTATTTCAAAATTCTAACATTGAATCTACCTAATGAGACGGCGTTTTCATCTTAATGATTAAAACAAATCTATAAATGCCCATTAGTTTTTATTTATTTAAATCTTTTGATTCTTGGGGGATAATAATAATAACAATAATAATAATAATAATAATAATAATATTATTATTATTATAAAGGAAAATGCTAACTAGAACTGAAATGGTAAAGAAACTAAAACAAAAAAGTATAATACAAAATAAAACATTTATTTTATTTTTTATAAGAAAAACATTTATTATATTAAAAACACAAAATCATTTAATAATTGTTTGTGAAGTAGTAATTATAAGCATGTAATAAAGTGTATTAAAATGACGTTAATCATGGCCTAAGAGCACTCATTGCTAGAAGAATCATATAGAAAAAGTAAAAACCATTTAACTTACAATTTAAAGCCAAATCAGGATACGTGATAAGCGCTGGCTTGTCCTGGTCCCCATACACAGCAACTGAGACAAAACCATGACGAGTTCTAACAACATGTTCCTGCAAAAATATCTCAGCAGCTCGTTAGCCAGAATAGACAAGAAAATCAGATATGAATATGAAAAACCATCTCTTTCATGTTTACACAGCAAGAAAAAGGGGCAAACTAAAGAATCATTCTCTATTTAACCACATGTATGCTTTCAGCATGGGCAACAGAAGCGTGTAAACCCTCTGGTTCTTCATTATTCTCATTCACAGAGGGAAAGAAAGAAGAAAAAAAACAAAAATAGAAGTTAACAAAAAGTGCAAATCTTTCTGCATGCGAAGAGGTTAAAAAACTATAGTAATCTGCACCTGCGAGAATCTTACCAGTGATAGAAAAAGTAACACAATAAGAGAAAAATTCAAAACCAAATCCCAATTATTTAACTAGAAAGCATTAACGCATTTAGAAATGAATGATTAATACATAACCGAAATTTACATGGCGAGTGTCCAGGTCAGGTCCCCGGCAAAAACAGAAACTAAGGTGAGCGTATAATCCTATTATTACTTGACTGATTTAAGAAAGATTCTGGAGCAAACGCAACAAAATTATGGGATACCAGTGCAAGTAGATGAAACGCAAACGAAGAATAACGTTTTTTGCTTAACGAAGCGATGAAGAAAGAGAATCAGTTAAAAAGAGAGTTGAAGAGAAGGGAAACTGGAAACGAGAATTGAGTTACACGAGGAGCGAGCGTGTAATGAAATGGTTGTTAGTTAGTTACGTACGTACGTACCTCGGGTGGAGGAGAGATGGCTTCCTTGTCCACCGACACTGAATCCGCCATTTTACTCTCAATAGCGTTGAGAATGTGTTACTCACTCACACACACTCCATTCCTTTCTTTCCCTCGATTCTTCCTTTTATAGCTGTTATGTTAGTAGCAGTATACGTCTCAAATTTTCTCTTTTCTGTGTTTGTCTCGCACGTGTCACCGACGCTCAACCCCGTGCCACCGTTTCACACCAGCCTTTCTTAACCCCACACTCTGGTTCGCTTAACCATAGTTCCCAAGCCGACACTTTTCTTTTTCCTTCCTTCTCCCTCCCTTTTTTAAACACCAACACTATTTCTTTCATATTAAATTCGCTTCCCACTATCCCCTTCTTCATGGACCATGGACCCGCTTCTTCTTTTTTTTTTTTTGGACCAATCGCTTGTTTTGGTTTTGAATCTTCAAAATATACTCCAACATTTATTAAAAAAGTATTTATTTTATAAAAATATGACACTTATTTTATGAAAAGTTTCTGTTAATCAGTATTTTTAGGATATTGATTAAAAAACTAAAAAAATATTATATAAATTATAAAAAACCTAAGAATATTATAAACAGTATAATTTTTTATCTCCCAATAAAAATATTTATACTTTAAATTTTTTAACCCATGCCATATATATTTTTTAAAATAAAATTCTTCGTTGAAGATTTGAACATACTTTGTAATAGGATGAGATCTTTAATCAATTTGACCTTGCCATCAATCTTAAGAATTTAACTTGGCTAGATAAATAAATCGAACTTTTCTTAAGTTAAATTTCATTTTCAAGCCTTCTTAATTTATTTGCCCTTTTAGTTGAGAAACTTTTACATTTTCAGTGTCCTGGTTCACATGAAAATGTTTATGAGACAATCTTCTGAACAATGGTTATAACGTGTAGAAAACATCTAAAAAGGCATTTTTTAAATAATAAAAAAATGAAAGGAAGATGTGGTAGGTAATATCTTAGCTACCACGTAAATTAAAATTTAACTAGAAATCTAAATTAAAAAAAATGTAAGTTATTGCTCTGCCGTACATCAACTATAATTATTGACACTTGATGGCCTTTTTATCTAGCGATGGGACTTGGGATTCCCATTTTGGTGTAAGATTTCTAAGCTTTAAAAAACTTTTAATTTTCAAGATAAATATATTTATTTTTGGTGTAATACTTCTAAGTTTTAAAAAGCATTTTAATTACATTTTAAAATTAATTTTTAATTCAAACAAAATGAACTATTTAAAACAAACTTTTAAAATATTAATTATAAACATAAATTATTTTAAAATATTCATTCTTTTAAAATACATTTTTATATTGTTTTTTAAAAAGATCAAAATTCAATCGAAAATTTCCTAAATGTTTATTTTTAAAATGAGGTGATTAAAGCGGCCTTATTTAATAATAATTAACGTTTATAACATATTTGAGTTTTTATTATTAAAAAGTATAATATTTGTATGCACGGTCTACTCTCGTTTTAAGTAGACACATATTTTTAATTTTATGATATACATCTTTTGTATTTTATGTTAAATCAATTTAATATTTTATTTTTAATTTATTAATGAATTAAATTTTCAACTTATTCAATCATTATACAATTTTTGTATCAACATCAAGTATATTGAAAAGTTATAAATTAATATTTAAAAATATTCTACTAATTAAATATATTTTTGACGTTTTAAAATTTAATTTTGATTGACCTTTTTAATGTTTCGTTACTAAAATAACTATTTTTATTAATTAGTTTAATTTAAATATTTTTATATATATTTTTCACACTACATTCCTATTTATAATACTTATACGATACTAGAAATGCTTACTAATATTTTATAAGAAAGGTAACATAGTAATCAAAATATATGAAAATAATAACGTAATTCATATCATTATTTTTTGGTATTAAAATTCTCTTAACATTTTTTAGTTGTTTCTCAGAAAGTTGTTTCTTTAAATATTTTACTCCTTAAAAATTTGGCTCTTAATCCTTCAAAAAAAAAATGGCTCTTAACAGAATAACAGTAAGTTACTCCACCGGGTGGTTAAGGAATATGCCATATTTTATTAATTTACAATCTAATTCTTATGAAAAGAAAATTTGCTGAATCGTTTTTTAACGTCGGGTTTTAGCTTGCACTGAGTTCGTTGCCTATATATTGCACTAGCTTCTTTTCTCATTAGGATGGCACCACTGTTTCCTTGGCAGAATGGCACATTTGTGATTTATTTCTCTGAGGAGAGGCACAAGCCGTCATCAATAATAGTTTCCATAGCAAAGCCCAATTGATATAATGACAGTAGCAGAGAGAGCAGCCACCAAATACCAGTTGAAGGAAACGAGAACGAGTGTGTACTGTACTGTGTTGTGTTGCATCACTTGCATGGGACTTGTATTATCTAAAATTTTTCCAAAGCATGCATCATTCATATTTTAATCAGGACCATTCGTTTTTCGAAATATGATACTCCGGAGAATGGTCCACGAATGCACCAGAGATTCAATGATGCATTGTTTAGAGAAGTTCATTAATAACGACAAGTCCAAGTTGAATCGCTCAAAATCAGCATGGTGCTGATCTCATAGCATGCAGGTTGCAAATTTCAATAAGCCATTACTTGTTTTGAGTTGTGAGCCTTTATTATTAAAACCCAATCCCGATGCTACTACTTCCTGGAAACTACAATAATTCTTAGCTTTTTTTTTCTTTTCTTTTTAGCTTAATTAAATTTATAATTTCTTCCCTTATCTTGTTTCCTTTTATTTTTTTCTTTCATGCATTGTAAAAAAAATAAAAACCATAGACGGAGTATGTTCATCAATAACTTGAACTAGGAGATGATAAAGAAAAATCAACGGAGTGTAGCTTAATTGTTACTAGTATCTCCTATGGTAGAAAATGTTAAAATAAAAACAAAGTGAAAAGTCACCGTACCTTTATTCCCGCACGTGATTGAAAACTAGAATGAGCCATGAAATATGCGAGTGAAGAGGACAAAGCACTCTGTGACTGCGTAGACCGTGAAGGAACATATTAACGAGAGAATATAAAATCATGTCATTGGGCCTTTACCCCACTCAAATGGAATGGTCCTTTTAGGACCTGTTTCATTTCTGTTCGATCTTTCTACTACCACTTTTGCTTCCCGCACCTTCAAAATTGCTTCTAGCACTCTATTATCCAAAACGTAAATTTAAATTCTACTACCGACGCATCTATTTAAGAAGGTTTTTTTCCCCAATGGGGTTATTTTTTATTTATTTACCAAATGGGGACAGATTTAAAAAAAATTACCATTTAGGGGTAAGTTGTACCACTCCTATTTTTTAAAAAATATTGGTCGCTAAAAATTTGATCGCTATTTCGATCTCTATTTCAGTCGCTAACACTTTCGACAGAATATTCTTTTTTTTATGTTTGCGACCACAATATTTGTTGCAAAAAGTATTAGCGACTGAAATAAAAACCGAAATTGGCTACCAAATTTTTATTTAAAAAAAAAGAAGTCATGCCACGTGGCACGACTTACCCTCAAATGTTAATTTTTTAAAAAAACTGTCCCATTTGGTAAATAAAAAAAAAACCCTAATGTAGAAAAGACCATTTAAGAAAGTTTCCCTTTAGGGACTGCGAAGCCTAGAACTCAAATTCAGGGCCTAAGGAACAAAAACACACTTATTCTCTTTTTTTTATATATATACAAACCACATGTACATGCGAGCGAGACCATTTCAAGTGGGATTAAATTATTATGAACAATAAAGTGTTACTGTCAAATATTTAATGTATTCAAAATTTAAACTAAAAAGTACTGATTAATTTAAAATAATTTTGCACCAATTGATACACACTTTAATAATTTTTATTTTTAATTTTAACTTGTATGTTTTAGTTTTTTATTTATTTATGAAATATGTGTTGACGGCTTACTTGTTTCAATCTTGCAAGTTGCAATACATTTTGTTTCTTTTAGCTTTACATTTTTATCGTTTATTATTCTCTTTGTAGATGTCTTTCAAGTTGTACTTACACTGTGTTCAATTGGGAGGAATAAAAAAGAGTGAAAAGTGAGGTTGTTTGGTAGAAATAAAAGAGGGTAAAAAATATGAGAGATTTAAATTATAATAATTTGGTACTAAGAAAATAAAAAAATGAAGTATTGTTAAAATTCTCATTTTACCTACGTATATGTTTTTTTTTTGCATCATTCAACCTTCATAATAATTTAACAGGTTATATGCATTATTGTAATTTTTTTTAAACAAGGTACATAATCGATTATGGCCTTCGAAAAAACGAATTACACACCCAACCGAGAGCAATTTGTTTCATGAAACAAGGGGCAGTTTCAGAACCATTCTGGATTGTGCACTTTCGCTTCATTTTTTTTGGTAAAACTCAAATGCGTGTGTCCCAGCTTTTTTGCTCCACTTTCAGTTTCTATATCATCTCTAACAAATAACCTTCAACCTGTATCATTGCACTACCAACTTTCACTCCTAAATTTCACCCCAACCGAACACTATGTTAGTGTTAAGTTTGCCTTAAAACAAAAAAAAGTAAAAATATGTTACTAAGATTTTTTTTACCAGAATATCACTAATATTTTAATTACTATCATAAATTTGTTGGGAAAATTATGAATATATGCTTTTATTGTCTTCGTAACATTATTTTTGTAATCATGATTAGAAACATAGAAACTGAAAAGAAAAAAAGGTTGGCAATTCACGACTCTAAATTCAATTAGATACTTTTTTCAGTAATTAATTAACTAACTTACTTAGAAAAATAAAATGAAAGAATGAAGCCGAATGAGCCACGTAGCTTGGTTAAGTTTTCGTCAACGACGTCGTTACCATTTTTCCTAGAAATAGAAACAGCTTTGGCTTCGCCGTAAACAGGAGAGAGAGAGTCCTGAAACTTGGCTCAAAGCAACACAACATAGCATAGCATCATTATGGCTCTTCTGAGTCGAGCCTCTTCACGCTTCCCTCAGCTGGTTTCCCCTCAAAGGGTAGTTTCCCTCCACACCACGCTCCCATCTCTGAACGCATCCACACCCACGCCCGCCCCATATGCCCCGCCACCGCCTCCGTCCGCTTCCTCTCCCGCCGGCGTTTCCAAGGCGGCGGAGTTCGTGATCTCGAAGGTTGACGATCTGATGAACTGGGCCCGCCGCGGCTCCATCTGGCCCATGACCTTTGGCCTCGCCTGCTGCGCCGTCGAAATGATGCACACCGGCGCCGCCCGCTACGATCTCGACCGCTTCGGTATCATTTTCAGGCCCAGCCCTCGCCAGTCTGATTGCATGATCGTCGCCGGCACTCTCACCAACAAGATGGCTCCCGCTCTTCGCAAGTATTCCCTCTATCCCTTTTCTAGGGTTTTTACTTCCCTATTTTTATATTCCTTTCCACCGTAGATTCAAAATCACACGACTCACTTGTTGCACTGATTTGCTTTGTTTGTGTGTGGATACATAATATTCGATTTGGAGGCTGTTGTATACATGTTGAGGAAATTTTAAAGATAAATTTTATGGTCGGTGTTGAAGGAGTTGAATGAATGTCTGTTAATTGAGGATTTCTGTGACTAAATTGCACTTCAGGGAGATTTAATCTTGCAAATGATATTGTGTTTTGTTTGTTTTAATTGACTCTTGTTTTGGTGATGTAACCTTTGAGTTTAACATTGGTTAGAAAGTGGAACTAGGATACTGTTTTAATGAAGAAATCTCGTTGAGTTCATTATTATTCTGCTAATGCTGATACTAGTACCGGATAGGAATCACAAAATACTGAAAATGAACATTGATATAGAAAAGGGAAATGACACACTAACTGTAGTCTGCAGGTTCTTTGAGAGGCTTGATTCCTATCTTCCCAATCCTCACTCCGTCACTTGGCTGAACCTTGTTTCTCCTGTCCTCTTCTCTTACTCCATATCACTAACAGAATCAGGTTCCTGCCTCCACCGCCCACCACTGGTTGTTGCAATCCACTGCCCCAGACTGATTCCCCATTTACATTTGTTTACCTCATTGCCTCCACGTGCTTCTAATTCACTGCTACCTTGCCTTTCTTCCTGACATAAAACAAAGTAATAGCTGGGTAGCTAATATAGAGTCGTCTCTCTGTGTATGCATGCTGCTATAGAAAATAGTTTTATCGAGTGCATGCCTAAAGAGGTTCTAATGTGGATAGTGATTGTCTTGCATTGAGTTAGAGGTGGGAACATTCTGAGTTATTTCCTGTAACTATAAAGTATAAAAAAAAGGTTTTAATTTGCATCAGTTGTTAAAGAAAAGGAGTACAAGAGTATGTCACTTCTTATACCCTTCTATAACACAGATTATTGGTTCCTCATCTTTATATATGTGTTTTGGTAAACAGCTTAATTAAGCATTAATACAATCAACTCTCCCTAAGTTCTTCCCAGTGCCCCCTTATAAGTTTTGTTCTTGACCCTTAGCCAGCTTGCTGTACCACGTGTAAGACTCTGCAACCGTTTTTTAATTTAAATTGTCTAATTTTTTTTTCCTTTTGGGATCTAAATTGCTCTCTACAATCTTAAGAACTTGTATCATAATGCTGGCAGTTACGTCCATTGTAATGCCTCATCTATTTGGTTGTTGGGATTTTTCTATAATAGATGTTCATGAAACATTAGTAATTAATTCTCATTCCCTTTTTCTATCTCCTCTTTACAATTTCCCTGTGAAATTCCTTGTTTCCTATATTATTGTTGTTCTTTTTATTAATTTGTTATTGCCTTGGAACTTTAGTCATGTTCTGTTTTAGGCATGACAAAACTAAGTTAATTAAATTTACAAATTTCTATGTGATGATGAAAAATTCTTGCAGGGTTTATGACCAAATGCCTGAGCCTAGATGGGTTGTCTCAATGGGAAGTTGTGCTAATGGAGGAGGATACTACCATTATTCTTACTCCGTAGTTCGGGGATGTGACAGGATTGTTCCTGTTGACATATATGTTCCAGGCTGTCCTCCAACTGCTGAGGCTTTGCTGTATGGACTCCTCCAGCTGCAGAAAAAGATCAATAGGCGCAAAGACTTCCTCCATTGGTGGACAAAGTGAGGTCGATTCAATTTATTTTCTTGACATCGAAGCTATTTTATAATAAGCAACTACTTGGTAGTTTACCTTGCTAAGAAGCACCCATGTTAGATGGAGACTGTGTCCGTACAATAACTTGTCACAGTTTCTGAATGCTTTTTTTTTACGGGGCTTCAGGCCCCTTTGAAGTTGAATGTTTATTATCTGTACCTGAGAGTAAACAGTTTCTGAATGACTCTTTGGTTTGTAAGTTACGGTTTTTACATGGGACCAGTTTCAGTCTCATCGCCTTTACCCGATTAATGGCGTTTCAATAAATAATTTTGAACTGAAGGTTTCTTCCCTACCTTGTACCTTCCGCAGCTCCTTTCGTGAACCCCCTCGCCTAGTCGCCATTCAAAAAGAAATTAATACAAAGAATGTGTTTACAAAGTTTAACGTTTGAATTTATGATTAAGTGCGTACTCCTTTGGAAGGGAAGCAAAAATAAGGGAGGGAGCAGGGACGGACTTTGTCTCCTTATTATTCTGTTTTTTTTTTTTTTTCTTTCGAATTTTTGTATCAAATTAGGGAAGTGATTAAGTGGTTGATTGCCATGGGAAGTGAAATTTCAAAGAAGGATTATTTGCAATGTGAGGGTCAATTTAATTTGAGATAATTCCTGTACATATTTTGTGAAAGTTCAAAATAAAATGAAAATGTTTAATTCTAAACTATTGGTAAACATAAAATTATTTTCTCAAGTAAAAATATTCAACCCCATTGTTTTATTTGTTTCATATAAAATAACGCGACTTACTCTATCTGATTTATAAAAAATATCTGATAAACAACATAACATTTATGATTTTAATTTTTAATTTAATTATTAGTAATAAATAAAAGTCAACTTACCATATTACATGCATAAAAGAAAAATACAATAAATAAAAGTTAATTAGCTAAAATTCACGAGTAACATATAATAAAGTTTCAAATAATTTTAGAATTATGCTAATGTGTATTTTAATTTAGTTACTTTAAAAATGTTGTATAAAAAATAATAAATAAAATATAAAGATTTATAAATATATAGAAATACTGAAAATAATTGATATTAAGAGTTAAATTGTTATTATCATTTTTATATATAAATATTTTTATCAATTTCAATGTATTATATTAACACACACATATACATATATATATATATATATATTTAATATAACTTCAATTCTTTATTTTAAAAATATATTTTATAAACTATTAACATTAAATCTTAAATAAATAAATAAAAATGTTTCATACTATATATAAAAAATTATATTTTTATGCATTTAACAAAAGCTTATCACTAAACAAATACTTGGTTAAATTAAATTATTTATACACACAGTCATAGAAAAATAAATTAAACAAAGTAAACTCTCGATTCTCGAATCTGAATTCTGTGGATGACGTAAAGTAAAAGAACTGAAGACCTTATTTTGGTTGGCGTTGCACTTGCACAGGGAAAGCAAAATATCTCATCTTTGTGGCAATGGCGGAGGATTACGCCCCCCTCAAGCGCAAGTACGAAGACCAACCCTCCGGCATCGAGCTCGCCAAGCAGCGTGCTCAGGAAGTCGCCGCTCGCCTCCTTAGCGGCGCTCTTCCTCCTCCCCTCGACGCCAAGCGTCCCAAACCCGACAACGCCACCTTCGATTCTCTCGGTAACTAACTAACTAACTAATAACTATCTCTCTCTTCTTCGCTTCTATGTTAGGGTTTTAAATTCTTTTCCGTGAACGCAGATTTGAAACCTCAGTATTCCGCAGCCCCTCCCGTCTCCTATGGTCACCAAGGTTCGAGCAAGAAGATAGATATCCCTAATGGCAGGGTTGGTGTGATTATTGGTAAAGGTGGAGAGACCATTAAGTATCTCCAGTTGCAGTCTGGTGCCAAAATTCAAATTACTCGTGATATCGATGCGGACCCTAATTCTTCCACTAGGATGGTTGAGCTTATGGGCACTCCTGATGCAATTGCCTCTGCTGAGAAACTCATCAATGAAGTTCTTGCTGAGGTATTGCACCTTATTCAGTTTTTTTTTTTTTTATTAAGTACGGTTAGGATTTTGTTAAATTATCTTAGATGTTGATGTGATGTTAGTCATAGTAATATGATATAAGATGAATTGTTTCTGTACCAGGCTGAATCTGGGGGTTCTGGCATTGTTACTCGAAGACTGACCGGGCAAGCTGGGTCGGATGAATTTGTCATGAAAATCCCAAATAATAAGGTGTGAAATGGAGACGTGTATAAGCTTATGCTTTGTACAGTGTTTTATGTTATTGGTGTGTTCTTTATTGAGGATAAATTTTTCTCTGGTCTGTTTGGTGGTTCATATGGTTTGTTGTGTGAATCTTCAGGTTGGCCTTATAATTGGTAAAGGTGGAGAAACGATAAAGAATATGCAAGCTTCTACTGGAGCGCGGATTCAGGTTTTCACTTCTAAGTGATAAATATTATATTGTTGTCTTCATTGTGTGTTAGATGTAGGTGATAAACCATAGTTAGCTTTGATTTAGTTGCTATGGTTTTTTTACTGTCGCTTTGTGATTACTACTAATTTCAAAATAGGCTGTAGTAACACTTAATAGCAGACTCTCAAGACTTGGAAATTCCTATTTAGTGTTGCTTTTCACTAAGATTTTATATTTTTGCAGGTGATACCTCTGCATCTTCCCCCAGGTGACACATCAACTGAAAGAACATTAAAAATTGATGGTACTCCTGAGCAAATTGAGTCTGCAAAGCAGTTAGTTTATCAAGTCATTAGTGGCGAGGTATGTTAAGTGTGCTTTCTTTTTGTTACATTTAGCTTAGCATGTTTGCCTTCCTTGTGCCAAGTCTAGTTTAGTGTTTAAAATTGTGGATTTTCTGCTGAGTTTTGTGTTCTGTATACTGCAGAAACCTAATAATCTTGAATGTTTGATCAAAATAGGTGAATTTATGTCCATGCTTTATGTGATTGTTAGATGAATTCTGTGTGCTTGTGATTACCTGCTGGGTCTTGTTATTTTTTTTTTACGATATTAAAATATAAAACTAGACCTGATGGATCTCTTTAACATGTTTCATGATTTTTGGACTCTCTTCAACAATTGCTTTTGTTCCTTTTCTGGGGAAAAAATAACTTTGGTAAATTATGTGATGGTTTTGGCTTTAGGTGGCTTAAATGATATTTATTTTGTTCATATTTAATCCTACTAATTTATTATTTATTAATTCCTTGATATTATTAATGATATTGCATCATATCATGACCATCGTTAATTAACTTATACGATACTTCTTTGATTAATTGGACCTATGTTACTTATTGTATTGTTCTCAGAAGAAAATTAGTGCATAGTTTCATTTTGTTTAGTTGTTTCAACTTTCAAGACTACTATAAAAATAGTGCACAAAGGTAGAAGATACATTAATTTGCTAATTGCTGTTATGGTGTTTCTTCTTGTATCTCCAATTGCATCTGCTCCCCGAGTGGAAAACGATTAGGGAGACACACTGCAGTAACCATCATTTATTTGATACATTATATTATGGTGTTGACAACTGCATGTTGTCTTGTTCAATTAGCCGTCTTGATATATTAGTATTATGCACAAATATTTTTTAGTTTAGTCTAGGCTTCTGTTGATAGTTATAAACTTTAAGGGTCTTTCTAATTCTGATTTGCTAACTGTGTCTTTATGTTTGTGTGTGTATCTGTTGTCTGCTATATAAGTAGATAATATGTCTTGCCCATTATCTCTTTTTATATATCCACAAACTGAGGACATTGGTTGGAATATTTGAGAATTGCATTGTTCAGTTTTGTTGACCAAGATACCAAGCTCTTGCAAAGACTGTTTTAACTGTGGTAAAGTTTTACTCTTAGCCCAGTGCTTTGGTGAGGTTGGTCTTTCATCATTTTTGTGGTTTAGGTTCCTCGAGCCATGAAGGCTATTGTAATTATGGCAATTTTTGGTCCAAGTGGATAGTCATTGGGATTATAGACTGTTCGACAATGGAATATGCTTATTAATTGTGTATCCTACGACTGATCCTATTATTGGGACTATTGTAGGGTTATAGTGTCTATTGGACCATTGGTGACACCAACATGAATCCCTTTGTTGGTGTTCCCTCAGCATGCCCTGGTATGGTTCTAAATCTCAGTTTTGATATTTATTATCACGGGCAGTAGTCTCCTATCAATATGTTTTACTCTATAAAGTGTCATTATTAGACTGAATATTGAATTATTGTGTTGAAATTACTTTCAAGTATACCATTTGTGCTTTTCAGTTCACTCAAAAAAACCTTCATATACTTGAAATAGTATTTTATCCCTGTGTCTTATATTGGACTTACTTTGCCATTTGGCATATCAACCTGAAATTTGCCCATTGTGAAGCACTTTAACTTTTTCCCTATTCTATTATTTTATCCATTTTTAAATCATAGTTGTTTCAACTAACAAGTTATGTTGTTCAAGGTTTCTGTTTGTTGTTTCTGACGTGTGTGATGGATTGTACATTTCTTATGTGTTTTTCTTTTCTCTTTTCTTATTCTTGTGTCATTTAACTGTAATCTTTTGTGAAGTTTGAGCTGCATGCAGTAAATATGTTTACAGGGCCTTTACCCCTATTTTAAATTCCCATTCTATTAAAATAATATTTAATTTTATTTGCTTTTATTTGATGATCCTCTGAGGCTGACCTGTTAGATTGGGTTGAGGAAAGGTTAAGAGGATGTACATGGTGCACAGAGAAGTTGTCTCGACAGTTTATATATTTGCATTTAGGGTTTCTCCATCTTATACACTGAAATATCTGTAGTCCAGCCAGAGTCTCTTGTTGAATTAATATATGATTATGAATGATATATTATATAGTGTAGCAATTGGAATAAGATCTTGCATATTTTGAGATACTATATGAGGGATTGCCCTTTAAGGCAATAAATATTGTATGCTTGTCTGCTTCTATGGTCTGTGCTTCCTTTTGTACCCATTCAATTCAAATAGGTAAAGGGTGTTCTTCTGCTGGAGTAACTCAGTTTTATCACAAACCGGTACGGTATGTAGTTATTTATATCCCTTTCTGATCTTGTACGCAATCTGTTAATGCAAGAGATATATCCTTTATCTTGTGTTCTTTATATGCTGATTTTTAGTTGTGTAACTTTAACCTGTGTATGTGTGTGCATCTGTTGCTTTGTATACTTGTACCATGTGGAACCTTGGTTGAATTCACTCTTTATTTTTGGTTTCAATGGTTGTCTCCACAGAATCGTGTTAGAAATCCTGCAATATCTGGTGGTTATCCTCAACAAGGTTACCAATCTCGACCACCCTCTAACTGGGCTCCCCCTGCTCCAATGCAGCAACCTGATTATGGCTATGTGCAACCAGGAGCATACTCTGGTCCATCACCCCAGTATAACATGCCTCAGCAACCATATGCAGGCTATCCTCCCCAGCAACGTGGTGAATATTCCACCAATTGGGACCAGTCTACTGCACCACCTCACCAGCAGTCTACTCATGGTGGTGGTTATGATTACTATAGTCAACAGCCACAGCAACCACAAAATCCTGGGGGTACTACACCTCCAGCTGATGGCTCTGCATACAATTACAGTCAGCCACCTTCCTCTGTTTATAACCAATCAGGACAGCAGGCTTATGCACAGGACAGCTATAATGCATATAATGCGCAATCATACTCAGGGTATGAGCAGCCACTGACATTTGATCAGCAGCAAGGCTATGGCCCAGCTACTGGCTACGGCAGTGGGAGTAACCTGGCACAAGAGGGCCACACTGCAAACTATGCGGGACAGGGAGATTCGGCCCAAGCTCCTTCTGCCCAACTGACTACTGTTGCGCAGCAAGGTTATCCTACCAACCAACAGCCCAGTTCAAACACTGTCAACTACTCACTTCAAGGAACTCCTCAGCCAGGTTATGGGGTTCCCCCTACATCCCAAGCAGCTTATGGCAATCAACCACAGCCTGGTTATGGAACCCCTCAATCTCAAAAGCCGAGTAGCAATCCACCTGTTTATGGAGAGTCACAGTCTCCCAGTGCTGGAGGAGGCTATGATCAGTCAGCATATCCTGTGCAGCCCCCTCCTTCTGGGTATGCTCAACCAGAGTCAGGTTCTCAGAGAGCACCAGCATCTGGTTATGGTGGTGCAGTGCAACCAGGGTATGGTCATCAAACATATGGTGCTCCTCAGGGTGGCCAGCCTGGTTATGGTCAGGCACCGCCTTCATACAGCTACAGTTCTTATGGTGCTGGTTATACACAGACTCCGGCATATACCGGTGATGGTGATGGTGATGGCAATGGAAATGCTCAGGCACCCCATAGTGCTGTTGCTAAAGCATCACCCCAGAGTTGATATTTGTGCCACCCTTCCCCTCCCCTTCTCAGACTATTTTTAATGTGTTTCACCGTTTATTGTAATAGTGACACCTATGTAGCATTGCATTTTTTAGATGGAAGAATTGGTGTATGATTTTTTTTACTTTTTGAATATCTTGTACTGTTAAATAGAAACACATTTTGGAGGCAACTTTGGGAAGCTTATTTGAACTTATGACAATAATATAAAATGTTCATTATCTTTGTTTTGCGATGAAGTTGTGTTTTTTAACTTATTGATTATGGTTTGAATTCCAAAACAATCTTTTGACATATTCATTCATACATTTGTATAGCGATTAATGCCTTTCGATAATTCGATAATGAGATATGTTAGATTTAGTTTATTTCATCTGATTTTATGGTATAATAGTGTTTGAAAGAGTATTTATAATTTTTTTAATTTATGAGAAACACTTTGTTCATAAGTTGTTTTTAATTTGTGTCAATAAATTTAAAGTATGTTGGAGGATAAATAACAGTGAAAAATTAGAATTGCGTTTTGCCTTTATTTAGAGTGTTTTGGAGGATGTTCATAAAGCAAAAGTAGGCTACTTAACCTACTGTTTCCATAGAAATCTACCGAAATTGAGTGGAAGAAAATGAAAAATAGATGCATAAGTAAAAAAAAATGACAAATTTTATCATTTTATGAAAAGTGAAATATAATGGAAGGAAATTATTTTCGTGAAACTCACTTGAAAAGCCTTTTTCCCTGAATTAGCAAGAAATAGGGAAGAGAAAATGGTTTCTCTTTATAACAAAATGGCTTCATTTTTTATTTTAATTTATTAAAAAATGTTTCCACAACAAAATTAAAATTGTAATTTAATTTTATGTTAAGAAAAAGTAATGAATAGATCCTGGTCTACAATTATTATGCTTTGAATCCTCTTTAAGCCGAGGTGCAAGTTCTCATTATAATCAAGTGCGGAAAATTGCTTCTTCATAGATCTGTGCTGTATACAGAAGAGGTTGAAATGAGTAAAACAAAGACAAAAAATCAAAGTATACTTTGTTGCTATCAATAGGCTTCATCTATATGCTTGCAGATTGAATTCAGCAAGCAGTTTTTAATTCTTCTAAATGACATGATTCCTGAATGCCGTGATCATTTTGGGTGACAAGAACAAGATGAATGCCAAGATTGAACCAAAGAATATCTTGATAAAATATCTAACTGGATCATGATCAACATCTTCAGAGGTGCTGGTCGGTGCATACATTGCTGTTGCCGACGGGAGAGCTTCTATTACTGCATCTGCTAAATCTGTAATGAAGGAAGGTGTAACACCAAGGGCAGGTACACGTGCCCAATTCTTGATGCCAGATTCAAGAGCCAATTCCTTGTACTCCATGTCAATTTCTTCAAGGGTTTCAATATGCTCACTCACAAAACTGGTATACAGGACAAGATTACTTTTACTCTGGGATATTCACAACTTGCAACAAGTAACGTACTATAAAATCCATATGCTACTGTCTAGAATTTAAATCAACAAGCGTAAAATATCGATAATAATGTACCTCACTGGAACAGCTAAAAGGCTCTTCACACCTTTTAGGCCAAGCCCAACGAGAACTTCATCAGTATATGGTTTCAGCCACTGTACAGGACCCACTCGACTCTGGAAATTCATCCAACAAAAATTTATGATATCAGAAAAATAAAAAGTACACCATAGAGCACAACCCAGCATTAAAATATGAAATCTCCATTTAACTCAGGATGCAAGAAAAGCAAGTTGAAAGGGTTCAAAACAAACCTGATAAGCAAGAGTGTGCTCATTACTAGTTCCTCTAGCTTTCAACTCTTGCATAATCAAGAAGATGCACTCCTCCATTTGGTCTCGGTATGGATCCCCAGCTTCCTCAACGTAACTGACAGGTACACCGTGGGCACTGAAAAATATCATTACCTAACATATAGAAAAATCAAGATACACCCTGATTTAGACTGCAGTAAAATACATCACATAGCCTTCAAATTACGTAAGAACCATGCTGAAAGCATTCAACACAAGAATAACCCACCTCTTTTGGTTCAGAAAAACTCTGGAGCGCTTTCTGAATTAAGTTAGCCATTGACTTAATATAACCTTCTCGTTGATACCAAGAGTTTATAATGGAAACAGGAAGCTTAGACAAATAGGCATCTTCCCTGACAATTAAATGAATGATGATATCAGTTGATTAAGAATAATCCTCGAATCACCAAAGAGTATTGACAAAGTGCCAATAA
This sequence comes from Glycine latifolia, assembly GCA_013407115.1. Classification (NCBI taxonomy): domain Eukaryota; kingdom Viridiplantae; phylum Streptophyta; class Magnoliopsida; order Fabales; family Fabaceae; genus Glycine; species Glycine latifolia. Next base: position 4,747,891 of record CM023944.1, on the reverse strand, counting down.
GCAGTACCTGAATATATGCTCAAGAACACGGATGCTTGATCCAGTTGTGGATATAGAAAACTGGGGATAAAGGGGTAGTACCACAAGCCTTGTTATTCTGTCCCTCTTAATCTGTCACACAACACCAGCTTTTGATTTTAGACTCAAGTCTAAGGTGATACAGTGGAGCTCAGAATAAATAATGTAATTCATGATTAATTATCCTGTGTGTGGTTTAATTATGAAAGGAGGAAATGGATGTATGAAGGGAATAATGCAGAAAGACAATGTTTGACCAAAAAGCAAGAGAACTTACTTGCTGAATTGCTTCTTCAGTAAATGGGTACCAGTACCGCATCCCAACATAGACATTTGAAGAGATGCCCTTTGCTTCCAAAGCCATTTTAATTGCAAGTGCCTGCTCATGGACAACGAACCATAAAAGCTTCGTTAGTTCCAGCACATTACCAATACAGAGAATTTTTATTGACTGTATCAGGAAAAGGCCAAAAAAGATTCATGTTGCGGAAAGATAAAAGCTTCACAAAGCAGATAATGGGAAAATAAAAAAATTCGAACTCCACCTGGTCATCTGTAATTTTGCGTAAAGGAGAGCCACCACCAATAGCAGCATACCCTTCCTTGGATTTAGGAGCCCGAAGTACAGAAATCAATTTTGCCAATGGTCGCTGGAGAAACCGAAACAACCTTGGAAGACGAATGATATCCTATGTCAATACAAGAAACACATTAGCATACAAATCATATCAACATGTACTAATGCTAATATGGAATTTACATAAACAGGAAAAAGACAAATCAACCGTAGAAAAAGCACAAAAACAAACTAACATACAGGATCTGCAAAAAGATTAAACAGAAAAGGTTGAACGTCACTCAATGTCTCTGGTCCTCCAAGATTGAGAAGCAGCACGCCAACTTTTTCTTCTGCGACACGGGAAGGAGATTCTAAAGCAGCCACGTCATAAGCACTAGTCTGCACAGAATAAGAAGCCGGACCAACTAGGTTTCTCCTGCCAGAGGGGTTCACACAAAGTGGTCTACCAAGCACGCCATTTCTTCTACTGTCCGAGTCAGAACACAAAAACAAAGACGCTTGAGATGTAGACTTATTACAATTGGAATGGCAATTAACATAGCCAGGATTTTGGATATCAGAACAAAACCTGAAAATAAAGAGTGACCAAGCATTTTAGTTAGCAAACTCTACTTACAAATGATTAATCCGAAACCAGTGATTGCAGCAAGTAGACATTCACAAAAAGAAAAAAAAAATGACATTATTGAATTTGAAAGAGAATGGCTGACTCAGTTTTTTTTATTAAAAAAAGCCAAAAAAAAACTTTATTGATAAAACTGCCAAAACACAAGTTGTGTGTAACCGTATGAACCCAGAAGATGCAATGTTACTACATTAGCAGCTATCCAGGCTAGTACCTGATCGTGGAACTGCAGTAACAATTTCAAAATCAGTATCATGAAAAGTAGCCTCAGGCACCACCTTTCATTACAAAAATCTATCTATGTTATCACGTCTATATAAAAACCAGCATGCAGTGACTAAAGCGGCGAAATTCAATAATAAATAATCATAACACGTCAAATGAAGGAACGAAAGATAGAAAGATGCGGAGAACACAACTAGGGTTTGGTGAAGGTTTTAGGAAATTGATGTTAAATCGATCAAAGTGAAATGCAAATACAAGAGCGTTAAAAGTCGGTGAGATAGAAGCTTACGCTGAGAAATTCCGATGATGGAGACTGCGGAACGTAGAAGGAAGAGCAGAGTATGAGGTTGCGTTCATGGCGCCCAATTTGTAATTTGGGATCGAAACCCCTAACCGAAGGAGTGTTGGCAAAGAAAAGAAAGTTGAACCGAACGAAGAGGGTGGATTCTGAGCTGTAAGTAATTTATATTATTTGTTGGTTCCCAAAGTTGAAGTAAAGTTAAAAAGTCAACACCAAACCAAGCAAAGAATCGGTCAAAGCTCATCTTCTAAATCTAAATTCCGATGAAAGTAACGTTACGTGTTCCAAATTCGAACCACACCGCCACCGAGTACCCACGTTTCATAGAAACTCCCCACTTTTTTGTTTTCTAGTGATACACTAATTTTTCTATGGGTTTTTTTTAAGTATTTATTATTGCTTTTCAAATTGAAAAAAGAAAGTTTTCTATTAAATAATAAAATATATATTACTCTAAAATATAATAAATAGATTATTTTCAATAAAAAAATTATTACTTAAAATTAAATATTAATAATGTATGTATATCTTCTTATAATTATTTTTTCATCGTATCTTCTTATTAATTTCTTATTTTAATTTGTAATTATTTGTAATAAATTATTAAAAATTAATAGGTTTTGTAATTTGAAAATGTAAAAAAAAATAATCACTATAAAATAGAAATAAAAATATTTAATATCTTATAATATAAAAAGTAAGAATTCATTTAAATTATTAAAATAAATTTAATGTCTTAAAAATAAATGTTTCTAATATAATTGTATTTACTGTTTAGTGTTGTTCTTTTTCTCGGCCGTTAAGAGGAGTCGAATGTCAACTTCATTTGAAAGTTTCATTTTGCAATTAAGGTCGGTGCTTCAGTATATTTTGATATACAGTAAAAAAAGTATACTTTAATATCCATCTTCTGATGCGGCCCAAATTCCATCACTTATGAGCTAAATAACATAATGCCACTTGAATTCTTTCTTTGATTTGATAATTAGCTGTTGACTTAAATAGCGTTGTCTGACATGAAATTCCTCAGGTTGTGTTTGGATAGATAAGTATAATTTAAAATGTAAGAAAAATAAATTACATCAATCTAATTCCTTTCTTTTAAAAAATATCTTGCTTGAATATTTATTTTAGGAAATATGTTGGTGAAAAAATAGGGGGTAACTTTACCTATATTAATTATATTGTATTTTAAGTTCTCAAGCTCCTATTAGCTCAAAACCAGCCTTTAATATATTTACCTACAAAAAGAGCTCAACCACGACCTTATATATATATATATATATATATTATTGGGTTTTTCATTAAACATTCAAGATCAAATACTGATATCACTGATATCACTGTTGGGTCAAAATGGACCCTCATAATCAAATACGGAAACATAATCAATCAAATATGAGAGGAGAACAAAATCAATATGTTTTACATGAGAAACCTTCCTCAATGTGAAGAAGTAAAACTCACAGGATACTGATCAAGAATCAAATATTCACTATAACAATAATGAGTTACAATGAATCAAATACACCAACGTGGTGGTTCACTCAACCTCTCCAACAATGGTGATAATCAAACTCTTTAGAGTGTTTCACTCAAACTCTTTCTAGAGATCTCTCACGTGCGCAACACAAAGCTTGTTCAAATGTACGGAATCTCTTACGCATTCAAATGTCAAACAGCGGAGTATCTCACACTCTCTCAATTATCAAAATCTGAGTCTTCAGTCTCTATCTAACCCAATTTTACCCTCAATTAATATATTTATAGTGATAAATTAGATTTGAAATTTTAGATCCCTCAAATAAGTTTGAGTCAGCATTGAAGAAGTAAGTTCAACCCAATATATATATATATATATATATATATATATACTTGTGATACAATCAAACAACTTCGGAGGCTTTAAAAAATTGCCATAAATGAGACAACCCTTCCTCATCAATAATTTCCGATTAACAAAAATCTCTAGCATTATTTTATTGAATAAGAAGAGAGATGAAAGAAGTTCTCAAGGCATATAATGCTTGAACTACCTTATTGGGAATGGAAGTTATGGGGAGGCAAGAGTTGTCTAGAGAACCATGGCGAGAGATTTTAAAAACCATGCTATGCTAGATATAATTTTAAATTTTTTATTTTCGATGATAAAACACCTAATTAAAATTCTTTTGAATTATCATGGAGTGTATTCGTCAACTGATTGTAGAGTTATTTTAGTTTAATTACTAGTCTTATATTTAAGTATTGAGTTTTTTTTAATGAATTATCAAATATAATAACTTGTGATTGGATAAGAGTATGGAAGACTTTTAGATTTATAAAATAGTAATTTACACCCTTCTATCTTAATCTTTGTTTATATGCAGCTGCATCCCCTGATTTAGATGAAAATATAAGTATATATTTAGTTTTGTTATTTTTTTACTCCCTATGTTTTTTTAATTGGAACATTTTGCTCTCAATTTTTTTATTTGGCATGCAAATGCACCGATTTTGAGAAAAATATAAGTATATATTTAGTGTCATTGTCTTTTTGTCTCATCTATTTTTAAATTGGAACCCGTTTTATACCTCTAATTTTATGTCGCTATCAAGTTTTGTTTTGTATGGACTAATTTTGTTCCTTTTCAGCTCACTTACTTTTACATTTGTTCAATTATACATTTTATTCTATTTTATGTTTTATTTTCTTATATATGATAATCATTATTTTAAATTGTAGTCTACGAATATAATCATAACTATAATGTAAAAGACTTTTCAACTTACCACAATCGTCTCACAATCGCAATTGCGACCATGTCAACCATATTCTTCCTCAATTTCTCATAATTGCAACATCAACCACAATTTTTTTTATGCACAACAACCTCAATTTAAAATTCTAGTGATAATAATTACTTATAAAAATAAATTACCTCTGTTGGCTCTGGGTCTTAGATTTGCCGTTGTTTATATGACATAAAATTCTACACTTCTTTCAACATTACAATCCACCTCATTTGAAGTAGTGTATTAAGAGAGATTTTAGCCATTTGATTAATAATATATTTAAAAGAGGTCAAAAAAACCTATTATCTATAAATTAAAGGCTATTCTAATTTTTTTTACCAAAGCTAATCTAATCTTACTTAGTTCCAATATATTAATTACACATCATTTATGAGATTTTGATTAAGGAATAACTTTTAATATAGAAATCAAATTTGCCTATCCATCTTTAAAGTGTTGCCTAAAACTCTTTTAGGAGATTTGAAGTATGACAATACTTGTTTAATTTCTTAGAGTTGGATTTTTTTATTTGCCTTTTTTTATACTTATAATGGCTAAGAGAAACATTTTCTAAAGGACTAGCAACTCACTTGTTGTCTATTTTTTTTTAAAAAAAATAAATTGACAAAAAAAGGACTAGAAAATTTATTTGGTCTGGTGAAGCCATGACCAAAAAAATGATAATTGTGGCTTAGCATATAGTTTGTAGGCCGAAACTAGAGGTCTTGGAATTCGTTCTACCAGGGCCATAAATAGAGTTTCGATGCTGAAGCTGGCTTTTGATGTTTTTCTCTATAGATGAACAATGGACGGTTATTTTGAGAGCAAGGGTGTTAAGAAATGGGATACCTTTGACACAACACATATCGTTCTCTATTTGGATGAGTAGTATTAGAAGCTTATTAGGAGATGTTTTTCAAACTCTTCATGGCTGCTTGGAAACAATTTTTTTATTAGTTTTCGGCGTGACAAATGATTGTCAATGCCAATTGATGTTTGGATTGGTCTTCCACCTGAAATCTCCTATTCCCTTCATGCAACAGTTAACTTGTTCATACAAAATCATGCTTGGACTATTCCAACTCTCCTCTAAAGGCAATTTCCTAAAATTGCACACCAAATTAAGGATACTGTTATCCCTTTTTGCCCACGAAATGACATGTTGGTATGGGAATACTCAACCTCTGGTGATTTCACTCTAAAGGAAGCTTATAAATTCATCACGCCTCAAATTCCTACCCATTATTGGTTTAAGAAAATATGGCATCCTCAAATTCCACCCTCGACTTTTTTTCTTATATGGAGAATTATGCAGGGCAAGCTCATCACCCGTGATAAGCTTCGGGAGAAAGGATGCGTCATTGTTTCTATATGTCCATTTGTGACATCTTTATGGAGATGGCTAAGTGGATTGATGAATTGCATTATAGCGTCATCTTTTATTCTTAACATTTTATCTTCTGGCAAATCTTTTTGGTCAGCCCAAATGTTTGATTTTTTTTTCAACCTTAAAATTGTGTCTTAATAACTTATTGATTATAGATTTAAATTTAAAAATAGTCTCTTTACATGTAAAAAAATAAAACTGTATACAATATTCTTCACTCTTATTTGTGTATAACATGGAGCCTTCAAACAATGAAATATTAATTTTTGCAACCATAACCTTCATCGTCTAGGTTATTTGGCACTACAGAAATCAAGCCTGTTTCTGCAACCAAAAAACCTCCGTTCAAGGAGTAATCTCCGTGGTGGAAAGTAAAATTTGCGTCCCTGATAATAATACCTCCCATGTCTTGAACTCCTAGGAAATCAGAGCACATTAAAAAAGTTCTCTGTCACCCACCTAAGCAAGGTTGGATTAAATGCAACACAGATGGGTCTGCCAAAAGATGCCCGGGAATTACAGGTTGCGACAGAGTTTTCAGAAATCACACAACCTCTTTCATTGGTTAGTTTGCTGAAAATTTGGGTATTCAAAAACTCTTTACATGCTGAAATTATGGGAGCGATACTAGCTATTGAATTGGCAGAGAAAAATGACTGGTATAATTTACAGTTGGAATGCGACTCTATTTGGTGGTTTAAGCTTTTGCTAAAGATTTTTTTGGTTCCTGGGTCTCTTAAAAATAGATGGCTTAACTGCATAGCTATAACAAAGAGAACAAATTTTGTAATTTCACACATTTTTAGATAAGACAACTCATGTGGAGACACGTTTGTCTTTCATACTTCTTTTATTAGTGGTTTATGCTGCTGGGATTCCATTCCTTTGTTCATAGTAGCTGAACTTAATAGAAACAAGACAGGTTTTTCTAAATAGCTTCACATAGTTTTTTTCATAAGTTTGGTTTTATGCCACCATGCTTTTTGTAGTCACTTGATTTTTTATTATTATTAAATAATACTTCTTGGTATGATACTCATGATCGATAGAGATTGAGATGTCAACCTAGTTACGATCATAAGTTTTATTATGTGGTTCTAACACACTTTGATTTATATATGTAAAAAAAATAAAGAACTTGCTTACTAACTTGTTTAACACCATGATTCATTAAAAAGGAAATTTATGTGATATTCTCAATTAAATAGAATGTTCTATATTAGTATTTATTAAAAATATTGTTGCCGAGTTTATATAAATAAAATAAAGTAAAGTATAATATTTGAATAAGTGTAAATTTTAGTATCTTTGAAATAAATCTACAGTTAATAGATATCAGTATAAAAATTAATAAATTTATTATACATAACAATTTATTATTAAATGTAAAAAATATTATCATTAGATTAAATTAATCAACAAACTTTATTTAAGTTCTTAAACTTAAAAAAATTGTAATTGAACCCTTAATGTTATAATTTTTTTAATTGATTTTTAGAAATAAGGTATGATGATTTGAAACTTTAAAAAATGACAAATTCCAATGTTTTAAAAATTTTAGGGACCCAATTATAAAAAAAATACAAAAGACTAATTTACTCTTTTTTTTGTTTACTTTGGAACCTAATTAAACAGATCCAGAATAATTTAAGACCCTGATTTAACCTTGATTAAAAACAGTTAGGATTTTATTAATTATTACTTATATAAATTAGATCGTATTAATTACTAATTAGTGTGTAAAAATTGGAAAAGAAATTAGAAACAAAGAAACACAGCTATTTGATCATTCGGAGTTATTTTTATAAACAAAATATCAATATAGATTTGTTATGAAATAATTTATTGGCATGAATATGCTTTAACAGTTATAAAAAAATATTTATCTAACTAATAGATTTCAGAAAAATATAACATATGTGAATGAAGATGAGATGTTATCCTTAAATTTACTAGTCAAAATAAGAATTTTGACGAATGTTAAAAATAGACTCATGTTCATACATTGATTTAGAATTAAAACTTATCCATATTTGATGATATTTTGTTTATAAAATTGATGAGCCGGAATGGTGAGTGAGGCAATAACTACAATAGAAGAAAAATCTAGAAAGGGAGCGAAGTGATTTAAGCCAAAAGCATGGGTGTAATGAGGTTAGTTAGAGAATAAATCAGCAAGTGTTGATTAGGAGAGAGAGATGGAGGGAATTGAAGGAGATGGCAGAAGAAGGGGTGATGGAAGCAGCAGATACAGTCTAAAACCCTCACGAATTTGCAACGAAGATATTCTCATCTGCGTCGACGTCGATCCTCAGTGCCTCGTCGAAATGAAAGGGGCCACCGGTCCCAATGGCAGACCCCTCACCCGTTTGGACTCCATCAAGCAAGCCATCGCTCTCTTCGCCAATGCCAAACTCACCATCAACCCCGAACACCGCTTCGCCTTCGCCATTCTCTCCAACACCGTCTCTTGGGTCTCTACCTCTACCCTATTCTCCTTCGATTCAATCGCTTTAGGGTTTATTCATTTATGCCCCTTCCAAAAAATAATAATTACAGGTCAGGAAAGAGTTTAGCAGTGAAATTGAGTCAACCATTGCAGCAATGCGTGGTCTTTCAGCTTCTTCCTCCACTGGCGGCCAACCCGATCTCATTCATTTGTTCCGTCTTGCCGCTCATGAAGCCAAGAAATCCCGTGTTCAGGGTCGCATCTTAAGAGTCGTAAGTCCATTCATTATCATCTGCACTTGCTCCCTAATCTTTATATATCAATAAAAACATTAATTTAGTCTCTGGTTGATATATTTTAGTATATTGAGGGACTAATTTGAAATTTCTTTCTACACTTGAAGGGCTATTTAGCATGATTTCTAATGCTTTAGCAACTACTTGTATAATTTCACTAGTTTAAGGACTGTTAGAGAAAGAGAGAGTGACACTTCAGGGACTAGCTAAGAAACACCCACACTTCAATGTGCTTCACGTATCCAAAGTCTTGGATACTTCACCTCACACTTGTACTCCAACAAATTCAATATAACAACATGTGAGCCATTGAAGCATTTACAATATCGAAACATTGTCCCTTGATGAATTTAAAAAAAAGAAAAAGGAATGAGATTGACGCTATTCTATTCGTAAACAATAGTGAGTGATTTACAATGACAATGATGTACAATGTTTATTACTAATGTCCAATAAGTATGTTCTTAATTTGGATTTACAAAATTGCAATTATATATTTGTTATGTTTTATGAATTTCTATATGTATCTAAATATGTATCGTATCTAAATATGTATCTTACATGTATTGTTTCTTATATATTTTAGAATAATCTTACATGTATCTTACACATATTGTATTTGTGCATCATTTGGGACCAACAATGATGGTTTATTCTATTTAAAATTTATGAGTAACATACACTAGCATGGTATTATGATTATGAATCCTAATATGCAATGTGCTACATGCTACTCCATTGTAGATTTTGTTCTACTGCAGATCATCAGAGCGACCACAGCATCAGTGGCCTGTCAACCAGAAGCTCTTCACTTTGGATGTTATGTACCTTCATGACAAACCTGGACCTGATAACTGCCCCCAGGAGGTTTATGATACACTGGTGGAGGCACTTGAACATGTTAGTGAATATGAGGGTTATATCTTGGAGAGTGGACAGGGGTTGGCACGTGTTCTATTCCGTCATGTGCTGATACTATTGTCGCATCCTCAGCAGCGTTGCATCCAAGAGTATATTGACATACCAAAGTCAATTGCAAAGAAGGCTCCTCAGGTGGAGCCTATGGCTACTGAAGATAGTGCTCCCATATCCAGCCAATAATACAATGTAATTGCATAGTTACTTCTCTCATGCAATTTAAGTTTTTGGTTTCATGTGTATGTATGTGATGGCTTCTTATATATGCAAAGGCTATTGATTTGGATTTAATGTTATATAAGTAATGTTTAACATGTCTTGAACCCATACCCACTAGGGGTCGGTCTAGTGGGGAGGGCCGAGAGAGTTTGTTTGAGGTCTCTATTCAAACCTTATTGCAGCTATTATGCCCAAACAAAAAAAAATGTTTAACATGTCCTGGTAATTTCTGAGTTATTCACATTGTGGAAAAATTGTATGGATTGTCACTTGGTCAGTTCACTGGTGTTTTAATCAATAGTTTTTACACGTTTTGCATCTCGCAGACTCTGTCCCCCTGATATGCTGACATCAAATTTTCTACCTGATTTTTCCTTCACTTCAATTTCAGGAGTTGGGAAGTGGATTGCACTTTAGGGTAATGGAATATGATCATAATTGAGCCAAGTTCAAGTTGGAGCATAGTGTTACTAGGTTGACAAGGGAATGATAGTTACTAGCATAACAATTTCCGAGTTTGGATTCGATTCCTACAACCCTCTTGTTCTCAAGTTGATAACATTTACTATTTTGAATCAAATGTATGAGGTGTACTTTAAAACATTTCCATTAGGAATCAAGAGTTTAGGCCTGGTAATTAAAGTGAGCAAGGGATATGTGACTACACTAGCCGGTTTAGACAGTATCAGATACTTGAGATTTCTGTTTGATTTGTATACATCCAAATGCATGTATGGTGATGTATCATGTATAGAGGAATGACAAGTTTATTATGTGATCCTAAAGCCTTTTTTTTTCCAGGAAAAAAAGGGTAAAATTTCCTCTTTCCAACTTTTTCCTTCCCTTTAATACTGGGGATATTTACTGTTTAGAGAGCAGAGAAAATGATTTAAAATAAGGTAAAGAATGATTTTTGTGCCTTCAAAGTTTTCTTATGTTCATCTATTTAATTTGGAAATATTAAATCAAAGTGTATTTTCTTAATAGTTTATAATTGCAATTAAATGTAGTTATAACTATTTTTAGAAACAAAAAGTGAAATATTTTCTAATTTTGTTTAAAAAATTTGGAATGTGATTCATTCTCAATAATTTAATTGATAATATTTTTTTTTATAAATTATGTTATTTTTTAATTATGTAAATAGTTTGTTTCTAATGTTAAACACACATACCGATATTGGATTACCCGAGTAGGTGGCAAGTGGGAGTGGTAAAATGCAAAAGACAGTGCAGACTGTTATATTCTCTTTTGGTAGGATCATTTGAGCACAAGTTGTGCTTTGAAATTGATTTTTAATAAAATTTTATTTGTCTATAAAGAACCTTTAACATTTTATCATTTTAAATGTGTCATTAAATATGTTATTTCCCTATTTGAATTTGTTTATATAGGCTAATTGTATTTGATTGATAATTAATTATTTAATACTTTGAATTTTTTTTTCTAAAATTATTTATTAAAGGATATCCACTAATACTTTATTTAATTCAATCTAACATAAAAATTATTTTTATAGTATATATAATTTATTTATTTAGTTTTATTCAATAATTTCTCCATGAAAACAATTTATAAACTGGAAAGCTGGGATAACACTTGGTTTGAGTGTTTTTTTTCATTTTTAAAGAAAACAGAAAATAAGAATGAAAATAGGTTTATTTAAAATTTAGAACAAAATCCAAAATTGAAAACATCAAATCAATGTTTTTAGCCATTTTTGAAAAAACAAAAATGTAATGACACCTTAGATTTTTGTTTTTGATACATATTTTTTTAAATCTTAAAAATTTAAAAATAAAAATTGTTTTCAGAAAATAAACGTTAAAACCAAGTGTCACATGCACTTTCAAAATGTACAATTTTCAATTCAAAATGATACAATACTCAAACTTTTCTTCTCGCACTTTTTGGATGTATCATAGCAGATGAGCTTACCCACCGTGCTCGCACTACATACACTTACCTATCATGCTTGTTTCACCTTAATAATTACGTCCCGGGAGTGGAACAATTGATGCAATGCAAGGAATATAAATAATGAAAGAAGAAAAGGAAGGTGGCCATAGATTGCTAGGAATACATCCTAATTAATATGGTGTTTATAAGTACAGTTGTCTGTTTTTTCCGTTGTTTTGCTTAGAGAAATCATGAGAATTAATTGCATATAAGGGACTAGAGGTATTATAAGGTACGAATAGAAATTGCTTAAATAAGAGACTAGAAGTATTCATAACGGAGCCACTGCAACCAATTTAACCACACATGTTTTCTGAGGATCTTTATATGCAGACAACGAAAGCGCGCACCTATCAAATTAGTTCAGTTTGTCCTATTTAAATTAAAGAGCAAGTTATTCACTCTTTCAAAGGTCTATATGCTGAAAATCTGAATCTTGTAATGAGCAGACAAACTTAGACATGGATTAATAATATTTTGTTATGTAGTATAAGAGACATAAACGCAACTACATAATAGTTCAATTACCTCATGATATTTCATTATATAAACAAAATACAAAATGTTGTTCCGTTATGTCAAAGGGGACTTAGACTGGGCGATCCCCTCTTGTCTTACCTTTTTGTTTTGTGCCTGGAATATTTGTCCTGTGATCTCAAGGGGCTGAAAGACAATATGTTATTCAACTACCACCCAGTTTGCTCCGTTCATAACATCACACATCTTGCTTTTGCTAATGACATCATGTTATTTACTAGAGGTAACTTCCCATCCGTGGCTGTCATTTTCAGCAAACTTCAGAATTTTTGCAGCATTTCAGGCTTGTCTATAAGTGCCAGCAAATATGCGATTTTTTCAGCCGGGATGGACAGCCAATCTTTGATGGACGTTCGCGAGCTAACTCGATTCAGTTTGGGTTCTTTTCCGGTGCGCTATTTAGGCATTCCTCTCATGTCCTCAAGGTTGAATGTGTGTCATTACTCCCCACTGCTCAACAAAATTGGGGGTTTCATTCAGAATTGGCAGAGGAAGACCATATCTTTCGCAGGGAGGCTTGAGCTCATTTGATCAGTGATCTATGGTATTGTTAATTTTTGGATGGGAATGTTCTCGCTGCCTATATCTGTTATAGATCGGATTGATGCTTTCTGCAGAAATTTTTTGTGGGGGAAATCTAACTTTGGCCAAAAGAAGCCGTTGGTTGCATGGCGCACTGTTTGCTCTCCTAAAAAGGAGGGTGGGCTCGGTTTGCATTGTCTCAACAATTGGAATAAAGCTCTGTTGTCCATATCTCTGTGGGACATTACTAGCCACAAGGAGTCCCTTTGGGTAAGGTGGGTTCACCATTTTTATTTAAAGGGTACTTCGGCATGGCTGTATGTTAGCTCGAAAGCTGATTCGGCTCTTGTCAAGAGGCTTTTTTCTATTCGAGACATTTTGATAGTAAAAGAGGGCGGGTGCTCTCAAGCCAGCTTGATACTTGATTCTTGGAGTTTAGCAAACAGGTTTGATGTAGCCAAAGCCTATAGTTATTTCCGTCTGGCTAAACAGAATATTTTCTGGTATAAGGTGGTTTGGAACCCCAGATTTCCCCCCAAGGAAGAGTTTATATTGTGGCTGGCAGCAAGAAAAAAATGCCTCACCTTGGACAGAGCCCCATTCCTTGAAAAAGGAAGTATGTGTTCTATTTGTAACTCTGATGTTGAGACGCATGAGCACTTATTTTTTCAGTGCAGGTTTACTTTGCGCATTTGGTCAGCAGTTCACGACTGGATCAACTTCCCAAGGAGAAATATTTCTTTGCAGGGTACTATGAATAGCTTAGTCCACCAGCGGGCTACTTCTAGACAACTTGGGAAGATGCGGTGCTTGGCTTTGACAACTACAGTTTATTGTATATGGATGACAATAAATTGCATTCTTTTTTATGGACACACTTTTAATATTGTTGATGTAATAGAGAAAGTTAAGTTTTGTGTTCTTAGGATGACACATTTGTTATACTTGTATTAGCAAATTTGTATTCTTAGATTAGTTAGACTGTTAGATCTAACTACTACTTATTTGCTTTCTAGCAAGTGTATCAGACCCTTTATTTTTTGATTATCCGAGGAATGCCCTGAGTATCTTGTAAGTATCTTTGGAATTTATACATTTACATATTTTCCAAAAAAAAAAATACAAAATTATCTCTTCAATGTAAAGGAAACTTTGCCAAAAGGTGTGCAATTGTGCAGTGCGTAGTGTGCTCACTTTAAAAGCAAGTACGAACAGTGATAAAAGTGACCAAAAGAGAGAGAGAGAGAGTGCATAGTCCTTGGAAATGCACCCTAGTCACCAGAATCATAGGAAAACGTAGGGAAACCAAAAAAGAGCAGACACCTGAACTGAAAAATAGATGCTCACTTCACACCCAAGCATGAAAATGCCTCATGCGCTGAAAGAATGGAACCGTGCTCTCTTGGCTAGGAATCTTTGGGACATAACAGCTAGCAAGGAATCTCTTTGGGTTAGGTGGATACACCATTACTACCTAAGAGGTTGTTCTCCTTGGCATTACATTTGTTCTAAAACTGATTCAGCTTTAGTCAAGAGGATCTTCAATATTCGGGACACTTTGATTTTGAAAGAAGGGGCTGTTGAGCAGGCTGGTTCGTTGCTTGATGATTGGTCGAAGATGGGTAATTTTAATGCTACTAAAGCCTACGAGTATTTTAGGGTAACCTCCCCTAAAAAATTTTGGGCTAAGGTGGTGTGGAATCCTTCTATTCCTCCCAAAGAAGCATTCAGATTTCGGCTTGCTGCTAGCCAGAAATTGTTGACTTTAGACCGCGCTCCATTTCTCGACAAGGGATCCCTTTGCTGTTTTTGCACCCGGGAAGAGGAAACTAATGACCACCTATTCTTCAAATGCAGAATGACGTTGAAGGTGTGGGTGGAGATTAGAGATTGGGCAGAATTTCCTAAGAGGAACATTTCTCTTCAAAGTACTCTCAATAGTTTGGTCCACCTTAGAGCAACATCCGGCATATCTGAAAAGTTTCGTTGTTTAGCTTTGGCCACTACTATTTTTTGTATTTGGGATTGTAGAAACTGTATTTTGTTTGATCATCATAGACTAGATCTGGCGGATTTAATTGATAAAATTAAATTTCGTACGCTTAGATACGCGCTTATTATACACTTGTATTAGCAAATTTGTTGTTTGTTGTCCGGTTTTGTATTTCGCTGATAACCTCTTATTTGTTTCTTTTGGCAAGTGTTGTTGATCGGGGGTATGCTCTGAGTACTTGTAAATTTTTTGGTTAATATATATATTTACATTTTCCAAAAAAAAAATGAAAATGCCTAAAATCTGGCCATACCGACTGATCAGAACCATAGGAAAAAAGAAAAGGGAAGACATACGTTTAAACGGAGAAATTTCAAAAAAAATTTGGACCATTTCTCGATTTGTGCGTGTCATCCTTGCGCAGGGGCCATGCTAATCTTCTCTGTATCGTTCCAATTTTATCGGATGTCCCCGAAGGGACAACAAGTGTTGAAGTGCATCTAATTATAAATGCTAATATTGTGGTAAGTTTAGACGGTGTGGGACTTGCATGGGAGCGATACAACATGCGCTGAGTCTTGTGGGAAAGGTAAAGAAAAAGAAAACAAGCTGAAGTAATGTTGAGTATACACAGCCTCGGAGCCTCCGCCGGAAGAAAAACAAGAACCGTCTTTCTCAATAGAAACATCCGGATATTTTAATATATTTTTCTAGACAAAAGAATCAGTGCTGTAGGTATGACTAGTAGCCTCGTGGCATATGACTATGATGACTCTGCTCTCCACACTGCGGCCTTAATCTTAATTTGACATTTTACCATTTATCTTGTTGAATATTACTACTCCTATTACTTTGTGATTAATATATTTTATTTTCTTACCTACATCGCTACGTTGCTCTGATTTTTCAGAAGAAAACTAAAATACTTCTGGAACGTACATCAGTTAATTATACTTACTAATACTGAGCATGCAGATATGAAATGGCAATTGGAGTCGGATCTCTACTTGACACTTGATGGTAAAAGAATGGTAGAAATTTCCTTTTGTTGAGCGTTTGACATGCGTTACACTTCAATATATATAAAAGTGAAGTAATTGTCAATAGAAAATGTATAAAATGAAGTACCTAGTCCTGAGTTCTAAAAGAAGTGTATTTTATTTTTGTTCTGGAAAACCAGAGATATGTAGGTATATACTAATAGTAAAAGTAATATTGAACAAAATAAATGGTTAAGTGTCAAATAAAAGAATAGATGCAGTGTGTAGAGCAGAGTCATCATAGAGCTATAAGGCTACCGATAGATAAAAGATAGTAGGTTGCAAGGTACACTTACACCACCGATTCTTGTGTCCAGAAAAATATATTAAAATATCCAGGTCTTCCACTGACTTCGTTTATATTGAGACTTGAGAGAGACGATTCTTGTTTTTCTTCCGGCGGAGGCTCCGAGGCTGTGTATACTCAACATTACTTCAGCTTGTTTTTTTGTTTCTTTGTTTCTCTTTCCCTTTCCCATAAGACTCGGCGCATGTTGTCTCGTTCCCAGTCAAGTCCCACACCGTATAAACTTACGACAATAACAGAGTTTATAATTAGATGCACTACAACGTTGGTTGTCCCTTCGGGGACATCCGATAAAATTGGAACGATACAGAGAAGATTAGCATGGCCCCTGCGCAAGGATGACACGCACAAATCGAGAAATGGTCCAAATTGTTTTTTGAAATTTCTCCGTTTAAACGTATGTCTTCCATTTTTGCTTTGTTTTCCGGGTGGTTTTAGTCAGTAACCAGGGCATATTTCGAATATGATTTTGGGGAAGTATTCTTTTTACATTGCAAACGAGTATGCTTTCCCTTTCCAAATCTTTTTCAGAAGTCTTTGTTCAGTTCAGGTGTCTTATCTTTTTGGTTTTCCTGCTTTTTATTATGATTCTCGTTTATGCATGAAATATCATGATGTAATTGAACTATTTTAGTTGTTTATGTCTCTTGTACTAATGCGTGGACACATTTATCCGCTTATTGCCTATAAAAATAAAAATAAAAAAATTTATCCGCTTATTACATGATTCAGCGTCTGGATGAAAGAGTGAAGAACTTCCTCTTTAATTTAAATATTTGGTTGGCTGCATATAAACATCTTCAGAAACATGTGTAGTTAAGTGGCGTTAATTTAAGCAATTTTTATTAATTTTTCTAAGGCTGTATTCCTAGCAATCTATGGCTTCCATTTTCATTTTTCATATTTTCTGTGTCAACTGTTCCACTCCTAATAGGTCTTTTTTAAGGTATAACAAGCAGGATATATAAGTGTTGCAAGCACGGAAAGTCACCTCATCTGCTATAATCCAAGAAGTTTGAGTAGTATGCTGAATTGGATCATCACAATGAGAGGAAAAGTTTGATAGCATGTTTGCAGAAATTATCAAAATTAAATTTAAGATAAAAAATTATAGTAAAAAATTGAAAAAAGTGGAGGTTGTCCCAGAGAGAGAGTTCATATTCCTTTGAAAATTTTCATTCTAAAATGTAACTGAAGTTGCAAGATACAATAGTAAAAGTGTAGGAAACAAATGCTAAGTGAAAACTGTATAAATTTCAGAAATTGTGCAAGAAGGCGAGCCTGGCCCAAGGGACATGAGTAGTTAAGATGTACTATCGGTGTAATTTTATCTAAATTTTTATAAATTTATTATGTGTTATATTTAACTATTTTATTATACAAATATAAACTATGATTTTTTATTTCAGTTTGTAATGTAATTTATTTTTTCTTATTGTATAAAATTATTTTTTTATTTTAAAAAGTCAGTAGCCTGTGAACCAACTTTGTTAGGCTTGCAGCCCGTCAAAGATTGTGTTAGTCCGTGATGAATCAGTCCAAATGGTTGGGTTGATTCAAATTGACAGATTTAATCACATCACACATTATTAAAAGAGATAGTGAATAATGAGACTAAATTATGATAGTCCCTCATAATTTTAACTTTTAAGAAACAAAATGAGATTTCACCTTTTTTGTTCTTATTTTGATTTTTGTATGTTAGGAAGAGTAAAAATCACATAATTTGGCACATTGAGAATATGAATTTTGTGAATAAAAAATGTAATTAAAAGGAATTTTTTTATTAAAGAAGATAAATCAAGCTTTATGAGGAAGATTAATCATTTTTAAATTTTGGATCATCGTATCAACAATATAATAATAAAAAAAATTGTTTAAAACAAAAAAACTAATCTTTTTTAAGAAAATAAAAAATCGCATAAACTATTATAATGATATGATAGATAGATAATTATGATTTTTAGATTTGTGTATATAAAAATGTATGATTAGAAGATGATAAATTCTTAAATAAATCTTTATATCTTGAGGAATTAATATATAGAGAGACGAGATATTAAATTGTGATTTTGATAATTATTATATTATTTTATAATTTTTAGGATAATATTTTTTAAAAATTTATTTATAGATTGAAAGCAATTTTCACATATATCACATATATAAAATTTTATATTAATTTAAAATTATTTATTATATAGTTGATATTAATCCATAATTAGTTTGAGAGGGCCCAAAGGGCTAAGGAATTAATATATGTTGACAAAAATACTCAATAAAAGAACTGATAAAAAAACACACTCAATAGCATAAAAGAAAAAACCCACATAATATAGCGTCAGGTATACGGTGTAGCTGTTGTGATTTTGGCCTTGTTAAATCTCAACGAGGCCACGTAGAAACATGTACAATTTAGACGGTCAAAACTCAAAACGCCAATGCCCCGGAAAATGTTCTAAATTCAAATATAATTAGGTTATCGGCTAAGATCAATGTTGTCTAAAAGACTAAAACAGTATAAAATATTTGTTTTTCGTGTTAACAAAGTCTGGTATAGTTAGGTAAATAATTAGTTTTCTTAAACATGCTGTTAGATAGAAGTTTAATTTTTTTATCATGTGTATAAAAAAATTGGGAGAGAAAATCACTTCCTCAAATATATTAGTATTTCAGATTTATTTGGGCTGCTTTTTTTTATAAAAAAATTATTTTGGCCAAACTTGGGTTGCTTTTAAGCAAAAGAAAAAATATGTTTCAACTCTTTGTAAGTAGCAGAGCTTAAAGGATTAGATTTTTATAAAGTGACATAATACAATTTATAAATAATCATGTTTTTGAAGTATGAATTTAGAGATTCAATTTTCATATCTGTATGTATAAAAGAGTGTCATCGAAAATTTAAGATGTTAACTTTTTAAGTAACTCTAAGATTATCTTTAGTGATAGATCTTAAATTGAGATCTTAGACTATTTTTTGATAGTTTTCATAAAATTACATAGGATTGAAGATCTCTTAAGATCTCTCTAATTTTTCTTTACTGGTAGATCTTATTTTGAGATCTTAGGGAGAGAGAAATAGGTAAAGAATTTATTCTTTTTTGAACTATGTGTAGATCTTGAGGGTTCTTCTACAAGAACTCATCCTCCATGTTGGAGATCTCTTCACCTTCTTTATTGGGAGATCTAGTGAAGATCAGATATTGAACTCAAGATCTAGCACTAAAGATGCTCTAATTATACGATATTTATTCTATGCCCAAAAAAGTTCATGAATTCACCCAATAAAAAAAATTGATTATACTTCAAGTAAAATTATTTTTTTATAAAACATACACATTAGGAATTTAAAAAATCTTATTTATTTACATTTTCCTTATTAATATAATAAAATGTAACTAAAATACTCTAAAAATATGGTTTTTTTTTCATTATTATCTAATTATAGATTTTATGATATAAAAATTCTTAATTTTGTAATAATTATTTTAAAAATGACATGTTATGTAATTATTTTAATTAATTGATTGAGAATCTAAAATCTTTAAACTGACAATATATAAAAATCAAACTTGAAATAATAATACATTCATTATTAATAATAAAAATACGTACTATATATTATCTCTAATTTATTTAATTTAATTTATTTTAAAAATACTCATGTTGCAATACATGAAAAATGCAGACACTCAATCTCCACTTAACTGCGTACTGTTGGTCGATGATAATCATTCTGGAACACTTAAGAAAGTCAATCACCAATTAAGTATTGAAATGTTGTTCCATTTGGCCAAGGTACTAATTATAGGATCTTTCATTTCTTCAACAGATACTTACCAAACAAAATGTCAAAATCAATAAATACGCTTCTACATGCATCCAAAAGGTTAAGTGTTTATCATCAATCAAATCATGCTTTTTTATTCATTAATTTAAAAGTCAAATTAAGCAAAGGTTAAAATACTAGATGCATCCACTCATCTTAACCTTTTAGGTGCGGTGTAGAATTCACCAGATACTTACTAATTCCTACCACTTTTAGTTAATTAGACGAAAATAGCAATTATTAAAATAAAATATCAGTTTTAAATTGTCTTATACTTCATGATTTTTTTTAATGTTGGAAAAAATGTTCAATTATCATTATTTGATTCAAGAACTAATTGATTGCAAGAATATAATCAACTTGACTAGGTATTATCTATTGATTACATGTTTGGAAACAATTATTTTGTGAGAAAATAATTGTCTAGTTTGCAAAAAAAAACGTTAGAAAAAAAACTGGCAAAAATAAACAATTATTTTTTCAAAATAAGCTAAACCAAATACACACTATTCCCGGTATTCCCCAGAGGTGCATAACTCAAACGCAATGTTAAAATGTTACTACATCACATGAATAGTAATATAGAATAAATGATTCGTTCAACGAGAGAATAGTTTTGCACTAGTGTAGAATCTCTCATGGTGTTAGAGATCTTAATTTAAAATATAGAAAGTCATAGCCATTTGATTATTATTAATTTAGAAGAATAGCCGTACATGTCCCTTAAAGCCAGCGTTGGGACAACTCTGTTGAATAAACAACCATTAAAAAACCGTCAATTATTGAGTTTACATTAGCTTATGCTTCCCACAAGGAACCACATAAGCAACTTTCATTTATTAAATTGCAAATGATTGCTATATATTGGGTCCTCAAATTCGTGAGTGTTAGGCTTAATTATTCCATCTTTTGAATAGAATAAATTAGAGAAGAAAAAGTCTCCAATTAGGTGGAATGGGTATCTGCATATCCTCTGAATCTTCAGCGATTCATGGAGCCCCTGAAGAAGATCGTGATGAAAATGTATTAGTGTTTGAAGCAACAACCAAGGTTCTAAGTGGACTTTGCTCTGCTTACACTAAGCAAGGTAGCAAAGGACTTAACCAAGATGCTGCCACTCTTTTTCAGGTATATATATAAGTTTCTTATAATGAACTACCTTTAACTAAACTGTATAACTACTATACTATTATACATACTATGAAGCATTTAAATTAAAAATTATTGAATTAACTTAATTCTCTTCCCCTGACCCTTCCCTTAATTTGCTCCTTTACAAGGGTTATGGAACAGAAAACGCAGCATTTTGTGGCGTATTTGATGGTCATGGAAAGAATGGTCACGTAGTAAGCAAAATAGTAAACAGCCGTTTGTCTTCACTCATACTGAGCCAAAAGAAAGTGCATGCAAATATTGATACGGTTCAAAAGGGTGATAAAATAAACCATGTGGACATAGTTGAAGACGATTCATCAGCTCCAAACAAGAATTCTCATGAATGGAAAGAGGCTATTCTTGATGCTTTCAGAGTGATGGACAAGGAGGTCAAGCTACAAGAGAATCTAGACTGCTCTTGCAGTGGAACTACTGCTGTAGTTGTCATAAGACAGGTAAACAAACAAACCGCGTGAAACTAATTAATGAATGAATAAAACATGTTTTAGGTACCTAGGAAATTAGCTTATTTTGTTTTTTAGTCTCTAAGTAAAAAAAAAATTGCATTGAGTCCTAATAAATCAAAAAATATATTTTTGATTTTTTATATTTTGTTTTAATCTCTAATAAATAACTTTAATTTTGTTTTGGGTACTAAATAAATTTTATTCACGTTTCCTCAAATTTTGCTCCCTTGTAAAATGTAATAACCATGTATAACGATAATTAATGAACAGGGTGAAGATCTTGTCATAGCAAACCTTGGTGACTCAAGAGCAATCTTGGGGACAATCTCTGACGGTGAAATCGTACCCATTCAATTGACCACGGATATGAAACCTGGATTACCTCGTAAGGCTATAGCTTCTTTCTCACGATATCATGATTATTCTTGTTGTGCTAAAACTAATAGTAAATTAATTTAAGCCACCAAAAAAAGTAAATTAGGTGTGATCAAGTGACAGATATTTGTGATTGTGTTTTGAAATGCAGGTGAAGCAGAACGAATAAGAAGTTGCAATGGTCGTGTATTTGCGCTGAAGGAAGAACCACACATCCAGCGAGTGTGGTTACCCAATGAGAACTCACCAGGCCTAGCCATGTCTCGGGCTTTTGGAGATTTCATGCTCAAAGACCACGGAATCATTGCGGTCCCAGATATTTCGTATCGCACTCTAACATCTAGCGACCAGTTTATTGTACTTGCAAGTGATGGGGTAATTAAGTGTTATTTGCTTGATTGATTAATCAAGATAGTTTTATTTTGCAGCTTAAGATTTATTTTTGAATTTTGGTTTTAGGTGTGGGATGTACTAAGCAATAAGGAGGTTTGCTCAATTGTGTGGGGGGCAGAAACTGAGAAAGAAGCAGCAGGGGCTGTAGTGGAAGCAGCAACCGCAGCATGGAAACACAAGTATCCTTCTTCTAAGGTTGATGACTGCACTGTGGTTTGCCTCAAACTATAGAAAGTTGCCATGTGAAGGTCAAGTTATAGCTGGCATCTTGGTTGGGATGCTAGATGACAGATACAAGTTATAGAAAGTTGATAAGAGGATGTATTGCATCTGTTTTTCTATTATTTTCTCTCTTTTACTTTATAAATATCTTGTATCTCTCCTATCATATCATCTTTTATTCCATTAATATACAATGAGTTATTTCTACACGACTTCTCTCTTATTTAGATTTATAGCCACACCGAGTTCATTTGTCATATATATCTTCTCTTAGAATTTTGATACGTGATGTAATCGGATGATAATTGATAAGGCTTCTTTATATTTCTTTTTTATCTGAACGATATTATTGTATTGTAATATCATTTGAAGAATTACTTTTATAGAATGAATTTATAGAGAATTTTAAAGATAAATATAAAATAAGTGACGTAATAGAGAAAAATAAATAAAAATATATCATAAAAATTTACGAAACAAATAATATAACTCGTCACTAATATAAAAAACTATATATTCTCATCACTTATATAAAAAATTATATGATTATATATAATCGAATAAATAACAATTGTATAGAAAATATAAAACTTAGACTTCCCAAAAGGCCTTTTAAGTTTTCAACTCTTACATAACGTTCAGTTACCAATAGATATCCACCTGGCATAAGTCCAGTAGCTTAATATTAACATTAATTAAATTTTTGGTAATGGTATCCAATTGATTTCGGGTAATTATAAAACAAACATCTCAACAAAATTATTTTTTCGAACTGAAGGAAACACGCACTAACCAAAATCGTTGACCAATTGGAATCAGAAACATCCAGCAGTAAATATCCTTTTTCTTTCTTTCTTTCCATATTTTGGTTCTCATTTTTATTTTTTCCCTCGTAACTATATAGAAAGAAGTGAGGCAAAGTAAATGAAGACCTCTATTTTTGAAGATAAATGTCAAATTTCCTTCGGGAATAAAAAATAAAAATGGAACCACTGCTCCATCCGTGAACTCTTTTCACACAAGCGAAAAAAGAAAAACGAGATACGGAGAGCAAAATGGAACAGAAGAAAGGAGAATGTAGTATAGCCCTCGTCCCAGAGGGAAATGTATCGATAGATCTCCATCTAAAAGGGAAGAAAATCTTGCCAAGTTATAAGGCCACCGTGACTGTACTACCAGATTCAGGTTGCATCATTGACTGGATTCTCTCCAAGCAGATCATCATCATAAGATACGGGTATCCTTAACCTATCATGAACAGACATAGGCTTTTCTTCAGAAGTTGCCGGCTGATGTTGATTTTGCATCTGGGATGCAAGAATATCGCTGTCCGAAACATTGCCCGGATCCCTGCCAGAAAATGAAAAGGGTACTCCTTGAGAAGAATCCTGTTTCTTTGACGCTGGTCGTTGCATCACATTAGGCTGTCTGAATTGTTTCTGCATTATGATAAATCATGATGCACAGTGGCAAAAAACAAAAAGTTATTACAAAACAATGAACATAACATTGTCACTGCATAAAAAAGAGTGCATCGTCACCAAAAAAAAAATGAAGGTTAAAAATCACACCTCAAACTCCTTTGCTTTTTTCATTATCTCTTTGAAGACCTTCGGTTCCCTGACTTTTAAGATGCTCCACAATATTCCACCCCCAGTCCGGAATCGTCTGCCATCAGCAGTTTTCTGGCCTCCACAAGCCTGTATTGCATCCACCTGCAACTTCCATACATCATTAAATGTACTAACTTGACCAGATTAAAAAATAACAAAAATAATTAGAACAAAATTGGTCCTTTCAGTCTGAAATTGAAATAAACAAGTCTCATTAATACACAATATGCAGATAGTGGATATGATCCACTGTGATTCCATACAAAGCACAAGGCACACATAACAAAATATAAGGCTTAATTGTACTTTTAATCCTTTTACTATAGTCAATGCATGATTTCGGTGCCTTGGTAATTTTTTACTTAAATTTAGTGCCATAATATATTTCATCGTTACATCAAGTCCTTCCATCTGTTTCCCATAGCCTAAAAGCCAAACAGTCTTTATTTCTCAAAAACAATGGTGGTTTAGGGTGAATTTAAGATATGAAATAATCTGAAAGGTTCATAAGCCATAAATTTGTTGAAACTTTGATATTTGTGTAGAAAATGAGGATTTGAGGGATTTGGAGGGAACTGGATAGATACCCATCAGTAGTTAGTTGCGTGTCTGTTAGTGAGGGAATTAGTTAGTTGGGTTAGTAGGGCAGGCTGAGATGGTATAAAAAATAAAAAAAAAGAAACAAGACATTGCATATTGCATATTGCATATTGCCTATAAACAAAGAGGAGAGATTGAGATTTGAGAGAGAAAGCATCTTATCATTTGAGAAAGGATTAGACTCCCAGAGAGAGTGAAGAGTCCTGATCTCATGAATATCCAAGAAAATCATTCATTTTGTATCTTCTAACCCTAGTTTAAGGCTGCTACCACATTGGCACAGCAACTGGGATTTCAGGTTTATTATAAAATTATAAAAATCCATTCTATCCTTTAGATTCTGAACCAGTTCTATCATAAACTGATGAAAGACCTTAATTATAGCAATTAAAAATTTAAGGGATTAAATTCATTAGGTGACCAAAATTAGCCATAGTAGAGGAACAAAAGGTGTAAGTAAACCAAAATACAACACCAAAGTCTTTACATCAAATAGAAAAGGAAGAAATAGAGAGTAACAGATAAAATAATTGGTTATAATATAACAAAATTCCAATAAAGAGGTCCCCAGTCCCATTACTTGATGATGCTATGCTAGTGCAAAAATCCTAGCAGAGTAAAGACGCAGATTTCAGGAAGCAGATGCCCAAAAGTCAAAGTCTGTTCCAACAAAAAAACTAGATACACAGTTAAATGCAGCTTCCGGCGTGATTAGCCACCACCTTTAGGTTTTTGGGTAAAACCCATTTAAACTCAATGCTTCCTGCCCAGTCATATTCCTTATAATGCCTAGCATATATAATCTAAAATCTTACTTGTAACATCAATAGCTCCTTATCTGTTTGCCATTCGGCCATACAATTTAATTATAAAAAAATAGAATGATAAAAAATAGAGATCATGTCAAAGTGAAATAATAATCACAATAATAAGCAGTAAATTTAAAGAGATTGAATTTTGGCTTTGAAATTGTTGGTTGCTACATTGAAGTGAACAAAAATTACTAATGCCCTGTTTGTTTGTGCTTTTTCTTTAAAGGAAAAATGTTTTATTAATTAATTTAAAGCACTTCTTTAGTCATTTTGGTGACATTTTTTTCGAGAAGTCAAATATGGCTTCTGGAAAGAAAATTAAAAGAAATTGTATAATAGAATCAATTTTTTTAGCTTAAACAATTTTGAGAAACATTAGATTCCCCTTCACCAGCACAACAATGCACATGCTTAGTAAATTCTTTATGGGGCTGAAAAGAGAAAATATTCTCCACACATGCACAACTGACAATATGAAGCAACAAATATTGACATCAACCTTCACAATTAGTAAATAATGAAGTGGTTCAGCCAGGAACATCGAAGCTCAAGCAGAGGGTTGGAAGGAGCAAACTAGCATCTGGAAGAAAAATCTGCAAGGTTAGGGACAAAATTGCACAAATCAGAGAATATGGATAGCCATATGGTGCTTGAAAGAGTGGATAAGAATAACCAGTCAAGGGTCAACCAAATCTTGTAGAACCTTAACCCTACAACAACTGAGCAAATTATGTCTCTTCCCAACCATAACCACATTTCCATTGAAGAAATGAAAATAATTCGCAAAAATAAAAATTTATTTCAAAGAACTGCAAAGCACATTCCAATGGGAAATCAACAGAGAAGGCCATTAAGCCAGTGACTGAAGCCAAGATTGGGAGTATTCAGAAAGTAGCCATAGGACCATGTAAACCCAACAACATTTGTAAGAATTAAGATTAGAACCAAGGTGGTGGAAACCATAATATGAGGAGTTCAAGTAGTTAATATAACAAGACAAAATAGGAAATAAAATATATCATCACAATCGTGCAGCCGTACCTCAAGTAATCCCATCAAACTAACACCGCCAAAGAAAATCAATCTTAGCAACAAAAAGCTTAAATATAGTTGGCAAAAATAATTGACTCATGAAAACAGTGTACACTGTACAGACGACAGAAACAACTAGTAGGTACTAAGACAAGAAATAAGGGTAAGAAATTTATTGAAGAGAGACAGTGAATTCCAGTACAGGAATGCAATCAGAAGTAAATCATTGGGTTGGTAGATCCTCTGGGCAGATAGTAATTATCAAACCAGTTATTAAACACTATTATCAAATATCAATATTATTCAAGTCATATGATGCATTGTTGGAGATAAGGTTGACTTAGTGGATAAGGAAGAAGGGAAGCGGAAGATGTTGTGGGTTCGAATCCCCCCACTAACAAAAACAAACTAACAACTAACATTTATTGATAAAAAAATATGATGCATTGTTGTTAGGTAGTTCTTAAATTATTTTTTAACTTCCAATTGGCCATGGTATTTCATAGAAAATCTAACACAGATACTAACAAACACAGTAAGTTGGCATATTAAACCAAAATTGAGTACATACGACATAACAGGGTTTCAATACCTCATTGACGAGATCGCTTAATGCAGAGACACCAAGGCAACCCACAGCAGTGTATACCATGTATGATTTTTTCTCTTTGAGCCGTCGACACGTATCTAACACAAATCTGAAAACCAAACAGTTTGTTAGAAATTTAATTACAGGGACAGAAAAGCTGCTAATTTTTTTTTTAAAAGGGACAAACAGAAAAACAACCTTATATCCATATTAATTCATACAGGGTTGAGGATTGTGAATGCTGCATTATATGACTATGAAAAGGAAGAAACAAATGCATAACTCTTGAATGCTTAATTATGACTTTTATATTGTTAATTATAAGTGTCATTAATTTTGAGTAATTTTTATCATTTTTGAGAATTTACATTTATGTAGTATATGTTATATAAACTATAAAAATAAATTCAAAATAGTGGCTATCTCGCTATAGTGATTCTGGGGTTGGCTGCTACATGCCACTATTCGAGATTTAAAACACGGAGACAATTATAAAAATAATAAACAATTATACAATAAATGTAATGAATCACATAAACTCTATTATGTACAAGTACATTGTCAAGTCTAATCTAAACTGCAGTTTCCAAATTTTGGGGATTGGTATTTGGTACTCCTCAGTAAGCAACAGGTGGAGCTCCACCTCTTCCCAAACCATGCCTTTCCCCTAGGCCCCACCGTCACTTATGCTTCCATTTGGCCATATATTCATAACACACGCATGATACAGCATGGAAACAAAACGAAACAAAAACGTCGGACAAGCTGTGAGCAAAACAAAGAAAAACTGAAAAAAATGCAAGGCTGAAGGGATTGGAACTGATGTTCCAATTGTTGCTGAGCAAGATATTTGGAGCTCATGCAAAGAACTTTGAGCAGAGATTGGATATGGGGTGAATTGAAACAGTGTCTTCTTGGTGGTTTCAATATCATTTATTTGGATGACCTTTGTGAATAAGGGATTCCAATCTCTAGTAATAAAAATTCCATGACATTTTATTACTCCTTAAAAGTTAGGGGTTAAACATAAATGAACTAAAGTGTAAGTGGGTAAATCATCTTTAGCCAACATGAAAATTCCTTTCAAAACTAAAATTGGGCAGAATGTTAAACCTGTTTATGTCCATGGCATTAGATCCTGAACCCTTCCTCTTCTTCTTATTCTTCTTCTTATTAGCTCTACGTTTTTGGTTCTTACTGAGAGGTTCTTGATTTGCTTCATTGATATCTCCGGCACTGCTTTGTCTCAAAACATTTTGGGAATCAGGCTCCACCAACTCTCCTTCTTCAACATCAACCATGTCAACATCATCATCTAAGTTATCCTCCTCGAATATGGCATCCAGAATGTTATCCCCGTACTCCATAACAAACAGCTAACCTGCATTCAGAAACACAACCAAAGCACATAAAAAACACAACTATAATCTCAATTACAATAGGAACAAGCCAAAACTATAGAAATGACGAAAGAGAAGAGAGATGAAACTGAGATTGTATATTGTCTTAAGTATTGGAGAGAAAAATAAAGGACGAAAGTCCGCGTCCAATCTTTCATCAAACAGATAAAAACAATATTCATCCAAACCCTAACACTGTATGCATTTATTTCAAACAGAGCAATTTAGAAAACTAATTGAATTTAAACCAAAGGCAAGCACGATTGCACGAAGGGTACACACAAAACAATGGAGAAATGAAATCGAAAGGATTGGAGGGTGCTTTGGAAGTGCAGTGCAAGGGTTGAGTGAAAAATCAAACCCGAAAGAACGATGAGCACTGCTTCAATGTGAGCGAGCGGAGTTGTAGACCACTGCGGCAAGTCGAGTCCTACTCTTGAAATTCAGATTTCAGAAGAAACAGAAAGGTCTCCGCTGAGAGGACGGTGAAATTTGGTTTTAATATTTAGAGTTAAATATATTTTTTGTTTTAATTTTTGTAATATAATTTTTTTCGTCTTTATAAAAAAAATATTTTAATTAAATTATTTTTTGTCTTTCTCATCACTTTTCATTACATTCATCATTATTTGATAACATTTTAATATTACATTAACATAGAGTGTCACCTTATTGTTAAAGATAAAAATCAATATCATAATGATGATCTTTCTCCAAAAATCTTAAGCAACTTTATATGGATCCTGTGTGTTACATCATCTTTTAAGATCTTTATGAACTTTTTATTCCAACAATAATGTTACTAAGAACTTCAATTGGATCTCCTATGTTATCTCACATGTTTCAAATTACATATTTATATATTTTTTATTTAAAATAATAATTAATTTGTATTTTTACTTTGAAATAATAAATATACCAAAAAATATGTATTCTTGAAGCATAATTTGTTTGTCCAAAAATTAATAAATTAAGAAAAAAGAAATACAATACATTAATTTTAGGTTCACAATAAATTAAAAATTAAGAAAAATATATAACAATAAATTTTAATTTGCATTTTCTTGCCCGAAATATGTCTAAATGTGTTCACCAAATCTGTTTGAAGTTATCAAATGAAATTTATTTTGATGCATGTATGCTCTCCTTTGCAAATATCTTTCAATGTCAAAATGATGACCACTAGTTAGTGGATTGGCTGACATATCATTGTCTAGATGATCATAAGAATGCTCAAAATTATGATAATGTATTTATTTCTTCCTCAAAAATCATGTTATGCAATATGATGTATGCATACATTATATCTTTCATTGTATTCACTTTTCACACGTCTAATTGCAAATTGAAATTAGAGCACTCCAAAAGCCTAGTCAACATCCTTTCTAGTTGATTCTTGTCATTAGACAAATAATTGTCTCTTATCTCCTAGTGACATTGGGGTCATCGTCACAAATGTAGCCCACTGAGGATGTATTCCATATGCTAGATAATATCTCATATTATTTTGAGTTTCATTCACTGTATATTACATTGTTGGAGTTTTTCCTTGAAGAACATCATTAAAAAAATGAGATTGGTTTAAGACGTTAATGTCATTATTTGCACTTGCAACACAAAAATATGCATGTCAAAGTCACAAGTATTGTGATGCAACTGCTTCAAGTATAATTGTAGGTTTTCTATGATCACCTTTAGTATATTGACATTTCCAAGTTACACGACAATTTGTTTCATTCTCAATGCATACAATCAATTGAATCTAACATACTAAGGAAGCCACATGCCTCCCCTATTTGTAGTAGGTATTGAATGTCGTTGTTGTTAAGTCTTCTTAGGTACTTGGCCACAGACATCTCATTCACACCTTTTAGGCTTTTACAAGACTCTCTAAGCATTTTAGTATTGTAGTTTCACCAATTCAAACACAATCATCTACAATGTCAATAAGAGATCCGTATGCCAATACATGAATTGAGACAATGCATTTCTGCAATGGTGAAAAACTCATTCTCCCAGTTGCATCAAACCTTGTTTGGAAGTATTCATCAAGATTGCCCTATGCATCTACAATTCGAAGGAACAATTGCCTTTGCATTTGAAACCTTCGGCGAAATTAAACATCTATATATATTGGATTTTAGCCAAAGTAGTCAACAAACAATCGTTGATGTCTTTCTTCACGACCTCAATCAATCACCATTCTTCTATAACTTTGTCTACTAGAGTTGTTGGCTTCTTGTTGTTTTGCCTCTCAATTATTTTCACCATGTACTCTTCTTCCTTATTATCCATAATTTCTTCCTCCATGAGTTGCCATTCCACCATGCTGTAGTGCTTTGAATTGCTAAGATCCATTAGATGTTTAACACTATTCAGTAAGAAATGAATAACACAAAATGAATGGGATGGAAATTTCATTGTATGTTTGAAGTATATATAGCACACCATTTAACAACTAGTTTGAATAACGACTATTTTGATTAATGGCTAGTTTGAATAACGACTAAAATATAAAACTACAAATTAGTACAAGACAACAAATGCTAAAATATAAAACTACAAAATTACATGTTATATTTTTCTCTAATCATGTTACATAACATTTCATGATCTTTGAGTTGTCTCGCAGTCATCCCCAATGTGTTCATGAACAAAATCTTCATCTTTTCCAACTTTTACCAACTCGTCCATCTTACTAATTTTTTCCTTGTGTTGTTGTTGTAATGCAATGAATTGAACATCTTTAGAAGAAATTTCCGTAGCTTTTGATTCGCTCTTCCTTTTGCTTCCTTTTTTCGATTGAGCGGGCTAATGATGTTGTTGATTCATGTTCAAAACTTGTTGGTGTTTCAGGGTTGTATCTTTTTGAGGAACCTTTATTAAGCAGTTCTTTGTATTGAGGTTTATCTTTCAAAACATGTCATGCATGCTCATAATTAAATGCGTCATTGGTGTCTTGCTAATAAATAACATATGCTTTAGTCATGACGTTCTCATTTGAGCTTCCATTTTTCCTCCTATGCATAACGTGCATGTAACACCAACAAATTTGCCAACAACATTATGAATTATAGTCCATCGACCTTTTAGTTGTGTGAACTTTCTTTGTAACAATTGTTGCTCCTCATGATTTTTGTTGTAATATTTGACAACTCATAACCAAAAACCTTCTTCCTTTTGGTCCACACCTACAATTGGATCGTTTGAGACATTGAGAAGAATATCCTCTCTTAAGGACCATTTAACTCATTGTTTTTTCTTGCTGCTACCCCTTTCTTCATCAAATGTGATATTTTCTATCCCAGTTTGGCTAGAAAATGGTGAAACTTGAGTAGACAAGGACTAATTTGGTGATTGGTGGTTTTCATTAATGGGTTCAACATAATTAACAGTCATTGTAGGCTTATAATATGGTGGCAAAAATTTCATAACAAATGGAGGATTTTGGAAATTTTCAATGAAAGGAGATGAATAATTTTTTAGTGGTAGAAACATAGGATAACATGGACGATTTTCAGAATTTGGACTAGAATAGGATTGGGAATATTGCATGTAATTCAAGTAAACATTATATTGTTGATTTTGATCCATCTCAAAAACAGTATAAAATAGATAACAAGAATAACAAGAAATTGCACAAATGTAGGAATAAAAAAAAAGGATATGAGATTGACAAATTTTTAGGAACTTCAGATGAATACAACTGAGTAATTAGAAGATAAAGATTGGTTGTGGAAGTTATGAAAAAAGGAACCATAAATTTATAGGTTTCCCTCTGGCTTCAAAATTCCCTCTTGCTTCAATTAAATGCAACAATACATTCAAAACTTGCTACTCTCATTTACAGATGTAGCAAACGTTTAAATTTGAGCTACAATAGAATAAAAAACAGTAAAATTCTCTTGTCATCTATCATTTCACTATTCTCTTTCTCTCAAAATTTCAAAAACATATTTACTTCTTTTTTTCTTTTCATTTTCACATGCAATACACTCTCCACTCTCTAAAACACTCTTCTTCCATCCAAAAAAAAAACAACATCTTCCTTTTCCTCTCAATATATCAAACATACACTCTTATTTCTTTATTTTCTTCAAAAAATTTGAGAGTTCACCACCCATTGTGGACACCGCTCACCACCACATGAACACCGTACAACTAGATTGGCACTACCACGAACATAATCTCACCTTGTCCTCCATAACCCAAATTGGCATTGCCACGGACACCATCGCGCCACCATACACCTCCATGGCTTGGATTTGCTCCACCATAAACATTATTGTGCAACCAGAAGCCTCCACCCATATCTAAAATTTTCCTCTTTTTAATCCTCTTTATGTTATTGTAATGGTTATGATTTTGGGTTTGCAATTGAAACTTTTTATTATTTTGGGATTGATTTTTAATTTTTGATTTTATTATTGATTTTGGGTCTCAGTTTGGATTGATCATTTAATTTTCAGA
Source organism: Glycine latifolia (assembly GCA_013407115.1). Classification (NCBI taxonomy): domain Eukaryota; kingdom Viridiplantae; phylum Streptophyta; class Magnoliopsida; order Fabales; family Fabaceae; genus Glycine; species Glycine latifolia. Next base: position 4,714,783 of record CM023944.1, on the reverse strand, counting down.
TTTGATTCTATTTAATTTGTTGTTCATCCATGGTTTCCTCTGATCTTATTGGTTCATTTGGAGTTTCCCTCTAGATCGTTTATAGTTATTTTCCCTCTTCTTCTTTATTGCTTTTTACAACTAAAATATATTACTTTTTTATTCACATGATCACGTTCGTGGTTACAAACCGTTCATCCGACGTGTCGAACTCCTTCAATGCTACAATGGTTGAAGGCAACAAGGGTGAGTTCGTTCGTGTTACAAACTCTGGCAAACCCACAGCTAAAGATGCTATAATTTACGGTGACTAAAATAAATAAATAAATAATTACATTTTGTAGGGACAAAAAATATTTAAATTTTTAATTACATATTAAAATAAAATAAAATGCTTTAATATTAATTTATTCACATCTCAATCGCTATATCCCTTTTACCTTCAAACTCTTTTTCCTTATCCCTTTTTTTCTCTCTTGTCTTCCTTCAAGCTCCACCCTTCACTACCTTTCTCACACCCTTCACCCCCTTCAACCAATTGTGGTGGCGACGATAGTAGTAGTGAAGACAATGGTAACAATGGTGGTGGTCGCAACTATAGTGTAGTTGTGTTGCTGGTGATGACAATGACATAAGTGACAATAGCAGTGGTAGTGATGATAATTATGGTGATGGAAGCAACAATAATAAAATGGTGGTGGTCACAACAAAAGTGTAATGATGATGGCGACAACAATAACAATGATGATAATTAATTTTCATAGTAGGAATTTATAAAAACATGATAGTGCTAAGTGTGTGAATTTTAATATTTAAGCCTTAATTTTGATTTTTAATTTGAGACTTATATATTTTTTATCCCTAAAAATTTGTCATTTTTTTGTTTTAATAAGTGTAAATTATATTTTTTAGTCCTTTAAAATTAATGATGATGTGATACTGTGACATGACAAGATAATGTCATTATTCTATTTGTCATATCATCATTTATTTAATGGAGATTGACGGTAATGACGAAAAGCAAAATAAATATAACTAGTAGGGATTAACCAAAAAAAATAATTTCAAGGATGAAAAATAAAATAATGCTAAATTACAAAGATGAAAAGTATATTTAAACTTTATTTTTATATATACAAAAATTATTAATGGGTACAATTTTTTTGTTAAAATGTGAAAAAAGTATATTTTATATTTTCATTTTCTTTTATAAGATTCTTAAAACACGAGTGTGTTTGAATTAACATATGTGATCAATGTTTTATCAAATTTTCATGTCAAAATAAATTAAAAGTAACTAAAAATTGTTTCTATGATCCACGTTTGAGTTGTATAAAACAACATCTTTAATTAATTTTATAGGCATAATTTTTGTATTTTAAGCTTTTTTACTTAATTTAACGTGTGAGTTCTTTTTATAAAAAAACTTGAAAACAACATGTGGGATTACTTTTACAAATTTAATAGAATTTTGTCAAAAAATAGTACTTTATAATAATGAATTAATAATATATATTTATGTATATGGATTGGTTTATTTTTAAATTATTTTTTTTATTAAAATTTTACATAACTTTTTAATAAAACTTTTTACAAATAAGTCAACGTTGTGAATGAATATAATGAGTTTGAGAATAAAGACCCCTCTTGAAAAAAGGTTAAGATAAGGGAATTGAGACTAAATTTTTAATACCAATAACAATAAAATAATGCATCTCACCCACATATATAATGCTAATAATGACAAATGCTAACGAACTATTATGGAACTTACAAAGTTATTATAAAAAATATTTGGGTCTAATATCTAAATGAGAATATATAGGAATCTTGAGTTAGGCTTGAAGATGAGTTTTGGGTGACAATGAGTCAGAAGTTGGTTCCATAAAACATTGAATGTGGGAGACACAAGTGATGAGGCGAATGAAGATCTTGTAGTTTTTCTTCATGCAACCATGCCAACCCCGCAGCCTAGGACAACGAGGGATGTAGAGCGAGCACCATTCGTTTCATCATTTTCACCCAAAATGAAACAAGTCAGCCAAAATGAGGATGACAACCCAACATTCGATCAACACAAGATTCAACAGGGATGATTTAATAGTAAAACGAGAAAAGAAGAAGTAAATTATGAGTTTAAATTTTTTTCACTAACAAAAACTTACAACTGGTGAAGTTTGAGTGAGTTTGAACAAACTTTAAAATTATGTAAGAAGGAATATTATGTAATTAAAAACTTGGAAATTGAATCAAACTATATATTGAAAAGAATATAAACGTTAGCTGATGTAAGAATGAACATTATGTAATTAAAAACTTTGAAAATTTCAACATCAGAATTGATTCGTATAATAGTACTATAGTATGTAACAGGTGAAACAATCCAACATATATTCAATAAAAAAGTTTAAACAAAGTCAAACAAATTGAAACTTGAAAGCAAAGTTAGATTTAAGAAAAAGCGGAAAATGTTTACTCCTTGAATCGCTCGTCAAATAAGAAAATATTTTATCCCATGATTTATTTTTTAACAATAAGAGTTAGGGAGATGATACTAATACACTTTTTAATACAGTTTTATTTATAAAAAAAATTAAAAAAATTGTAGATTTTACTTTTGATATGATGAATTTCATTTATAATTTTTAGTAAACTTTAATCAATATTGTGTGAGAAAATGTATTATTTTAAATTTTCTTAACAATTCTAAATTAAAAAAAACATTTTTATAAATAAAAATATTAAATTAATTGATAACAACATTAATAATTAAGAAATGTTAGGAACCAAAAATTATAAAATTAATAGAGAAAATCATTAAATATCATATAAAATCTATTAAATTTATAATTTTTAATAAATTTTAATCAATACAAAAATATTTATTTAAAAGAGTATGCTAAAAAATATATTCTTAGTATTTCTCTATTTATCAAATTTGTTAGAGTAATTTATTTATTTATGGTATGATATAATGACTAGAAAATAAAAGAGCGAGCGATGGGCCCTACTATACAAAGAGAAGTCCGCAATCCGCTTCCCACAACACGGAACGTAACGTCACTGGGTGTTTTGTCCTTCCTTGAATTAAATAAATAGTAATGAAATTGTACTTTAAGGAAGGTTGGTTGGGTAGGGGTAGGAGATAGTCTCATTCATATCTCATCATCATTATAATCGTTTATTCCAACCTACCCTTATTCTTCTTCTTCAATTCCACACCCATCATGGACCGTTTTCCGATCCTCTTTCTCGTCGCCACCCTCATCACCCTCGCCTCCGGTGCCCGCGACGATATTCTCCGGTTACCCTCCGAAGCATCCAGGTTTTTCAAAGCACCTGGTGGCGATCAAAACGATGAGGGCACGAGGTGGGCCGTTTTAATTGCCGGTTCCAATGGCTACTGGAATTACAGGCACCAGGTCACTTTCCTATTTTCCCCACTCTTAACTCTTCAATTCTCTCCTCAATTTCTCTGTCTTTTTGGTAGGACATGAAATTGGATCATTCCATCATAATTATCAATCATTATTTTTTAATTTTGGTCATGAGCTCAGTTATATATATATATATATATATATATATATATATATATATATATTGTTTTGATTTGTCTGGTTGATTTCTTAGTAGTTCATTACTGCACTCTTATAGATTACATTTGGACACTGTATTCTAATGGTAAACTTGTGAGTTAAACTTGTGAGTTGTGACTTTTGACCCTTGGTTTTGAGTTTGATATTTTAGAGGAAGTCCTTCTACTTACACCATCCGGAATAGAACTCTACAAACTATGAATCATGGTATAAAAGCCTGGAACAATTGATCATTTGTAGAGTAAATATTGTATGCACTCATAGTGTAAATGATTTTTAGTTTTTTACACTTGCATCTAATCACAATCCATCATTTACTCTAATTATGTTGACTTTTATAATAAACCTTAAAAAGTCATTCTAACTGTGATTTCTTATTTCCTCAGTGAAAAAAGCACACAGGATTTCTGAGTAGTTGATGGTGAAATTTTTTTTACACAACAGTTGATAGAAATTAAACTCTTATTTGTATTGCTTTGTTAATTTTGGAGATGATTGATGAGCCTTTGTCATTTTATCAGTCTGATGTTTGCCATGCGTATCAACTACTGAGGAAAGGTGGTCTGAAAGAAGAAAATATTGTTGTATTTATGTATGATGACATTGCTTTCAATGAAGAGAACCCCCGGCCTGGAGTCATTATTAACAGTCCACATGGAAATGATGTTTACAAGGGAGTCCCTAAGGTCTGTTGTCTTACTTTTAGGCATCCCATATCCTGTTTTCAATTCTAGCTTTATAGACTACTAATATGGACCTTGTTGTGGCAGGATTACGTTGGTGAAGATGTTACCGTTGACAACTTTTTTGCTGCTATACTTGGAAATAAGTCAGCTCTTACTGGTGGCAGCGGGAAGGTTGTGGATAGTGGTCCCAATGATCATATATTTATATACTACTCTGATCATGGCGGTCCGGGAGTGCTAGGTTGGTAGTTCTGAGTCCTTTGACCAAAACTTTGTTTTGAAAATCAAGGATTGTGTATGTTTTACATGCATTTCAGCATGGTGTGAGCCTTCTTGTGTTATAAATTATTAATGGCAAATGTGTGTTTCCTGTATTTTTTTGGTGGGTTGATTATGTGTGTTTTTGCTTGATTTTGAATGGAATGAAGTTATTGGAAATTTTAGCATAACCTATAACATAGTTTCCTCAAATTGGAACTTCTGTATACTTCCCAAGCTAAAAGTCTCTATGGTTGTCAAGCTAAGCTCAATAAACTGAATATGTTGGTTAAGACTTTAAGATGATGGTTTAAAAATAACATATTTCAAAAAAAAAATTGGTAACACAAATTTCAAATTTCATAACAGTTTTATGGATATTTTTTGATCCCTAAGATTGTCCTAAGTGCTTGATTTGGATTTTTATTTAAAGAGGGAACTTAGTATTTTATTATGCAGCATACTGAAACATTGTACCATATTTGTGGGTTGATTTCATGGTATGTTGTCTTATGGCCTTGACATTTACTCATCAAATAGTTATACAATGAAAAGTTTGCTTACTGGGTAAACAATGAAACAAAGGGAAGCAACCCTCTCTCCCCCCCCCCCAAAATAAAAAGAACAGAGAAGGAAAAGGAAAAAAGGAGCGAGTGGAAGAGTGAAGTAGAGTATATAGTCTTCATTGTCTGTGTCCTTATTATCCATTTTGTCTCAATCATTTTAGTGGATACTACTGTTTATTGGTGATTCTTCTAGTGTCATTCCCCCCCCCCCCCCCCCTAATACAACAAAGTGTTTATTCACACCTAATATCTGCCCTTTCCTGTTTCTTATCCGGTATTTTTTCCTTGGGGGTGGGTTAACTGGGGATGAATTTCAGGGATGCCTACTAATCCATACATGTATGCATCCGATCTGATTGAAGTCTTGAAGAAGAAGCATGCTTCTGGAACTTATAAAAGCCTAGTAAGTCACTAGTAATCATGATTTGCTTAGTGTTTGTATCAATCTTCATTCTAGCTATTTACTTACTAACTCTTAGTATTTATGATTTATGCAATGATGGTGTAGGTATTTTATCTAGAGGCATGTGAATCTGGGAGTATCTTTGAAGGTCTTCTTCCTGAAGGTCTGAATATCTATGCAACAACAGCTTCAAATGCAGAAGAAAGCAGTTGGGGAACATATTGTCCTGGGGAGTATCCTAGTCCTCCCCCTGAATATGAAACCTGCCTGGGTGACCTGTACAGTGTTGCTTGGATGGAAGACAGGTATGACTATTTGAGCATAACAAAGAAGCATTACCTTGTATTAGTCATTACTCAAAATCTTAAATGATTATAAAAGTATATTGGGGCCATAAATAAGATAATATTGGATGCAATTCTCTTACCTAGGGAATTTCCATGACCTTGTTGAAGGCCTGTGACTGCTGTGACATGAACATGTTACTATGAAACTGTATTTGCCTATTATTTTGTACTTTACCAAACCCTTTTTTATATATAAAAAACCTTTTGCTTCATGCCCTTGATAACTTTTTTCTTGTTCGAAGATTATTTTTTCTAATGAGTAATGGTCTAAGGTCTTTTTATGGACTGATCTTTTTCCAACTTCACTCTTGAACAGTGACATACACAATTTGCAAACAGAAACTTTACATCAACAATACGAATTGGTAAGATCCCATTTCTAACTTAGTTCACTTATGCATTGATTGCAATCAACTAATATAAACTGAATGCTATTTGATACCTTGGTTTCTTAAATACATGGGAAAAATTGTCTGTTTTGATATAGTTTCTGGTCTAAAATTTGATGGGTCCAAGAATGTAGAAGATATGTTTCAGTTGTGACAGATATCTTCTTACTCCTATGCTCACAGGTCAAACAAAGGACTATGAATGGAAATTCAATTTATGGTTCCCACGTGATGCAGTATGGTGACATAGGGCTTAGCAAGAACAATCTTGTCTTATATTTGGGTACAAATCCTGCTAATGATAATTTTACTTTTGTGCATAAAAACTCATTGGTGCCACCTTCAAAAGCAGTCAACCAACGTGATGCAGATCTCATTCATTTCTGGGATAAGGTAACATATGTTTGAAACATAGTTTTTTTATTATTTATTTTGTGAAATAATTGCTTAATCATATCCTCATCATGATTTTGCTCCCACAATTTAAATTTGGAGGGGTATATTCATAGTTAGAAGATAATCAATAGAATGGTGATTCCCATTGATTCCATTCCACATCCATTTCATGTACCAAACAATTGAAGCTGCGAAGCTTTAGACTGGGAATGACTATTCCATTTTAGCCCATCCCTTGTATAAAATGTGCCACAAGAGTAGATATATTGATTTCCATTAACCATATATTTAGCTATTGGGATGCAGCAGAACTTTAACTAGCTAGATAAGAAATCTTGGAACAGATAATGATAAAACTAATTGGATAAATATGGAAAACTTGTGTGATCCCGTGCAGATGTAACATGAGTAAGTGGTTAGTAGTTTTAAGTCTTGAGATGTTGGTAATTGGCTTTAATGCTAAAACTACAAGAAAAAGAGAAAGAAGGGCGGGGGGGGGTGGGGGGTTTGTCTCTTTGATGCTTATTTTCTACTGTAAGCTTTTGTTTTTGCTAATTATATTATATCTTCTTGATTTCCTCTTCACTTCTTTGGCAGTTCCACAAAGCTCCTGTGGGTTCTTCTAGGAAAGCTGCAGCTGAGAAACAAATTCTTGAAGCAATGTCTCACAGAATGCATATAGATGACAGTATGAAACGCATTGGAAAGCTCTTATTTGGCATCAAAAAGGGTCCAGAACTGCTTAGCAGTGTTAGACCTGCTGGGCAACCACTTGTTGATGATTGGCACTGCCTTAAAACATTGGTACCGTTTCCTTGATTCACTTTGTTGAGTTTGTTAGTACAAGTCCCTTTCTATTTCTAACTTGCACCTTTAATTTATAGCCATTGATTTGGCAAAAAAAGGCATCCACGGTAGGTAGGCCACCTACAAGCTAAAAAAAGTCAATAACAAGTAAAAAATCTAGCAGCATGGATGCTTCAATTTAAGAATTGTGCTTGGAAGAATCCGTATGCTTGAATCATTGCTTTTCTGTTTGTTATTAATTGTCCAGTTCACATAATTACATTATGAGATGTCAGCAGGCCGCCAACAGTTTCTTCTTCCGATAAATGATGTTGGATTTGAACTATAAAATATATAAATCAGCATTTGTTTCTTGATTTCACTAAAGCTCTTGATTTCTGACAGAGTTGTGTCTTAATCTATTGTTAATGCAGGTTAGGACTTTTGAGACACATTGTGGATCCCTGTCTCAGTATGGGATGAAACATATGAGGTCCTTTGCAAACTTCTGCAACGCTGGAATACGGAAAGAGCAAATGGCTGAGGCCTCAGCACAAGCATGTGTCAATATCCCTGCTAGTTCCTGGAGTTCTATGCATAGGGGTTTCAGTGCATAATTCCTAGAATGCGCTACATTGAAGACCGAGTATAGTCGTTGTAACATTATTCTTTACGAGCGTTATTGACTGTACTCTGGTCATTATTTCTTATACCAACCCTGTAAATACAAATGGGACGCTGGGGAAACCTCTTTACATTGTAATTTCGTGCAGAATAGATGCTGTAACAAAGGCATTTTACTTTTACTTGGGGAGAGGCAGTGGAACCATAAGGACCCTTGGAACTTCTAATTAATACGACAGGGCACAATATCGTGTTTGTAAGCCAACGCTTTGTTTTCATTTAATGGTAACCCCGTTGTGTAGATAATTCATTTTTAATAGAATGTATATTTGGTAAAAAATATATTTTGAAATCTATAATGGTAGCATAAAATAACATGCAACTATAACTGTAAAATTCTATTAACAGCCCTTAGCCACTAAGGACTAATTTTAGATTTTGAAAAGTATAAAAACATAGCCAAAAAATAACATAAATTAAACCATAAAAGTATTAGAAATGAATAAAATTATAAAAACGTAAGGAGTAATTTGCTCAATATATTTTATGTGTATTTAATTTAAGAAATCTCATGTTTAAATTTTTATTTTAATTAGATGAAATATGGATTTATGAATTCATGGGAACCCAAATTAAAGTGACATATACATATTGATGGCCAGGATTTGGTCAATCCGTAGTTAGTAGATTCAAGTAATCAGAGTTAGCCACTTGCCAATGCCAGGTAACCGATGTTTTAGTTTGGTTTAGTACCAAAAAAAGAGCAGGTTAGCTAACCCTGGTTATTTCAGGGCGCGGGAATGCGATGAACTTAAGTGAGGAAAAAAGAATTTACAAGGGAGATAATTAGTTTTTTCTTAAGTATATTATACAGGAATTCGATTCTATATTAAAAGATTTATGAAACAATAGTAGTTTTTTTTTCCTTTAATCATGGACAACGAGTATCTCGACCGTGATATATAATTGTCGTTGGCTAAAAAAATTTTAAACACGGTAAAAATTCGAACATGATTCTCTCATTAAATATAATACTATCAAACCTTTTGAATCTATTAAGTTTATAATTATATATATTTAAAAATTATGGCTAACTCAAAATGATTGAAATTCAAATAATAATTGGAACGTAAGGAGGAGTGTACAGATTCCGTTAACGTCGTGTGAAAGAGTAAACGGCGTGAGGGCATGGATGAGGGGAAACCGTGAATGGTTAGAGGGAGGAAAGAGGAAAGCCGTGGGATTGTTGATCTACGGTCATCAACTCTAAGAGAGTGGACGGTTGGTGCAAAGAAGTGTAATACAAGATGTATATAAAACAGGCCCTTCAATGGAAACACACCATTTCGTTCTTCCTCTTCAACCCTTTATTCTCTTCTTTGTTTTTTCCATCATCTCCCACAACTTTCTTGCTGCTCTGGAATTTCCAACACTAATTCACATAACCCGAAGTTGAATGTTAAGGATCTGACACTTTTTTGAGATAGAATGAGGTTTGCTATTTAGACAGCCTCAATATCTCTTTCTTCTTCTTCTTCTTCTTCTTCTTCTTTTGGCTCTCCTTTTGGCCACGGAGAAGAATGAAACTTGTTTTTGTGTAGATTGACTCTAATCCTTCTCTTCTTATTTTTTTTGGGTTCATTTTTGTTCCTAAGAGTGTTTGCCAGACTTTGTCGGAATTCCATTGTAAATTTTCAAGTGAAATCTGTTCTGGAAATTTCCTTTGTTCATTGAGATTTTTAGAGGTGCATAAGATTTTTCAAGTTTTGAAGGTTGGTAAATAAGAGCCAAGAGCTTTTGGTTTTGTTCCGTTCCTCTCTGTTTGGCGTCTGTGCTAAGTTATTCCTGTTTTTTGTTTTTGGGCTTCTGCAGATATATTTCTCTTGAGAGAAAAAAAGACGGATTTTGAAATTCTGAACTTTGTGCAAGTTGTACGTTACAGGGACGATCGCTACTTGGCCATCGTCTCAGATAGAAGCTCTGAAATGTCATTATTAGTTGAGTTTTCGGCATAGATTTGCATTTTCCATAGCTTTGGAACTGAAATCTGGACAATTTTCCGACACGGTTGAACCAGAGTTTCAGCAGGACCAGATTTAGGTGAGAGAAACTAACGTATTTCATCAAAATAATTGACTTGATTCGCTGCAGCAGTTGATTCAGTTTTGATGTTCATTTCCTCCGTCTTTGTTTGTTCTCTAAATTCTCTCCCTTTCCTCATTTCCTGCAGGAAATAGAAAATTTGGCTCCTTTCCCCCTTAGTTTCAGAAGGAATTGATTGTCGACGACTGTTAATTTTGTAAGGTAACACATTCAGTTTTTCTGGATCTCTTCTTAATCTCAATCGCTCACAAGACAGTATGAGTGTCACTTTGAAAAGACCAGCCTTCCGAGACCAGTTGAATTGAATCAATTGACGCCTCGTTTTCACATTGTCTTAGCTATCCTTTCAAAAACATTGAACCTCTTTTTCCATGTACAAATTGAATCTCAAGATAATATAGTATACTGTATATCTCAGCCAGAAAATTTTCATGATCTCCGGTTCTCCCTCCCGTAACTGTCATCATCCATTTTTGTCTTGACCCAGATATAGAAGATGCTCACAGTGCACAATTCCCTTTTTTTTTTTTAATTTTCGGAATCCATGGACCGTCCGATGCACACATCCTGTAACCGTAGAGCCAATTTCAATTTCAGTTTGTTGGATAAAAATGTATCAATATTTTTTTTAATTCTTAATTTCAATTATTATTGTTCTACCTTAGAGTTAATAATTACTCCAGTAAATTTATCTTTTCAATGATGATAATGATGGTGGTGGTGGTGGCAGGCACGGGTTCAAGAGATGGAGAAAGAGTCATTTATTCGGAGCAATAACAATACGAACATAATCTCTAGTGTTAGAGAAAAAAACGGAGGGGATGGGTCGTTGTTGTTGAGGGCGAGTTCCGATAGCGCTAGGCAAGCAACGACGTCGGATTTGGTGTTGCAGTGGGGGAATCGGAAGCGGCTGAGGTGCATGAAGGTGCAGGTTAAGGACGATTCTTCCGGTCCGGTTCAGAGGACAACGGTTCGGGTGGATCGCCGGGTCGTTAGAACCGACAAGGATTCTTTAAATAAGGCCACGTTCGGTGTCAATAATACTCATCATCATCATCAGAGTAACGGGTATCCGAATCTCCGTCAACGTCCATCTTCGCCGCAACCACGAATTCTCAGGTAACGCTATTACTACCATTCACTTTGTTACTTTGTAGATAAATGAAATGAAATGTGATTTAATGTTTGTTTTTTATTCCTTCTGATTGAGAGAGAATGAGATTGAGATGGGTTGAGATCTGAGATGAGGTTGAGGGCAATTTGGCTAGATTCCGGATTTTATACCCAAAAAAGAGTTAAAGATTTTTGTGTTCTCTTTCATAAAGTTTGAAATCGTTACTTAAATTAAATCTTAATCTATCTTTCTTTCTTTTCTTTTCTTTTTTTTAGTTGAGTATGCATACTTATCTTGAGAGCAAGGTTCGTGTTGGTGGTGCACTGCCTCGTGGGCCAGTGTTTTATTTTGTTTTTAATCTGTAAAAGTTATTTTTGTTAGAAATTCAGTAGGAGGAAATGGAACTCACTTCTTCATCCCTGTTTCTTCTTTCACGCTTAAGCCTCTCTTCCCAAGAGTTGAGTCAATCTTATATTTTGTTAATAAAATAAAATAAATAAATCAGAGTTTGGATTGCGGTCGTGGAATTGTCGTGTACATGTATTGTTGATGTATTTTCAGCAAAAGAGAAGATAGTGTTTTCTTCTTTGTTCTTATCAGCGATGATATTTCATTATAAAATTCGCTGTTGATATTAATTCCAACCAAGCAGCACATGGGGTTTGTGTCAAATATCTGATGAAGTCTTTGGAAGTGAATTCGTGTGTGGAGGAGTAGTGGTGGTTTCTTGGCACACTAGAAACAAAAGTAGCATAGGAAAAGCATAGCGTGCCCATAGCCATGAGTTGAAAGTGTAGCCCCTAGTAGTGGGGCAGATGTGTGGAAATTTGGCAGTGCTCGAGTTTGTTTAGTGCCCATGTCTGCCACGAAATTTCCTTCGGGGCCAGCTATATGCGATGGAGGCAACTTCTAAGTGACATGTCAGGCAAAAATCTTAAGCCTCAAATGTTACTATATAATATATAATATATATAAAATAAAATTTGGATGACTAGTCAAATGATTTTTGTTAAACTCATGGGCTGAATACATGAGGCTTATATTCTGTCCACTCTCCAATTGATCAGGTTCCTTGCGGATGTCTCATCCAAATTAAAGAATGAATAGGAACTCACGGTAAGTGCGTGAGATCCCCTTCTTTATTTCCTCAAAATTTATTTGGAAATATTATCAAGACTAAGAATAAGAATATCACATTACTCTAATGTCTGCCTCACAAATAGGTGATAGGGTATTAATTTTGGGTTCTGAGTTTGGATTAATCTATATGATATTTAGGCACAAAAAAATAACCAGAAATATAGTTTTGGGCGATGATTCTAGCTTAATTGTTGGTTGGGACATTAACTTGTAAGTTCTCAAAGCCCAAAGGGGAATCCTTTAGACATTGCTTTAGTAGTGGGTAATCTAGTTATTTTTCTTTTCTTTTAAATAAAAAACAAGATCACATGTGTCCCTTCTAACTTAGAATCATTGGTAGCAACGGGCAAGTCTAATAATCTAAATCAAGTTAATAATCCAAACCTTGCTGCTTTGCTTCTGACGTCCAACAAGGAATTTGACATTTCTTGGGAGGTTTAAGGTTGGTCTTCTTGATACTTAGCCGTTGACATTTTCTTTGCTAGATCTAGTTTTTGTATAGTTTCTGACTTTTCCATCTGTAAAATAAACCCAGAAGATGCGAGGATAATTATTTTCACTCTTTAAAATCTTCCGCGTCTGGTATTTTATTTTATTTATTGTGAAATTTAATTTAATTTCATGCTTTTATGACTGCTATTCATGTGATAGCATTTATATGAAGATGAACAAATCCTTCAAACTTTAGAAAGAAAAAAAAAAGAAAAAAGTAATTAAGGAGGAGCTTATTCAGTATCCTTCTCCGCCCTATAGTTAGAAGAGAGGCATTTGCAGCTTCTGGATCTACATCTAGGATGCGGTCATGCGAACCAGAAGCAGAACCTCATTATTCACATCAATTACTACTAGACTTTGTTGGAAACATGGAATGGACGGTTTCCTTCCACGTGTTAACGAAAAGTTGTTTTCCATTATAGCCGTCCGATTGGAGGGACCAGGTCGCTGATCCGGCCCGTCTCCTTCAACATTCCACCACGTAGCACTCTTCATCTTCGTTACCTAATAAAAAGCTCTCTAAATCCAACGGCCCCAAACACGCCGTGGAACCAGCTGTGCCCGTTATGGGGGAATCACACACACACTTTCTTTCTTAGGTCCCTCAAATATCCAATTCTCATTCTCACAGGAAAATAAATTAAACTACCCACCCTCCTTGAAAGCAAAATACTTGTACAAATACAAAGTCTGGGAAGGAGCCAAAAACCAACCCTTTTTCTACGCAAAAAAAATCAGTCTAGATTCTAGCTTCTCCCACCCACCCTTGGATCTAGATCAACCCTCCCAAGGTTAATTCCGTAAACTCACCACTCCCTAGTTACTTTTTCATATATAATTATTATTTTTTAACTCTAAAATATAACCTCTCAATGCATCTTTCTTTGCCCTATTTATTATGCCGTGTTATGTGATGTGATTCATGTTCTTACGATTAAGAAAGACATATAGGAATGATAATTACTTACTACATGTGACTTGTGTTTTGAAATTTTTGGTTGGTTTGTAAATTAGGAACTCAGAAAGTTCAAGTGCCATGAGAGGAGGACAAAGCAACGGGGGTGTTAGGGGAATTGCCTCCCCGGACAGGAGTGCGCACGATAAGAGAGGGGCCCATAACAACCACCTTAATGAAAATAACAAGCCCGCAGCCTCGTCGGACACTGCGCACGATAGCAAGAAGGGAGGGTCGCCGTCCGGCAGCGGAGACGCGGCTGCTCCGCCGGTCTGGCCACCCAAGTTCGTGATTGCCTTGACCAACAAGGAGAAGGAAGAAGATTTTCTCGCCATTAAGGGCTCAAAGCTGCCTCAGAGACCCAAGAAGAGAGCTAAATTCATTCAACGAACCCTCAATGTAAGCCCCTTTTCTGCTTTTTCATTTTTCCCAACTTTAATTATTATTCATTACATGAAACATGATCTTATGTTTATGTCCAGTATATGAAATCTTAGCAGCTCGTATAAATTGATGCTCTAGTATGATTTATAGTTTTATACAATGACAATAATAAAAATTAATCTTAACAACGGATCCAAATTTAGAATTTGGATGAAGTGCTTTGGTAGAGTCTTTAAGATATATATATATAAATAATAGAGTGGGTGTGAATTGTGAAACCAGCTAAACTAAAGCATATTTTAATTTTAGTTTGTGATTTGTGGTGATATTCTTTACTACGGTGGGTGAGTGCCCCTTTTTCCTTTGGTGTTTTACTTTTCCCTTTTGCTGGAAAAGCCATACATGGTTGGCAGCTGTGGAGTGACTTACACGCGTCAAGGGGAGCTTGGCTCACACCGAATAGTGACTGACCAAAATTATTTGGTAATCTGACACACCACCACCACCCGTATGTAGTTTTCTCGTAACACATTTTAATTTTTTAATTTATGAAAATAATTAAAACAACTAACTACCTTCGTTTGAAAGTTGTTAATAGTAGGAACTGGCATTACCGAAACCAAAAATTATAAAAAAATAAACAGTAAACTTCTTTGCTAACAAGCTATAATAAAATAATAAAATTAAGGTAGGGAAAACTGAATAGTATACTTTAATTGATGCCCCACACCTACCCGGACTTGTATAATAATCTTTGCCCTGTACTCTTTTTTTTTTTTTTTTTTTTAATTTCCGTTGCTTTTTTTGTGTCGTACGTGTCTTTTAATTTTTGCTTTATCCTAAACTAGGTATTGAAAATCCGTATGCTTAATGAAAACAAAAACTGTGTTCTTATTCAAACATTTTCTTAAAAAAATATTATGCTATTATTAAATTATTATTAGGATCATGACAGAGGATGATTTTTTATTGACATTCGGCCACTTGATGTCTATCTAATCAACACCACATTTGTTGGGCTCTGGTGGATTTGGTCATCACGAACAAAAACATGAATTAAGTGAAAGACACAATCACACAAAGAAACAGCACACGATGTGCGTGAAAACACGTGTCAAGGGGTTTTGGAATTGGATGCATATGTTAGAAAGTAGGAGCGAACATACTGGATTGCATCCTCAGTGGTGCCAGTTGTAGTGGATGGCCCTGATTATGGAATAGTCTTTACTCTTTACAGAGACTTATCAACAAAAGACTACAAATTCTTACTAACCGACAAATTGAGTCCTCATTACTAGAGAAGAAACTCGTGTTTTAATAGTGTTACTCTAATCTAGAGAAAATACAAAATACAGTATTACTCATGGCAAGAGAAAATACAAAATACAGTATTACTCATGGCAAAGAGATAGTAGTTGTAAAAATTAAACTTATAACGTTTAGTAATAAATTTTAAATAAGATTTAAATCATTCTTATTTCATTTTTATTGCTGTTTTAGAATATATTTTATCTGAAACTATTTTTATTTCTGCGTTTTTGAATGATAAAAGTGTGTGGCACATCACATTTTAAACTCTTTTTCCTGCTTTTAATTAAGTAAAGATGAAGCACACTTATCTATTATTTTAACTGTTGGCTTTTTTTTTTTAGAAAATTTTTCTTTTGACATTTTCGTGAAGGGAAAAGATTGGTTCACCACTTTTCTGTGTAGATATCCACCCATAAAAAGATATGAATAATTAATATAATTGATGATCTGCTATAATAAGAAACAAATATAAGGGGAAATGAGAAGTATTTATTAGGTGGGAATACTATTTAGGTGGTGAGAGAATCATTACTCTTTTATAAATACTCAACCTCCCCCGTATTCAAACCCTACTTGCATATAGTTTGTTGACAACTTTTCAACTACCATACTCTTTCTTATTTATTTGTTTATTTGTTTTCCTTTTTATGGGTCTTATTTTGATGTTATGTATTGAAATTCTAGACAAATGCATGATTTGTGTTCTGAATATGCTTTGGATTTGCTTTACAGCTTGTTAGTCCTGGCGCATGGTTGTGCGATCTTACCTTGGAACGATACGAGGTTAGGGAGAAGAAGATATCCAAAAAGGTAAATTGGAAGGGGGGAAAAGAAAAAGAATCTGTTTGTACAATCTGTCTTTTTGATTACATGGAAGAAATGAGAAGATATTATTTTTGTGGCACGTAAATAAATAAATATTTTTTGTTTTTGTTTTGATGCAGCAGAGACCAAGAGGTTTGAAAGCAATGGGAAACATGGACTCAGACTCTGAATAGAGACAGAAGTGAATGAGTAGAAGAGAGGGCCTTAGTATGAATGATGAGAAAGTGAAGGTGCTAAACTTTATGTTTGCTAAGGATGTGTAGGAAATGCACGGATGTTGTAAAGCATGGCATGGCATCTCAGCTGGGTGCCACCAAATCCAAATCCAAATCGAAATATAAAATATTTTAGCTTTGCCACTGCTTAATCTCTATGCCTTCATCATTTATTTTTTCCTGCTGGAAAACTGCTTCGGAATTACGAATGACTAGGTGCTAATTTTACCGTCAAGGAGAGGAATTTTCACATAAATAATGTCATTTTAAATAGAATTTCTCACAAATCTTTTAACAAGATTTTCTATTTTTTAAATCATATTATTCATTTTATTGCGCAATTTTACTTCCCCAATAAATTTTAGTAAAAAATAATATTTACTCTTTTGGCAATGGTAACATCAGACACGAAAGCTTTGAAAAATTGACAGCTCAAGAGTGTAACATTCGTCAAATAAACGTGGGTTGAAAACATAATTTACCTAATTTAATGGTGAGTTGATGGGTTGACCGTCAAAAAATAAAAAGAATTATGAATTATAAATACTAAAAATTTATTAAAAAAATATTTTAACTTAATTTTTTTTTAAATTTGATTAATTATTTTTAATAAATTTTTTATTTTTTATTTTTATCTATAAGATTTGAATTCAAGTGTTTTTTTTATAAGAAAATCAAGTCTAATATTTACTCAGATGGAGATGAGAACTTGTTGGTAAATATTTTTTAACTTAAAAGTATTGTGTTTTAAATATAACACTACTTTCATATTAAAATGGAAATTTGAAATCTTATGATATTTAACTAAAAATTATTGGCTCGGGTGGCCTTGCCTTGTCCTGTTAAATGCTGGATCAAAATAAGGACGATCAAAACAAGTTAATCGATTGATAACTCCAATTCGTCTAAAAATTTGGGTTAGGTGGGTTGGCCAAGAGAGCCAAGCTCATTTTTCTACCCATACTTACGGGTTAAAACAAAAGGTAATTATTAAGTGTTGGTGTTAATTTAGAATTTTTCTTAGAAGACTTTTGTTTCAACTAAACTATACTCCTGGAAAGGATGTTCCTGGAGATACTATTATTGGAAATATTATTTCCATCAACATGTAACTACTTAACATTCCACTCCTTGACATATTTTAAAAATTGTTTTAAATAAAGTGAAAGTGAGAAGTTATCTTCCATTTCGATGGAAATATAGTATTCCCATCCTTTTACGTGTGAGTAGAGAGGAGAAATAAGGTGGAGTATATATTCATGTAATAAACATGAGAATGACACATTCCCGAGAATAGTGTTATATGACTTGAAACAAATAAACTAGTGCCGAAAATTTATTTTGAGATTGATAAATTTCAATTTTCTAAAAGGTCATAATATCTGAAGTCTGGAATTGATTTATATTTTTCAAACAATAATGGTTTCCAGAAGGGATCATTTTGAGTTTAAAGCACAGTCAAGCAGATTTAGAGACAAACGTTCGAGAATTTTAAGTTAAGATAGATACAAGTACTGATCAAGTGTGTCTCTGATCAAACCAGATATCAAGATCTTTAGCTAGTCGATCCTGATTATTTAGACATATGTTTATATTAAATTTTTGAATCGTTAGAATAACATATCTATAAATAAGGCCCTTATAAGCTATTTTCATGATTAAAACACACTACACAAATACTTTGTAATATCTAACATGGCTCGTATATACAATGACTACTGGCTCAAAAAGTTAAACTGTATGTCTCATGTTTCCAACTAAATTAAAATACATGCCTGTATAATTTTGCCAATTTTCTTCTACTTCTTCAGCTCGTCAGCCTCCTCTATCAGTTCTTTTCATTCCAAGTCATTTAGATTCCTATAATTATTCTTCTTTCTTTGAATTTTAATTTACATTTTGAGTAATTTATTTTATTTTCATAATTATTCTTTTTATTTAAAATAATATTATTAAAAATTTATTCAAAGATTAAAAATAAATAATAAATTTTATTTAATTAAATTTTTATAAAAAAGAAATACATCACAAAAAACGAAATAATTTGTACTGACTAGCCATTACTTTTAAAAGTTACATAACTCTACTAAAAAGGAATTAAACATAATCATCAAATGCTCATTGTACTGGCTGACCAAAATATAATTTGTTCATCTGAATTTATTTTTTTTGAAAGGCAAATTTGTATTATAGATATGATTGTGGCAAAAGCTACATGTACAAGGTGTACATATACAAAAGATCTAGCAATCTAAGTTAGATGTATTTCAAAAAATCAATCCAAAAAATGCTTCCTCAATTCTCTTTATCTCACCACAAAAGCCAACTTGTATCAGAAAGTTTTAACAGACAAGAAGTCATGCACATAACCGAATTTAAGTACCAATCTGATATGGAAATGTAATGACATTTCTTACGCTTGTATGAACTTAAAAACTTCAGCAACCTTGACAACATGTTGACGAAAAGCGCAATTGTTTCTTGATGTATGTTATTAGTGAACGATAATCACTCAATCACCTATCCCACTAACTCATTAACTAGGTAATCACTTATGTCCTATCCCACTAACCCATACACACTATTATCATAAATAAGAGGGGTCCATTGCAGGTAGATCATCTTCTAAATATTTTTTAACTTTGATAATTCATTTATTGACTTCAGTGTCAAAGTAACTTTGTAGGTACCACTCCCACCACCCAAATAAGCTCAACATACCGAGGAGGAAATCAAATTACTGGTAGAGATTAGTTTGGAGAGCTCCTCGAAAGTAGGTAAGAACACTCATCTTATAATATAAAATTTAAAAATTATTATCCTAATTCATTTAACCGTTTCGATGCTTAATTGTGAACTATAGTGGGAAACAGACAGAGGAACATTGGTTTGAGCCGTTAAGATTGTTTGGAATTATTCTTTTGGGGCCTACCTTCTCAACATAAACACAACCTCCAAAGCAGTCCAGATGCTGCTAATTACACCGCAATGATCGGAGACCTTTGTAATAGTTTAGCAAAGGAATTCATTGTTAAGATGGATGTCCTGTATGCCTTTAAATAAATCTTGTGTTCATCTTCAATGTTTAATCGTGGATTGTGCTGAGTGTCTCATTGTATTACCATTTCATAACCAAAAATTCAAAATTTTAAGAATATCATTCACTAACGCTGCAACGTGTCTCTATTTGGCTCGGAACGCCTTATTTAATTTAATTGATGTACGTATGAGCACAAGTCAAGCGAGAATAACAGCTATCGTTGACCCTTAATGAACAAGCTTCCGTTCTCAGCAGATATAAATTATACCCAAAAGAAAAAGGCACAACCGCATATTAGAAAGCATAAAAAAAAAAAAAGCGACCACAAACTCATGTATTCTATTCTGTTCAAGAAAACGTCAACTACAAGTAAACTTAAATTTGAATAGACTTTATTTGATAAACCGAGTTTGTAAAAGCAATTTTCTCTTTTCTCCTCTCTTTTTCTTTTTATTTCAACTTGATTTTCGAAACAAAATTAAGATAAGACTTAATTTACAATCAGACCCAATTAAAAATCAGTACAAGACCTTTCGAATTTTATTTTACGAACATATCTCAGTGCTCCGAATTTGAAACCCAAACATGCCCGTAATTGTGTCTCTGTGAGTGCAGTGTAACGTCTCCACAACACCACCAAAATACTTATAGAATGCTATGTGGCTGTAAAAAAATTATACTCTCCTTCAATTCGAAATCATCCTTATTTTTGTGATGCTATAGAAATTTACAAAGTTATCATTCTGCCATTAAATACACTATTAGTATTTATTATTTATTCATTATAAATTTAATCTTTATTATTTATTCATTATAAATTTAAGTGTCCACTGGGAACAACTAACCACACAGCAAGAATTCACAGCAAAACTGAAAAATAGTATACGATTGAAATTGAAAATAAAAACAACAGAAAGAACACAACATAGAATATCAAATAAAATTCATTATGTACCAAACCAATGATAACAAATGATAATAGCCATGAGATAGCAAAATTACTTAAGATCCAGAAACGAACACATGAAATCTCTGCACATCAATACAGGGGAAACTATACTCTACTACTAGTCAAGCCTCGATCTCTGATAAATCCACAGACAAAAAAATAGAAAAGAAAATGAAAATCCAGAGGGCGGAGCGCAGCATGTTCAGATCCTGAGAGAAGATCCGAAGACGAGAGCAACGGCGGCGGTGAGAAAACCGACGGCGAAGGACGGAGAGATGACGGAGGCTGGAGAGGTGGGGCTAGGTGCCGGCGCATCGGCGGCGTGAGCGGCGGAGACGACGGCGAGAAGGACCGCCATTGCTGTCATGATTAGGACTTGAGAGGAAGCCATTGCTAGTCGCTGATTTAGGGTTTTGTTTGGAGCAGTGTAGTGAGGAAAGATAATGCGAATGAAGTTAAGTAGAAGGTGAAGGAGTGCTTATATAGGAAAGAATGGGAAATGAAAAGAGAAGGTAAGGGTAGTTTGGGAAGGTAAACTAATTTACAGAGTGGCGATTAGGCAATATAGTTTGAGTGGGTGATGTGCTGTGCTAGCTGGTTTTGTTGTCAAAATCAAAATTAGGCTTAGGCAACTGCAACTGTTGTTTCTATTCTACACTTTTTTTTTTTAATTCTCTTGTGTTTTTTTATTTTTATAAATCAGATTGTTGTTGTAAATCTTAAAAAATAGTAAGAAAATTTATGCAATTTTTCGATATTTAAGTGATGATTTTATGATTAGTGTAATATATATGAAAGACAACTCAAAAATAATCCATAAAAAATATTAAATCTTATATTTAGAAACAAAATTGACTTTGTAGGATTGTCAGGAGAAGGGTGTCTAGGGGCCAGGAGGACGTGGCTTCTAACAGGGGAATCTCTTTGCAGCATGCGCCAGGTACAAAGAACAATATTTCTTGTACCTAACATATAATGTCTCATTTTTTAAATATTTCTTTACTTTTATTTAGTTGTCATTTAAAATTTTAAGCAAATATTAATTTTTTTTAGAGTGCTTTTATTTATTAACATTTTAATTTATAATACACTAATCAGTATTATTAAATATTTTAATAAATTTTATAAAAGAATAATACTTATCATAAAAAAGTAGTATAATAAACTATTTTCTAAATGTGTGTGTTACTTTAAACAATACAAAATGAAATGAAAAAGAAACTAACATTTTGTATAACATTTTATTTTCAAAAATATAAAAATAGCAATAAAACATAATTAAATAATTTATTTATAAAAAAAATCATTATTTAAACAAACAAAAATAGAAAATAAATAGATTATATACAAAATTTATACTGATTCCAAAATTTCAAATTTAACTTAAAAATTCAAGAAAATTATGTTTTTTTTTCTTTCTGTTAACACCATTTTTATTTTTGACTTTTATTATAAAATATTTAGTTTTTAAAGTTATAAACAAACAATTAAATTTTTGTTTATGTTATTTTGTATTTGTTAGTTAATATTATTATCTGATTTTAATTTTTCAATTCCTAATTTTTAAGTTATAAATTTTCAATTATCTTATAAATTATTTTTTCCAAATACACCCAATGATAATATAAATCTGTAGAAATTTAATTCATTAATTATTAAGATAAAAATGATTTAAGTTTTACATGACTTGACTTAGTTTTTAAATCGAAGTCTTGAGCTCGCTTTGATTAACTTGTACTATTTGTTTTTTTAAGGTTTGACTTTTTTAAAAGTATAATTTTTTTAAAAAATTATTTAAAAGTTAAAATTATAGCAAACGTTTATTAAAGGTTGGTTTGGTAAGTAGATGATAAATAAAATGGATGGAAATAAAAAAAAAATTGAATTGAAATAAGTAAAAAATAGAGGAAAGTTAAATATATTTTGTTTAGAAAAATGAAAAATAAATAAGAAAAAGTAAGTAGGTGGGTAAAAATAAGTAAAAAAAAAAAAGGATGTGAACCCGTAACTTTAAATTCATTTTTCTTCATTTTCTTACAATCAAACACTTTGTACGTGTTAGATTTTTCGTTAAGAGAATCTAAATGACAGTTAAATCAAAAATTCTAAATTCGTATTTCTTATAAAATATGTATGAAAATTTGTATGTGATTAATTTAACATTAAAGCAAATTTCACTTCAATATTCATTATGTGTGTTTGATTTAATATGCACGTGTCATGGTCAACTATGAGTATAATATCATTGAAGTTAACATTAATTTTTATCCATCAAACTAAAAACAAACAAGTCCTTGTCGTTGAGATTAATTTAGATATACATATTAGTTATGTCTAATGATTTAAAACTAATTCTATTTAATGTTAAATTAAATGAATCCAATGATTAAAAAATGTATTTTCTCATTGTTGGAATTTAATTATTTAATTTCCTGAACTCTATTAAATTCGTGTGTCCAAATGTGTTAAATTTTATTTCCTGGACTTTATTAATTCATGCATCCAAATGTGTTAAAGGGCTTATGGTGAGTTTAATTTAAAAAAAAAAACATGTGAAAGTAAACTAAAATAAAAAATAAATAAATTATTCAAATTAAAGTAAAACATAAAATATAAAATTCACAAAAAATTTTAAATTTTTAATCTCAAACACACCATAAGTTAATCAAACAGTCTTTAAGACCATTCTATTGTCAAAATCGAATTCGAATCTCTCCACTTCGAACGATTTGGATTCGGTGTGAATTATGAGCAACCAATTTGAGTCATTACGCATTTCACGAGATGCCCACCCAATTTGAGTCCCACTCACTCTCATCTCTTCCGGTCCAAAAATTCTTGTATTTTATTATAATTATAGTATAAGAAAAAAATTATTTTAGGATAATTATTATTTAAATTTTTCATATAATATTAATTATATTTTTTTATAATATTAATAATAGACAATAAAATTTATAAATAAATTAATAATGATAGGATATTGTTAATTCATGCTCTTAAATTATTAAAAAATAAAAAATAAATTATTGTAAAAATCATAACAGAATGTTCAAAAATTCATAAATAATGTAATTTGTACATCTCAATAATATTGATTAACATTTGCCATGATTATATATAAAAGATTAATTTATAAAATTAGTACTCTTTTTCATCTATTTATTATTTTATTTTGTTTTGGATAAAATAACATAGAATAATTATTATTTTAAAACAGAAGAAGTATTATTTTTAAATATAACTTAATTATAAATTAATATAAAGTAAATTATATATTTAGTATTGTTTAATATACGCATTTTATTAACATATTCACTTTTTTTTTAAAAAAACAAATAATAAATTATACCTTAAATGTATTTTAAAGAATTTATAATTATAAATTTTTAACTTATTTCTTTTAAACAATATGCAGGTACAAGTTAGTAAATGTCTTTAATTTTCAGACTTTTCTATCATTTTTCTACTGCACTTTTCTTTCATTTTAAACATTAGTCAAAATTAAAATACACCATTAAAAACTAATTTTATTGCTAAATTGATATATTGTATATTTAGTTTTATTAATTTTTATTTGACTGGTAACATATTCATTCGTTCAATATATTTTGTTTAAAAAATTATTTAGTAAAAGATATTAACTATCGGTTTTGTTTACTTTCCAACAATAAAATATTCTTCATTTTTTTTTATTTTTATGTTTTGTTTACTTTTCAAAAAAAAATATTCATAGAAAATTCATAGAATTATATAATCAATACTTATTCTTATTAAATGTGATTCACAAAAAAATTATAATTAAATGTGCATCTTTATTGTTATGACTCTTAAAAACTTCTTAAATAAATATCAATTAACTAATATAATTATTACATTTAATCATTTAATTTACAATATCATGAAAAATAAATATATAGTAATAAATAGTTTCATATTTAATTAAAATAACGTGTTCATAAAATTCAATTTGGCATACAAATGATTTAATAACATGAACAAGCTTATCATACACAAAAATTATTATTAAATATTAGTATAAAAAATCTTTTATGTACATTATAATTCAATTTCACTGGTAACTGCATTAACATATATGTTTCATTGAATTTAAATGATTAAATTATTAGCTATAAATGTATCATTAAATATATTAATTTTCAATGTAAATATAACTATATATATATATATATATATTTGATTGCTAATAATTAATCAGATATTTTTATATTGAATAATTCCTCTATCCCATTATAATTGTAATCTTATATTATTTTATACATATAAAAAATATTAAATAAATGAAAGAGAATAATAATTTTATAAAATTAACCATATCATCTTTAATTTATTTAGAATAATTTTTTCTTTTTACTCGATTATTATTGGATGGATGGAGTATTTTATTTTCTCTAAGTGTATTTTAACCATACTTGATTAATGACTAATAAATACATTAAATACT
Organism: Glycine latifolia; assembly: GCA_013407115.1. Classification (NCBI taxonomy): domain Eukaryota; kingdom Viridiplantae; phylum Streptophyta; class Magnoliopsida; order Fabales; family Fabaceae; genus Glycine; species Glycine latifolia. Next base: position 4,689,757 of record CM023944.1, on the reverse strand, counting down.
TCTTTCCAAAAAAAAATAGATACATTAAATACTTAATTATTAAATCATGTGTTCATATTATAAAAATATGATTGTATAGTTGGTATTATAATCAAACTTGATTATGCAATAATTAATAATATAGTAATAGATAAATAGAATTGACTGCAAAAAAATATAATAGTACAAATGGACAAACTTTATATTGAATGCTTTTTGTAATATAAAAAAAAATTATATTAAATACATCAATAAATAACATTCATTAATTTTGATACGTCACATGCAAGTAAATATAACTTGTATGTATATATGTATTGGTGTGATTGATATCTTTATTGTTAGATCTTGCAAAGATATTAAGTTTAAGATCTAATTTTTACTAGATCTTCTAATAAAGAAGATAAAATGATATCCAACATAAATAATGAATTAGTATAGAAGAATCTTTAAGATTTGTACATTATTTTAAAATAATTTTTTTTCTTTTTTTCTCTCCCTAAAATATCAAAATAAGATCTATTATTAAAAAAATAAAGAGATCTTAAGATATCTTTAATTTTATATGACACTATAAAATCTAAAAAAAAATATAAATTTAGGAAAACTAAGGTTGCAAATCTTGTTGCTTTGGGAATTGGGACTTGTTTGCCTTGTGTATCAGATTGCAGTTGACTATTGAAGCAAGAGCATCACCTTTGGAAAGAGAAATCGAAGCCAAATTGAAGCAACTCAACAAGCCTGCCGTGAAAACCATTAAGGTTTGCAATTACTCTTTTGGATTACAGTTGCATTCTAGATTTTACCTTATTAAATGCTCTCAAAATATTTACTAGTATTTTATAAACAAAATTAACTAAGATTCAATACGTGATCCGTTCTGAAAACAGTTTTCGTAAAAAGGTTAGTTAGATACTTACATCATCATAATCATTATATCATCAAAAAACTCCTACACGAAGACAGAAGCCACTGACGAAATTATTTAATGTAAGATAAAAAAAATTAATAGTCACAAGGAGAAAGTGCTAATTTTAAAAATAAATTTTCAAGTGAAAAGAATAACCTATAACAAATATTAATTTTTTTAACATTATACTTACGCATACGAAAGTTTTGATAAAAAAAAATATTTTAAAATATTAATTTATTATATAACAGTTAAACAAAATAAGCTTTAATAATGATAGATAAAAATATTTAATTAATCATTTGATCCATATACTTTTGTTAATTTTTAGTTTTAGTTCTTATAACTAAAAAATTCTGTTTTAATTCATATATAAGTTTTTTTTTATGTTTTATTCTTGTTGCTAGTATTTTGGCGGTGTACAACCAGCACACAATAAAGACATAAGAATTAAAACAAAACCAAAAAAATCTATGAGGACTAAAATGTAAGATTTTGAAGTATAGGAAATAAAACGAAATTGGTGTAGATATAAAGACTAAATAATTAACTAAACCTATAAGAAAAATATTTTGTTTTGCTTAAAATCAAAATGTGAATAAACAATGTAAAAAAAAAAAAACGATACTGGTAGAAAATATATATGATTGATTGACTAATCTCAGTACTTGCTAATATTTGCAAAAGAATATGATTAGTTATTAGAAAATTAAATAATAATAATAATTTATTTGTATAGAGTCTGAAATATCTCATACAACATTTCATTTCTAAAAGTCTTATTTATGAGAATTTTATATATTATTTCGATATTTTTGCTATATGCTGATAAAGATATCTTTTGATAGTAATTTTAATATTTTAAAAAAATTGAATAAAAATATGTGGAATATATATAATATCTGGTTTCAGCAATAAAAATCAATTAGAAGGACTTTATTTTATAGTATGTAAGCATAAAATTTATTATTGTTTTTTTTCTCCTGCAGAGTGAAGATGGAGATATTATTGACTGCGTCAACATCTACGATCAACCTGCTTTTGATCATCCAGCCTTAAAAAACCACACTATCAAGGTCTTAATATTATTGTTATTAGTAGTAGTAGATGAATTCTAGAGTGCCAACCATTCTGCCATGCACAACATGTATAGTATCACTATAGTCTGCCAAGTGATTTTTCATATAAGATGAATGATAGACGGAGATTTGCATAGTATATACACTTAAGAGTTATTAGTCACATATATCCAAATTTTTTTCAATCTTATTTTCATTATATTTTTTTTTTATATCTTTCAGATCGAAATCGATAGATTTAACAGTAATTTAATATGAATATTCGACTGTGCAGATGATGCCTGATTTTTTGCTAGAATCCCAAAATTCAAGCACAGAAGATGCTTCTGCGTCAGTGATATTTCAGACATGGCAAAAAAGTGGAAGCTGCCCAAAAGGAACCACCCCTATTCGTAGAATTCTAAAGGAGGACTTACAGAGAGCTGCTTCTCTTGACCGCTTTGGGCAGAAACCCCCTGCTTCTCTTTATTTTTCCAATGTCGACAGTGCATTTATTCCAGAAAATCGGTCGGTATATGTATATATCAATTAATACATGTCATGTGAAGACACATATATGATCTTTGATTTCGCAAGCTAACTTAATGCAGCATAAATCATAAATGTATATAAAATATACAATTTATACTAGTAGTACATACAATTCAATTGATGCTATATATGGTGATGTGATCATCATGCAGTCATCATATCTTGTGACATTGGGATACAATTATATTGGTGCACAAGCAGACATCAACGTTTGGAATCCGAAGGTTACCATGCTAAACGATTTCACCACAGCTCAACTCTCGCTAAAGAACAACGTCGGTAACTTTTTTGAAAGTGTCGAATCAGGTTGGATGGTGAGTTCCCGTCACAAAACTTACCACTTATATTTTAGAGTTTATTAATTGCATGAGAACTCTGACTTACTGTAGATAAGAAATTAATAAGAATATCAAGGTCTTTTAATGTTTTATAATTAGTAATTTTGATTATATTATTTTTAAATTGAGACATTTTGTTCTCTTATTATAAAAAATTAATAATTTTAATCCCACCATCTAAATTTGGACATTAACTCTTAAGAATTAAGGTTGACTTACAAGTGACTCATGTTGAGAAAATTACTCTCCTTTCTCACCATTCTCAATTCTCATTGCACATTAGTCATTACTTTTCTCAAACCTTGATGACATGACCGCTACATCCAAAAATATCTCCAGCGAAGTCATCACCATCATTATTTATTTATTAACCCTTTATTCTACCCTTTCCTCTCCCTTCACCAAGCACCATGAGTACCCCTCTCCTTCAACCGCTTATTTATTAACCCTTTATCCCACCCTTTCCTATCCCTTCACCAATTACCATGACAATGGCAGAGACATCACCAATCACCATGACAATGGCAGAGACAAGAACACTAAAGGCTATTTGTGTTTGTGTAAGCATCACTGTCTCCTTTGGCTCATGCTTTCATATCAGCATTTTGAACTCGAATGATACTCAATGAAACTTCTCTTTGCAATGTTTCAATTTATTGCCGAGGTCTAAAATTTTAATTGACCCAAGATGATTTGCTTTATTAGTAAGCTTTTATGCTAACTTGGTTGATATATGTTTTGTTTGAATTAAATGGAATGTTTAATAGATGAAACTTTTCTACTTGTTTCAACTCAACACCAACTTTGTGTTAGTGTAAATTAAATGAGAGCATCACTTCAGGAAATGCTTCACTCTTTTTTATCTTTGAACAATTTTCTGTTCATTTGATTTCGTAAATCACATTTGATAATTACAAAAACAAGTAATTAATTAAACAACTTAAAGTGAATTAAGAAAGAAAAAGACTGAAAAGTAACCAATTGGCACACTAGATAGAAGTTGCTAGATGTGTCAGAGAGATTCAAGAGATAGAGGTGGAAACAAAGGAGCAGATATTGGGGGAGATAGGTTGTTAAGAAAGTGATTAGTTTCGTTTATTTCTAGTTGAGTTAATATTTGTCCATGAAAAAGTTAATGTTATAAAATTAATAGTCAATTTTTAATTTGGATGGTAGGATCAAAATTGTTGATTTTTTAAAATAGAAAGAACAAATGTTTCATTTTAAAATAGCATAACCAAAATTATGATTGTAAAAAATAAGGGACCAAATATACATTTTAGCCTAAGAAGATTGTATATTTAGTTATTAACCTTACAAGATTTTATTTCTTTTTTAATTAAAGGCTATATACGTGAGATTTGTAATTAAATATATAACTTAAATCGTTAATTTTAATTAATGATTGTAATTGAATATTTTTGCTTCTCGCAATAACTAAGAATCCTCACTTAATGTATGACACACACATGACTATTAATGCTTACTATCGATCATGCATGGTTTAGGTGAATCCAACGTTATATCATGAGGGAGCCACCCGGTTTTTTGCCTACTGGACTGTAAGTATTCATTTTATTTTGTTCGTTGATCTTCTTAACTTATCTTAGTTCATTTAACCTCAAATATTGCCAAGGAGAAAATCAGACATTGGTTTTTGGTTACTTAATTAATTTCATGGTATATATGTGGTGCAGACGGATTCATACAGATCAACAGGTTGCTTTGATCTTACTTGTCTAGGATTTGGGCAAACAGGACAAGTAGCCCTTGGTGGGTACCATAGGACCTATATCATCCATTATGGGCCCAGATGAAATATTGGGTTCTTTAACGCACAGTGCAATATTGGTGGAATGGGGTGGACAAGTGTCAAGCACAAATATAAAAAGAAGCATGAAACCCCTCACACGGGAACAGCAATGGGAAGTGTTTCAGAACATGCACAATGTGAGGGTTAAGGATTATTAGCAACAGCTGAAGTATCCTGATTAAGCATATGATATGGCTGAAGAGCCCTACTGTTACAGCTCCCTCAACGATGTCAAATATGGGATTGAGTTTCATTTTAAATTAAATATTGTACTTGTGTCGTCGTTGTTTCGTGTAAATGCGATTCATAAATAATAATAATAATAATATAAATGCACAAATGTCAACGACTGAACTGAACTGTGTTGTTGTTGCCCCATAAATTTCTCTTGTTGGAAACGAACGTGCGAAGCCTATCTTAGATATGTGAGTTTTGGCAATCCACAAATCAGGAATGGTTGTGAACGCATAGAAATAGCATAGATGATTCGGATATCTTTATTTACTAGAATTGAGCATCTTATTCTATATTGAATTCAATAGAATTAACATATGCTAGGCGCAAAGAACATGTGAAAGTGAGCCAATTGATTATAATTGCTTTGACTGTTATTGAACTTGGAAAAAATAGAATGCCTATGCAAAATAGAATGTGCATACATTTTATATACTCTTTTTGGATTCATATATATAATTATTTTATATTTTCAAGTTAAATGTAAATAATTTTAATTAATTTTATCCCTATTTAATGATATCATTCTCAAATTTCAATAAAGGATATTTTAAGAATTATCTTATATTTTATTTAAGATTAGTAAAGTTAAATAATTTCAACTAACTTTCTTAAAAAGTGTGAAATAGTTATTTATACTTATATGAGTTTAAAGGAAGTATATATTTAAATGTTTAAATAATCTAGCATTTCATATAATTTTTTTTAAAAAATAATATTACATGAGACGTCAGTTACATTAATCAAGTTTAAGGTATCATTTTGTAATGCTATATATATGTTAATTAAAATAAAATCACATTATTTTTCTCCAACATAAATATTTTGCATTTTAGTTCACTTTAATATAAATATACTTGACAATAATAGTGAAAACTATGAATAAGCTTTTTGAAAGTCATTTCACCTCTCTTTGCAACTTAGTGCCACACAACTAATTTTGAACGCTTTATTATTAATGTAGGACTTTTAGAAGATGAAATAATTAAACATCCCTGTTGTTAATGTTGCAGTTTTGTCTAGAGTTTGTCTTTACCTTTAAAATCTCAAAATTAACGGTATGAATTTAAAACTAGTTGTTGGTTATGTTAAAAGTCACGTAAAAATAAAATATCCCTAAAACTTGTTTACAATATCAACAAAAGTTCAATAAAAAAACGAAGCTTATTATATGACAGCTGTGGGATTTGAACCCACGCCCTTTCGGACCAGAGCCTAAATCTGGCGCCTTAGACCACTCGGCCAAACTGTCGCTGGTTAATAGTTGCTTACATTAAATTACATTATTAATGTACTATCTTTAACATAATGTAAAATTTCAAACAAAAGATACAGTATTCTATATATACAGTTTTTAGGTGCTATGAATGCAATGTTCAATATGAATAGAATTAGTACTATTCTTGATTTCTTGTGAGACTACAAACAGTATTGGGTGGTTGCTCCTCTAGTGGGCTACTCCGATCTTGATCCCGAATTCGATGCTTCTGTGCTTTGGAATAGAATTGAGCATGGGTTAGGTTAAATCAAGTTTATTTAGATTCAAACTGATCAATTTCGTTTGGATTAACTTTTTTTATATATTTAATTTGATCATATTCGAGTTAGATAGAGTCATTAGACATTAGGTCTATAAATAAAATAAAATAAAATAAAATAGTAAAATGAAACAAAAAACATAGAAAGTTGAAGAAAAAAATAGGAGAGCTGGTGAAACATGAAAGTCTCAACAATTAAGATTATATAATTCACAAATAAATAAAAATATAGTTACACAATTTATAACAAAAAGTATATTCTTAAAAAAAAGTTTACACACAATTTACGTGTTCCTAAATTTGATTCCAAACCGATATCATTGGATTTGTAATTTTAAAATTCGAAACGACTAAAATTTTCTCCTTCAGTCCTGTTCAAATCAAGAAGTCGTGTACTCCTGTGTAGAATCTAGATGTGATTTAAGGATATGTTGTAATCACATATTCAAGAAACGAAAGCTAATAATTGGAATGGTGTGCACGCTTACCATGGGAAGAAAATGTTATACTAAATATTTATCACATGCAAATCGAGTGGAGTAATATTTCCTCTGGCAGATCGATGACATGAAACAATCAATTAGAATAACAGCTAATGTGTATGACAATCACTAGTCTTCTAGGCAAGCAATATAAAACCTCCTCTCATGCACAGAGGAAGCAGAACACCTACTCTTTCGGGTAAAGCAATTACTACTGTGTAAAACGAACACTTATGTATGGAAACAACATGACAATAAAATAATGCTACATTTTGACCAGTTTGATATGCCAGATATATCTACATACCAATATGCTGTATATAACAAGGTCAAAACCAAAAAAAAAAATTATAAATACAACAGCTCGTTACATGACATACTCCAAGAAAGTACAGGAACTAGACAAACTACTTGAACCAGCACTACACTCTGTCATACTGTTTTCTCCCTTCTTGAATTGATTGGAAAATTCTAGCTGCTGATTCAGTTGCAGATCTTCGGTTATGAGGCACGACTTTGATCACTCAAGTATGCTGTCCGGTTTCAAGAGACTGAGGAACAGACTCTGGTTCTGCTGGAACCATAGGGAAAAGAGGAAGAACATCTCTTCCTTCTGCAACTTGCCCAGTGCTTAATCCCTGTGCCATTTCACTAGGACTACTTGGTGTAGTCTCCTGCAACTCAAAATCCTTAGATGTCTGATGTTTAAGGACATGTGATATTGCTCCATTTCTCTGAACTGGTAAATTAGAGCTTTTATTGTTTGTGTTATGATTGGCTTCCCCTCCTCCTAGTGCAGAGAATTGGTTCCCCTGTTCAACAACTGACTCTGACATTGGTGCATTCATAACTGGCATGCCATATGTAGGGAAGTAACCATGACTGCCAGGAGGAGTGTCTGGTGGAACCCCAACTCCTCGACGAGAAGTTGGGATTCCATAGCCAGGATTCATGAAAGAACCACCCAACGGAGCAGGCACAAAAGGCCCACATCCTCCTCCACAAGCAGTTCCTGTGAATCCAGGCCCCGCATATGGCTTGTAAACAAGTTCTTCAGAAGGAGTCTCAACAGGAATTAGCCATGGGTGCCCAGGTGGTGGCTGATTGAAACACCAGGGACCCATCCCGCTATCAGCAGCCACATTTGTCTGGTGCGGATTTCCAGGGAAAGGGGTGCATTTTGAAAGGTGGCTACCGTCTTGTCTTTCACCGATGAAAGAGATGTTTAGCCAACTGCATTCTCTGCAGAACCTTCCATTTTATGATTTAGCTTTTCAGAATCATCTTTGCGCTTAAGGTTTTGTTGCCGAGGTTTTACAACATATTCAAGTGTAAGTTTTTTGGGAGTAGATCCCTTTGGAGGAGACTTTCCCAGAAAAGCGCCATCTTCAACCAAAATATCTGGTGATCCAGCAATTAGCTGTTGGACCTGCTTAAATAAAAAAGAATTAGTCGGTATGAACAGACTCCAAGAGTGTGTGTGCAAGAAAAGCTCATAAGCTTCCCATTTTGGACTAACATGAGATGCTGAACAGTGCCAGATATAATTTACCTTTATCAGTCTATGCAACTCAAACACTGGAACAGCAAACACTCTGTTACCTGTAGAGAGGAACAGGAGTTGGATCAAGAAAATTGCACAATACTCATCCTATTAGGACTTGAGACATATACAGTTGAAATAAAATGGAAATATTAAGTGTTTGGAGCTATATATGATCATGTTGGAACATGGAAGCACCGACATATAAACCACTAACTACCAAAATTAAAGGATCTCCGATCACATCACGTAACCGGTTAGCAGTTAAGCGGAATATCTTCCGGTCTACAATTTATATCATATCATACAAATCTTAAATGGTTTTTTCAGGAGGACTCAACATATTAAGAAGACATAAATATGATAACTATACCTGTTTCACAAAGATAACGTGCCTATCTTAGGTCATAAAAAATCTTTCTCACATGGTTTAAGACAGTAAAAACTTGTATCTAAGGCTCATTAACATTAGCGCAGAAAAAAACATTATATAATTCAAAAGAAATATCTGCACAATTTCGTTGTCCCTGTCCTGAATAAAGACTAGATAACAAGGAGATTGGGGCATACAATTGCAGGAACATTAGCATTCAGTAGTCACAATAGATCAACTACTCTGGACAAATTTGTAAAACTTCAAACTTATTTTCTGGGGCTGGGGATAAGCACATATACATCAAAATCATACAAAAATATCTATATGATATGAAATCTGTCAGAGGTATAGAGGCAGGACACCTTAACTAACAACGGTGTATTTTAAAAAATATCCCAACCCAAAAATTCTCGAAAATAGAAAACCAAGACAATAGATAAGTTGGAGAAAAGGGGGGAAAATCCCCTTGTCATCATAACTCTCCAAGTGTCCCTACCATACATCCAGGATCATCCTCCATTACTTGGTCCCCTTCTTAGTTCAAGTCCTTCAGTGTAGTGTAAGGAAATGTGCCCAGTGGTGACATGGAGAACCAAGCAAGAGGAAACCAAGACAGGAATATATCCAACATCCAGTTGCTAGAAGACAGTGAATCATGAGATGATATGCTGTCACAAGGGTCCCCTCCAACATAGTATAATATTAAGACTGCTCACTGCCCTGTTGTAACCAGTACCCACCATTAAAACACTGTTAAGGACTTTGAACGTACAGCAACAACAATAGCCATATCCCACTAAGGACTTTGAATGTACAAAAAGAAAAATTAGAAGGGACCCCAGGACAATCAAATTTCCTTTCTTCAAAGCCACATATACAGCAACTTAATTGAAATGAAAACATACAGCTCACATGCCTAGTGTATAACTAATGATGCATAAAGGATACCTTACATTTGTAGCAAAGGCAGAAAACAAAAATCATTAAGGAACAGTTTCCTAAAATTAACATTTTCTGGTCCTACATTTCTTCATTCCAAGGGAATTTTTTTACATATTTTAGCTAATCAAGCATGAAGAAAAAAATAAGAAAGAAGTTAAGAAGAAATTTCACCATTCCACCAAAATCAAGATGATAAAATTAGTGGACATATCAAGCTTCCACCAAAAATTGGGCTTTTGGGTTTTGTATTCTAAATCTTTATGGTTGTCCATGGAAAGCAAGTTAAGGATATTAATATTCACAAAATCAACAATTAAGAACTTGTCAGGTCCAAGCAATTAAAATAATTCACTATTTATATGACAGAAAAATATTTCACAAGGAAATACTTCTTTAAGACCACTATAGGAACCGCCAATGCTACTGGCAAGCAACATGACTTACTTGGCAATTGCTCTTCTTGCTTTCCAGAAATGTTTTTGACCTATTATTTTATTTTTATTATCATACTTTACTAATATTTATAATTTATTAATATTGTGATATATTTTAAAGCATATTTTAGACTTATTGTTATTAAAAAATTACAATTTGTTAATTATGTTGATATATTTTTTATCTTATAAGTATCATATTATAAATTAAAAAAAAATCAAAATAAAATAATGAAATGCATAAGTAAAAAGTCCACCTTTCTACCATTTTTAATTCTTCTTATTTTTTTCAATTTTATTTATTTATTTATTTTTTGATTAGGATTGAAACCAAATCAGAGTGATCCAGGCCAACTCAAATAAAGGAATGGGTTGGGAAATCCTAGGTGCATTAGCAACACCTTGATGATGCAACAAATGAGAGGCACTTCCATGGAGGATGTGTAATTTATAATTCTAAAAAATTAATTACTCCTTATTAATGATACAAGTAAAATAGTATTTATAAAATCAGCTAAATAAAACAAGTGTGTTAGGGATTTATTATTTTATCTTTAAATTAAATAAAATGTCATGAATTCAACTCTCACTAAGATTATTTTTATTTTTCCTTTTATTTAAACCCTTACTATATAAGTGTCATGTCAACAGCACCAATACATCATACCAAACACAATATTTGATTTTAGATGATCAATTGACAATCAAATGATGGATGGATAAAAATTGCTTACCATATTTGGATTTGAAATTATAAGATACCATATTTAACCTATATTTTATAAAGAAAAAAAGTTATATAATATAACAGTTTAAAAGATTTACATATTCATCCAATCATAAACTATTATATATGATAAGTGTGTTAATTTTTAAAATAATTATGTTAAATTAATTCAAATAGTTATTTATGATTGAATGAAGTATAAAACTGTTTTACATAGTGTATAAAGATTAAACTTTGTTTTATATCTTGATATTCATTATTTTTAATGTTTTTTTATGGAGATTATTTTTAATATGTTAGGTTTAATAGAAACGACAATTTAATTTAAAGAACATTTAGTTACGGTTTGAACATATCCATTTAGACGGCAGACCAATTTTTTTTTGTGTGGAAATAATAGACGCCAGAACATCATCATAGCATTACTAGTTACTACAATGACACACCATTGAAGCCTTGCCAGCCTTTTTTTACTTGAAACATCAATTACCCGTTGTTAATTACCAATTCATAAAATTGTAAATTTTTACATTGATTTTTGTTTTTTAGATATAGTGGGAAAAGTGATTGGCTTTCAAGGAATGACCAGGTAATGCATTCATTACACTGAGATGTTGGGGATTTTTCTGTTCAAGTCTGGTCTCGGTTATGCTTTAGCTTTGTCTCCTGCAATTAAATTGGGTTGGTCCTTGTACTTACTTTTGATTCAGGCCTTTGATTTGGGCCTCATAGGTTGTCTGCATTTGTGTAACTGTGTAAGCTGTAGTCCAATTCTCTTGGGCTAAGTGGGAAGCTGGGAGCATATCTACAACATTTTCAAAATTCTTACTTTTAGCTGCATTTAACCTTTGTTTAGTATGAATTTTTTTTATAAAAAAAAACGTTTGTTTAGTATGGATGAGAGCGGACAGAAAGATGAAAAAAAGACTTAATTATTATTTTATTCTTAAAATTTGAAGATGTATTTTTATAGTTACTGAAAGTTAAAAATAATATTTTTACTGAATTTTGACAAATTGTTGTTTTTAATTCCTCACATATATAATAAATTGACTAATGATTTTTAACTATTATAATTAATTTTTTTAGTTGCTAGAGTTAATATTTTAAAACTGTCACAAAATATTAAAAATTGTTACAAAGTGACAATTTGTTATGTGATATACTAAAAAAATGATTTGTCAAAGTTAAAGACTAAAAAAAACACACTCTTTAAATTTAAAGACTAAAATAATAATTGACCTAATAGAAAATATTCAATGTAGTTAGTTTTCCTTTGTTAGGAACCACGTATAAAGTAAAGGAAAGAAATATTTCACGTGGATCTCTTTACCGTAGTTGATTGATCAATTTGGATGGAAAAACTATAATCACAAAAATATCCTTATTTATTTTACATTTTATTTTTTATTTACGTTATTTATGTCAATTAACACACATACTTGTTTTTTTAAAATATTATTTACTAAATAATTTAAAAATCATTTCACTTTTCATTGTTTTTTTTTCCTTTATTTCATTTTCTTCTCTAATATATCAAATATATCCTTAAGTAAAGGAACTCAAATTCTAGAACGTAGCCGATGAACATCGTATATATGAATAGTTTTCGATTCTATATATATGATTTGATCATAATATTTTCCTATTTGAAATGAATGAATGGATTGCAGAACGGGTCCATGCCCTTTGTCTCCGGCACGCCGAAGCTATCGCTCCAAATACGGAATAACAGTCAAAACAACAAATGGAGAAAAGTACTGTCAGTATTGTAAATCCACAACTCACAAGTGGTTTCTTCAAATTGGTTCAATAGCCCACGGATTACGGTTACAGGAATATGGTCTTTTAATTTTTAATTTTTTTTTATAAACTAAGATATCCTTCATTTCAAAGTTAATAACTAATTTCTACACTGAACAAATTAAACTCATGATTAAGTCTTTAATGCATAAGATTATTTATCAAGTATATCACACATTATGATATCATTTTTTAGATAATATACTCAAAAAAATCAGCTAAATTATTCTCTCAGCACATATGAATAAATTATATTATTTTCTTATTTTGAAATGTACACTCCATTATCTAAAAAATAATATGTGGTTGATCTTAATCTTTTCATTATGAACAAAAAATCTCTTAATAATATTGAATAATTATTAATGTGTTTTTAATGATATTTTGTCTAATTTTTACAACTTTGAATGTCACTAATAATTACTTTTATACATTTAGTTATTCATTTTAATATTTTAGAAAGTAGATTGAATTTTAAATGAGAATATATATTATGTATTAATAGTTTAAAGTAACTTTATGTTGTTATTAAGTTATGTATGATAAATTTATTTATTTTTTAATAATTATTTTATAAGTTATATTAATAATAATTTTTGATTGATCCACTGACAATTCAATAGTATAAAAGTTTTTATATTAACAATATATAATCATTAAACTTATTTTATATAGTATCTTTGTTTTCAGCCTTAAATTTTTTGCAATAAATCGTTTTTTTTTCTCTTGTTATAAAATTATGACGCCAGATTCAAATCTAGAAGTTCCATTATTAAGCCGGTTTTTAGTGAGTAAAAAAACTTTTTTATTTTATAAAAAATGGTAAACAGTGAACACAATTTCAATCTCAAATCTGTAAGTCTGGAAACAATAATAAAAGAAAAGGGAAGTTTTATTTCATGAATCTAGTTTTAATTCCATCCATCCCTTAACTAATTTAATGGCTCCGGATTGAATCAAACTATCAGTTACAACTGTCAATTGTTAATGAAAATATTTTTATTAATATAATTTATATCTAATAAAAAAATATCTATATTTATATATATGTGTGTAGATTTTACTAACAACAGGATACATTAATACCTTATGTTAATAATTTATACTTTGATAGAACGTTTAAATTTTATATATTAATCAATTTATCTATTAATGTGATGTATCATAAAAGGAGATATTGCGCAAAACTTGTATAGTTATATTTGTACGGTTGTACCAATAAACGAACCTGCATGAGACGCCATGGAAGGACAGAAAAGAATACAAGGACATGAATTATATGGTAAAAGTGGGGAAATGAGGGAAAAAACGTGAAGCGTTCAGAAAAGAATATAAGGACATGAATTATATGGTAAAAGTGGGAAAATGAAAACGTGAAGGGTTCAGAAAAGAATACAAGGACATTATTTATATGGCTTGAGAGGCACAACTTGAAGTCCTCTAAATTAAACACTAATATGTAAGACTTTTACTGTATTAGAAACCTCCTTAAATTAAAATATATTTTTATTGTGTAGGGCATTTTTTATAAATTTGAATAATAACTTTTTGAACTTTTTTTTTGAGGTAGTCATTTTTAACCATTTTTTTAGGAGGTTATTTTTTGAACATAAGATATGTTTATAATCTCGTTTTCATATAATACGTGTCTTCCTCATTTGCAAGTCATCAAGTCTTTTGACCTTCCATATTAAATAAATTAATATTTTTCCTTTAATCAATTATTTAATTGAAAGGAATTTTAATTCTAAGAGATCTTAAGAGATTTTCAATCCTATGTGATTCTATGAAAATTATCAAAAAGTGATCTAAGATCTCAATTTAAGATCTACCACTAAAGATGCTCTTAGCCTAGTTATTCATTACTTCTTACTTAAAATTTAAACAACCACATTTGCTTTGTTTGAACTTAAAGGTTCCCTCCATTGCAAATGGTGCATCCTTGACCACATCTTGTCTCTTCCAACTCTTAGATTTTCACATGAGTGGATATTATCAAACATTATTTTATTTTTGTTCCTTGAATACAATACAATACAATAAATAAACAGTCAAGTGGCACCAAGTGGATAGACTATAAGATTCGTCTCTCGGAATAGGAAGAGATAAGGTCCGCCTTGTCAGCATCGCCATCCACGTCCCGTATCTAATCTAACTTCAGATAAATCCTAGTGCGTTTATTAACATATAAGCAATTGGTGTTAGTGATAAGTTATGAGGCTTCCATAGTATTCTATTATTTCTTTATTATCACTGACATAATTATTTGAATAACCATACTTTGACACATTTTGCATGCCTAACTCCAAACGAGTAAACTCAACTCTCAAATTAGTCGTGATGAGTTTGAATGAGTATATAGTTTGTGATTTTATATAATAAACTACTTACGTTTTTTTTTAAAAGATATCAAATTCTTGAATCTAGAAAACTAATTAGAGTATTTTATAATTTTTCTCCTAATTTGAAGTTTTTATTAATGATGACATGAAAATATTGAAAAAATAATATTACTTTATTAAACAGTTTAGTTTTAATAAATTATCAATGTAAATGTTTTCGTACTATTGATTAATTACATTTTTGGTAATGATTTTAAAAATAATTATATAAATGTCAATAACATTTAATATATAACAATTAAGGATTTATCAATAGTATATTTTCTCTACTAAATTAAAAAACAATTTAATAAAATTTATTTCAACAAAACATTTCAAGTTAATTTTTAATTTGTTTAAAAACTTGTTTAACTGTTTAGCAAATAAGGTTTTTTAATAGTTCTTAAGATTTTTTGAAACAAGTAACATTTTTTAAAATAATAGTTTTTAGTTTTTTATATTTTCTCTTTTTTGTCATTAATATATTCATCAAATTTTTTTATTACCCTTTCTAAATTAATCATAGTTTTTTTATCATTTTACACTTTTCAACTATTTCAATAATTAATTTTATAAAACATTTATAATTTAATAAGTTAGTTTTTAAGTTTTTAATCACTCGCTTTTAGCTAATTTTGTCAAAAAGCCAAAATATAATTATATTTTAAAAAAAATTAATATTTTTAAAAAAAATTAATGTTATATAGTTACTTTAAAGTGAATAATGACAAAGACATATACTATAGTTGTAACACCCCGTGTGCACCCGGCGTATTAACCTTATATAATATCACAACAACGCAGCAAGCATGGAAATAAACATTTAAGGAAGCTTGAATCAAGTATAATATACACTTTTATACATATATGGTGAATCTCTGTAATATACATGGTACATAATTCTCAAAACTATACAAATGTTCCCTAGGATTCAAAATACAGATAAAAAGACAAAATCTGAGCTAACAAGCTCGGTCATCTAAACCTAGGGTTTTCTTCACTTTATCCCAGCTCAGGCCTCTTGCCCTGGGATCTCTCAGTAACTGCAACCTCTGTTCCTGCAACATAATCCCCAAACCGGGGTGAGATAATTATCTCCGTAAACTCAGGGTTTTCAGAGGTTTCCCTCTCCCTGGTCCACTTCCCAATATCACAACATATATACATATATATATATATATATAGATCACATAATTAGACAGAATTCTCATCAGATTAACAGCCTTCTCGGCTGACCAAAATTTGTTAAATGCAAATAACAACACAATACAAGCATCTAATCAACACACATTGCCTGAATAGGATCATCCACTGAAAGGCACATCTATTCAGGACTCGCTCAACACATGCCCAGGTAGGATCATCTACTGAAAGACACATCTACCCAGGACTTGCTGCCCAATACCTGAATAGGATCATCTACTTAAAGGCACATCTACTCAGGATTTACATGAACGCCTATGGATTATCCCAGGGGAGATCATCCACTTAAGGGCACATTCCCAAGGGGTCCATAGTACCACATCCTACTGGCCAGTAAATTTCAAGCAATCACATCACAATCAGCTCAGAACAAAGTTCATGCAACCATACACTACACTAGTGTATTCAATATAATCATCATAATATACACTAACTCAATGTACTCAAAATCAATACACCTCATCTCAGGGTTTAGCTAGCATGCAGTTGCCAGCCATCATCAAACCATTTCATCAATAATCAGTACAATTCAGTACCACAACATCATAACCCATTAGAATACAAGTCATATCAAGCAATCACCCATATTGGGTGTAGTGAAACACAAGCAGGGAAACAATCACTGAAAACACTGAGCTTACCTGGTCGTAGCTCAGAATCAGTTCCCTTAGTCTCTGGGTGATCTCTACCAGCAGTATGCACGTCACGCCCTACAGTAGGCATGAATCAAACCATCAGAAACGACATTCAACCGTTTATATGGAAGGAGACACCCTTCCACTCATAATCAATACATGTCTTCTAACTTAAGGTTTATCTTAACCCAACTTTTACCAGGCTATACATTGACCCTCAATGGTCTGCCTCAGCCTTAACTAAGGCCTCAGAGTCCCTTTAGAACTCTGTGCAGCTCAATTCAAGGCTTATCAATATCAAGAACCCACATGGGTTCAACTCAGTCAAAACACATATTTAAACACATTTTCACCGATTATTTGGTCTCATGAATAACTTTTGTAAAGGTACTTAAGTTAATTCAGGCCACAGTACCTTCCATTTACACACCCTTCTTTCTTCCCAAAGCCAGACTCAAACTTCATCAATTTCAATTTCAAAGTTCCATGTTACTCAGAACAACCTCATGACTACACTTTTCTAAAGAACCTAAGCCTAATTCCAGCCCTACCAATACTTGGTTACTATTCATCTAATCCCCATTTCACAAATTAACCGGTTAAAATATGAGTTTCTTACCTCAGATCAATAAAGGAAAGTTGGAGAAGTCCCTCTCCTCGCTCTGGTGTCCTGAAACCAGCGTCTTTCCCTTCCAAAGCTCACCCTCTGAGGAGACTCAAGGAAATGGGAGTTTTCTCACAATCTAGGCTGGATTTTGGCTCTCCAAGGGTTCTAATCAAGTTTATAGGTGACAAATAGGTGTTTTAGTGGCTTTCAAGGAAGATATGAAGCTCCTAAGGTGCATCAATGGTGGTCTAGGCTCAGGGAAGAAGAGGAACAGTGTTTTGGGGCCAAAATTTCGTAATATGGCCTTTAAATGCAGGTTCTGCCGACCTTCCCGCGCTAATCGCGCCATATATGGCGCTATTCGCGCCAAATTAGCGCAACAAAAAGTTTCCTGGGCACTTATGGCACTAATCGCGCCATTACGGTGCTAATCGTGCCAACTGGGCGCATCTGTGGCGCTAATCGCGCCAGAAAATCCATCGCTAATTCTGTCTCAAAATCCGTCACTAATTCTGTCGCAAAATCCGTCGCTAACGCTTTTTCTAACAAAATTTAACAAATTTTAAACTTTCTTTCTTTTTCTTTTATTTATTTAACCTTGGTTATTATAATAGTAACTAATAATGATATACCTCCACTTGTTTATCTCATATTATTATATATATTTTTATCATATTACTCATTAAATATTCTTTTATTATTATTTTTCATTAGATTTATTTGCCTAGAATATATAACAGTTATATTTCAAAATTAGAGAAGTGTTAGAAATATATTTTTTATTATTGATTAAAATTTATTAGAAAAACATAAAATTTTGAGTGTAAGTTCTTTAAATAATAAATGAAATTGGCACAATCTTATTACATGCAATCATAAAATATATTTAAAATAGTATATTTTTGGTTCCAAAGAATAAAAGATAATGTCAACTAACGCATCTTGTTTAGTAAAATGAGTTAAAATACTTAATATTTAAAATAGTATATTAAAGAGTGAGGCATTATCATTTCTGTCGATATTCACTAAGAAGCTTCATAAATTTCAATCATTAAATTGAGTGCTCATCTAAAATGTTTGTTTTCAGTACTTATTAGACCCCAAGTTACATCAAGCAAACATTAACCTATCTAGATAACAAAGTGGTTTCGTTGGGCAAATTGTTTACCTTCAGATAAAGAAATAATTAAACGTCACCATCATTGCCTCATGTTGGTTACACCCTGTAAACAAAAAGAAGCCATTACAAAACTTCGTCCGCACCTGTTACGCACAGATTTCAGACACTGCAATCGCGAATCTAGGGTAGATAAACATTGTCTGCTTTCTACTTCATACAAATAGATTGCCAAAAAGATGGTCTCAAACCCCTAAATAGAGAATGATATGAAAAGCCCAAAATCAGAGAAAATGAATATGAGCATTAAAAAAAGAAGTGTAGGAGAATGCCGAAACGTGGGTACTTGACGAAACTAAGCTTCCCAACGATTTATCATACAAAAATGTAGGCAGGAGGGTAAGAAATTAAGCAGAAAATGAGATAATTGAGCAATTGCATTTGGACCAATTTTGCTTCTAAGTTAATCGAATTTTGCTTCCAAGTCTTGAATAAAAAACACTTACGTCACACCGTTGTTCAGCAAAAAAATAAAAAACATGATTCTTCAATCAAGTCCATAATTAACAATTGATACAATCAAATGCTACGCAATCTTCGGCAGCCAGGAACTAAGGTAAAAAAAATGTCCGACAAGAGATTACAAAACAGAGAGACCAAAACGGTCTCTACCTTCTCAACTATGTACATAGAGTTTTATTTAATTTAATTTATTGAATTGCATTATATGTACACAACTTAACTAAACAGAAAGAGAGACAGAGGCAAATGAAAGGCCACCGAATCCATTCATTTCACGAGTTCCGATACCCATCCAATGTCAGGAGCAGAGGCTCCAATGGAATTCTCCCTACTAAGCTTCGCATAGATTCTCGCTCTAATGTCTCTCCCCGATTCCACCCTCTCCATCGCAGGCTCCTCCTCGCACCCATTCACACTCAAAAACCCGCCACGTGGCGACCCGAACACGCAACGGGTCAGACCCGAATACGGCCCTTCCTCCTCCAGTTTAACATTCCGCATTGAGTTAACTATTTCGGGCACGAAGCTGTACGGCAAAGAATCGGAGAACGAAGAGTTAATGAGGACCGAAGTGGGAGAGGAAACAAACGACGACGACGATGAATCCGTCACGACGCGGAGTTGGTCGCTAGTGTGGGCGAAGAAGCACACTCTGCGGCGGCAATTTGTTCCGTCTTTGCAGAGCTGGGTCCGGTAGCGAGAAGGGTGGAGCCAGCATTCGAAGACGCCGTGCGCGAACTGACACGTGTCGCCCCTCTTGCAGTTCCCCTTCCGGTAATCCGGGCAGGAGGTGCCTGAGTAGTG
Organism: Glycine latifolia; assembly: GCA_013407115.1. Classification (NCBI taxonomy): domain Eukaryota; kingdom Viridiplantae; phylum Streptophyta; class Magnoliopsida; order Fabales; family Fabaceae; genus Glycine; species Glycine latifolia. The sequence goes on along the minus strand of CM023944.1, from coordinate 4,669,759 downwards.
GTACTTGCGGGGGTCACGGCGGCGAGCCTTCTCGGCGGGGTGGGCGTAGGGACACTCCGTCCAGTCGTGGGATCTGCCACGTGGACAATTCCACACCTTGAACTGGAACATTCGGAAATGGTCGGAGGAGAATAATGAACACGTGTCAGCATTGGAAGAGATCAACGGGGAGAGTGCTCCTCCTCCGTCCGTGTCCCAGGGAGGGATTTGAACGTTTGGGATCATCGTTTAGTGCTTGAGTTTGTTTCGGTGAGTAACAATAATAATAAATATATAAAGTGGAGCCTGGTGCGAGGGAAGGGGGGCTTGCGGTTTGTTTAACCAAGGTTGAGTCAACATTAAGTAACAACAAAATATCTATAGTCCCACGCAGTTACTATATGCACGTGTATTTGTGTATGAGGAATTTGCAAAGGAATATAAGGCTTGTTTGGGTTTTTGTTTATAGTAATGATTCGTTGAACAGTTACATCAACTTGCTGCTAATGTTATACATGTATTATGGTGGATTATTTGCAATATATCTACTGGTATGTTAACCCATAAATTCTGTGGGTGTTTCAATACGTGTAGGCCGTGTAATCTGGTATAGAGGGAGCGGACTGTCCTGTTAGTTTGCTGTCATCATTGTTGTAATTTTCCGCACTGTTTGTGCCTTCAATGTAATCATTGTTATCGCTGTTAAAGTAAAATTGGGAGTCAAATTTAATATATAAAATTTATTAATATCATTAATTGTTATCAAAAGATAATATTTTTATTTATTTATAATTTTCATATGTAATCACTAAAATTTAGTTAAATAAAGGGTTATAATATGTTTTTAATTGATAGTTTAATGTCAACTTTATAAGTGTTAATTATAAATGAGATAAAATTTAAAGATCAATTAATGTTTTTTTTATTGTGTACCAATTTAAAAGACTTAAATACTCTTTTCATTTTTATTTATTAGTTTCCGTTTATGGTATTTTAATAGGGTGACTGCTTTGATACATAAATAACAAAGGAAAACATATTTATCCTAAATTAGATGCGGACATACATTGGAGATTGGCTAGGAAGAAGTCAGTTAGAAAGTTAAAATGATCTTTAATTAATTTTTATGCAACAAGAGGGAAGACCTGAGCATTGTCGAAGAAACATTTTAAACTCATAAATGGACATACAAGGACAAGACATAAAACTCCTCTGTTTAGGTGGCTGGGGCTATGACCAGGATAAATGGAGTTGGTGGTGAAGGATGCTTGAGGAAGGTGGAGTTGTTCCAGTTTTAGTTTTCGACTTAGATGATGCATGGAACTGCCTAGTGACGAGGATGGTGGTAGGTTACTTTCAGGTCATGATTTTTTATTTCTAAATGATACTCACTCCCTTCCAGTTTTTTTTTTCTTCTTAAAAACTCAGCTCCCTTCCTCCACCGGTTATCATAATGCTGAACCAAATAAAACATTACAGTCAAGGTACTATGAATATGAAAACTGAAATCCTATGAATGTCATAAATTTATTTTTATTTAGAATAATATTTTTTGGGGGTAAGAGTTATAAAATAGAATACAAAAAAAAACCTAATATCAATTTAGATCGACTTGAAAATCCGTACCAAACTTGTGATGGTGTTCTATCAGTTTTGTATCATTTTGTCAACATATACATTTTGTTTTCCAACGACATTTGCATTTTTTTTTTTGTTAATAACGTTATTTTATCTTACCAATCAGTATTGGATTTAGACGAGGCCCAAAATGCACTAGTCATTTACACTATGAATTGTCAAAATTTTAAGAATATTTCTATTAGTACCCTTCTCATTGCTATTTTAAAGTTCCAACTTTTCGATTTTTATTTTTCTTGACGAAAATGTTTTCAATGAAAACAAGTTTCCTTTGTATTAATTATTTTAAAAATTTAATACAGAAAAAACAAGTTTCCAATATATTAGTAAGAAATGTGAATTCACAATTGAAACAATTTTTTGCTGTATTAAATTTTTAAGAAAAGGATAACGAATATTTTAGACAAGGTACTTTAAACTAAACACCAAAAAGATACTTTTGTCTTTTCACTTTGATTGGAGGTTTAAATAGCATCGAGAGATGCCAATAGCAATGCCCAATTTTTAATCGTGATCTGCATTACTGGTTTGGGCTTATTAGTCCATATCCCTCCCATTAACTGATTTAACTGTTCTAATCCAAAAAGTCAAGAACAGAGTCGATAGAAAGAAAAAGTTTTCTCTGCTAAAAAAAAAAAAAAAAAAAAAAAAAAAAAAAAAAAAAATTTTTTTGATAAAAAAAAAAAAAAAAAAGACAAAAGAGAAAGAACAACGTTTATGTTTCCGTGTCCACAATCTGCTGAAACCATGGTATGCCGTGTTCTTGGCAAAAAAATTTAAATAATGCAGTTAAAAAAAAAATGAAAATATTATATTTTAAAACTTATTTATGGATCTATTGCGCTCATTCACGTCGGTCCAGGACGTGACTAATCACGTCGACCCAGGACGCGACCCAAGCTCATTCACGTCCACCCACGACGTGATTCATCAGGAGCTGACACGTGTCATTTTGCGGCACGATGAGTAAAAACTTCGGAAAGCCATAACTTTTGACTGGGATGTCCGATTGAGGCGAAATTGGTGGCCACGCGTTCTTAATTGAGAGGAGATGCCGCTAGCAAGTACCCAAAGGGGACTTGGTCAAAAAATTTTCCCAAAAGAGGCCTCTAAGTGTCTCAAAATCGCGATTTAATCGTCGAACACCCAAAAAATTCCTTGTTTTCTAATTTTTTATTTATTCAATTAGTGAATTGCAAGCTATTTTTTATTTCTCTACTTACTTCTCTTAATTTCGAGCGTTTTGACATAAAATACGCCTCTATCGGATATTTCTATCAAAATTTATGATTGTTCAAAGTTATATGCATCATCAATTTTACAATATAACAATTGCTAAATGCATCCCAGTTTTATAACTTTATCCATAAAATTGAAAATGGCTAATTACACCCCATTTTTTTATTAAGTATAGTTCAATCTTTTCTTTTAAATCTTAAAAAATTATGAATTTTTTTTGGCTACGAATAGCCTTCAGGGGTCTCTTCGGGTGCATAGCATTTTTTATTGCCGTGGCCTTACCATTCTTACCGAGTTTGGCACTGCTCTACCAATAACCTTAGCATATCCCTGTTTCATGTGTATACAAATTAAGAAGCCACAGAAATGTAGCAAAAACTGATACTTGAACTGGGCACTAGGCATTGTTGGGATGATTCTATGTGTATTGGTTGTCATAGGAGCCATTTGGGGCATAGTTGCTCAAGGCATAGAGGTTCAGAAAAGAAACATTCATAATTTTTTATAGGAACAAAAATAAAAAATTATAATGTACATTTTTAAAGGATTTCAGTTTAACAAATTAAAAAATGACAACATTGTGCTCGCAACACTAATTTCAAACTTTGAACAAAATTATATTGTAAAATTGATGATGCATATAACTTTGAACAGTCATAAATTTTGAAAGAAATATCCGATAGAGGCGTATTTTATGTCAAAACGCTTGAAATTAAGAGAAGTAAGTAGAGAAATAAAAAATAGCTTGCAATTCACTAATTGAATAAATAAAAAATTAGAAAACAAGGAATTTTTTGGGTGTTCGACGATTAAATCGCGATTTTGAGGCACTTAGAGGCCTCTTTTGGGAAAAAATTTTGACCAAGTCCTCTTTGGGTACTTGCTGGCGGCATCTCCTCTCAATTATGAACGCGTGGCCACCGATTTTGCCTCAATCAGACATCCCAGTCAAAAGTTATGACCTTCCGAAGTTTCTACGCATCGTGCCGCAAAATGACACGTGTCTCAAAATGACACGTGTCAGCTCCTGATGAATCACATCGTGGGTGGACGTGAATGGGCTTGGATCGCGTCCTGGGTCGACGTGATTAGTCACGTCCTGAGCTGACGTGAATGAGCGCAGTAGATCCGTAAATAAGTTTTAAAATACAATATTTTCGTTTTTTTTTTTAAACTGCATTATTTAAATTTTTTTGCCCTGTATTCTTCTTTCTCCCTTAGCTGATGTCTTTGACGGCCATTTTTATTTTTTTATTCGTTCCATTACCAGTTTGAGAAAACCTTCGTTAAATTTCAAAATTTACTCATGCTATTACTTGTTTTTTTATTAATAAAAATTGAAGACGATACCAAAAAAATTAGAACACTCGATGTTGAACTAATTAAATTAGACTCCTTTAATATGTATTTACTTGTTTGATATGGAGCAGAGTGAAGGTGCCTCGGTTATTTACATTGAACCTCCCATTTCATTATCAATTATTTCCTTCCTTAATTAGAATAGGAAGGATAAAACAATGGTTTATTGTTTCCCTTCCTTAATGATGGGAGCCTTGATTTCTTTCTATTTCAGTATCTTCCACTCTAATAAGTATATTCTTGAATGAAAAATGAAAATGAATTTTAGTTAAGTCAACCCAGTCACCATTCGCGAATATTTGGTTTCAAGAAGGAGGAACCCCAATGTGTCCACAAGCACAAGGCTATATTTGGTTTACCTAACTTACAAGGAAACTATTGTCACATTATACATTAGATCCATCATACACAAACAGACAACACTCAACTTCAACTGTTCATTTTTCTTTTATCTAAATTGGATAATATGGCTACCTTGCACCATGACATTTTTCCGGTTGCAAGTTGACTTTTGCAAAACAGAATGATAATATGATATGCTTAAGGAGTTCCGTTACATCATAATTTTACAAAGCCTAGCAGAAGGCAATTTTTTTTTCATGTACGAAACCACAGGTATATTCTATAAAGAATAATTATATTTGAATGAATTAGATAAGACTGTTATTAGTGTCAAAATTATCTTTCTAAATATTAACCTAGTTACATATTTAAAATGTAAATTTAAAATCACTTATTAAACTAAAACAACTCGGCATATTGGTTCAAGTTCTTAGTGATTAGGAAAAGACATTATTATCCTGATAGGCATTTATTTATATAATAAATATTAATTAGTGTCTTAAGGATATTAGTTAAAAAAATTAAAATTAAAATATTTTTGTTATAAACAAAAAATTATATTGTTCGTAATTTTTTTAAAGTTTTCCTGTAATTTATATAATAATTTTTTTCTCTTTTAATTCCTTAAATAATGTAAAAGACACTTATTATCAATATCCTATTTATGTTGGCTAAAAGTGGCGGACGTTGTTGTGGGCATTCGTGGTTTTGTTGATAACCATGTTGATAACCATGTTATTATCAATATCCCTGTATGAAGAACCATGTTGTCTTGTCCAAAAAAATGAAACCAGAATACATGTTTATCTCCTTTCCATTTCCTATGCCCTGTATGATTTGCCAACTGACACAATTCATTCCCTTTTTATTAGAACAATAAAATTATATACACTGCAGAAAAAAATGTTACAGGAAGCTTACTATTATACTATGTTCAGACAATAATGCCTAATTTTTTTAATTATATATTCATTCTGCATTTATAGGATAAGTGAGTGTGATAATTTACATTCTTTGTAATTTTTCCCCGTCTCTCATTTCAAGTATTTCTCACTTGCTCCTATGCAGATCCGTAAGCGGGATATCATCCTGAAATTCTCTGGGCTGGATTCAATTGGAAATCTTGGAACCTTGGTGAGAGTCAAACAAGTACAAAACGATTTCCCCATTGGATCGTGCATTAGTAGAAGCAACATTGACAACGAAGATTTTGTTGACTTCTTTGTCAAACATTTTAACTGGGCAGTTTTCGGGAATGAGTTGAAGTGGTATTGGACTGAGCCACAACAAGGGAATCTGAATTACAAGGATGCCGATGAAATGTTAGACTTATGTCAGAAGAACAAGATAGACACCCGGGGTCATTGCATCTTCTGGGATGTGGACGGCACCGTTCAGCAATGGATCAAATCACTGAATAAAAATGATTTGATGACCGCTGTCCAAAACCGCTTAAATGGCTTATTAACTCGCTACACAGGCAAGTTCAAGCACTATGATGTTAACAATGAAATGTTGCATGGTACGTTTTATCAAGATAGACTAGGTAAGGATATAAGGGCAAACATGTTCAAGATTGCACACCAATTAGATCCATCTGCTACCCTTTTTGTGAATGATTATCATGTTGAAGATGGATGTGACACAAGATCATCACCAGAAAAGTACATTCAACATGTTCTTGATTTGCAAGAGCAAGGTGCCCCAGTTGGAGGAATAGGAATTCAAGGTCACATAGATAGTCCTGTGGGGCCTATTGTTTGTTCTGCCCTTGATAAAATGGGAACTCTTGGCATACCAATATGGTTCACTGAGCTTGATGTGTCTTCCACTAATGAATATGTGAGAGCTGATGATCTTGAAGTTATGCTGCGGGAAGCTTTGGCACACCCTGCTATAGATGGTGTTATGCTATGGGGATTTTGGGAGTTGTTTATGAGCAGGGAAAATTCGCACTTAGTGAATGCAGAAGGGGAACTCAACGAAGCTGGGAAAAGATACCTTGCGCTCAAACAAGAGTGGTTGTCTCATAGTCATGGTTATGTTGATGAGCAAGGGCAATTCAGCTTCAGAGGCTTCAGTGGAACATACAACGTTGAAGTTGTGACCTTAGCAAAGAAAGTTACCAAGACCTTCGTTGTTGACAAGGGTGACTCATCACTGGTGGTATCAATCGATTTATAAGCGTCCCTGAATTCGCATTTATTGGTTGCGTTGTTATGCTGCATTCGTGGTTTTGAACATTTTCTTAATTCTTTGTGCGGTTTGCTGCATACAAAGTTGGTTATGTAATGTTATGATTGCTTGCATTATGGAAAAGAAATACAAATAAGATTTACTGATTTTGTTCTTAAAGTAGTTGTTGTCACTCTAGAATTTACCATTCAGTTAAATTTTTGGAACTTCTATTAAAAAGTGCAAAGGTAGTTTATGCCACTAACATTCAAAGGAAATCTCAAAACCAAAAGAAGATAATATAACCATGCATTATAAAAACTAGTTTCTGTGATATAATAGCGTCACGTTACATTTTCTTTGCGGATGTTTCTTTACCACGTATGTTTCTTAATAAAGTTGTTTAATTCTTCACACGCAACAAATTGCTACTCTACTCCCACTCATCCCTCACTCTTTAAAATTTCCAATTTGTGTTTTTTCGCTTTATTATAGATTATTAATATTTTCTTTTTGGACGCTAACATTACCTTTCATTAATTTCTTTTAATGAAAGTCATTTCGTCCACAACATGATATCTACGCATACAAATTGAGGCAACATTAATCCAATTAATTTACTATAATATATAACTATAGTTAACGTACAACATATGCTGCCTATATATAATTACAACATATATCTATCTACGTATATGTATTTCTAGTCATTGCATACTTGCAGTCATCAAAAAGTTGACGTGAGTGGTGGGTATGTTTGTAGCAGCGCCATCTCTTAAAACAACCACCATGGAAATTAAATAGAATAATCAATCCCTCCGTTCCATATTAAATGTCTTTTTTTATCTACATGTCTCTTTAAATAATTTTAAAATAAGAAAAGATTTTGTAAATATAGTTTATATGATATGACCTTTCAATTATTTGATAAAAAGTTATTAAATAAGTTAATTTATCATCTTTAAAAAAATTAAGAAAGAATTATATATTTATTTTTTACTAACATTCTCTTTCATTTCTATCTCATTTAAATAATTAAATTTACAACTACATTTTAACTCTTTTAATAAATTATTTTTTTAAAGACAACTATTGTGTCATTATAATTTATATAGCTAATATTTTTTTTAAAAAAAGTATATATTTAGGGGCAAAGAGGGGTGACCCACTGGGCCGTGGTCACTCCTCAATTTCTAAAGTGCATTTATATTGTTAAATGATATTTTTTTTCACCCTCTATGACTATCTATTTTATTTACATTGTTAATGAGATTTTTCAAAAGTATTTTTTACATTACCTATTCTGTTATCGATTTTATTCCTTCTCATTCTAGTCGACCTTGTGATTGGTCCCTTCTATTTCAACCACAATTCATTCCAAGCTTTTTCTGTGAGTTTTTTTTATATCCTTTAATTTTCTTTCGGAAGTGACCAGTGGTATAGTTCGGGCGATAAAACACAATCCCTCATGCTGATAAAAAAATAAAAACAAAAAACAACAACGATCCCTCTTTAAATACTAAAGTGTTAGTGAGAATGATGCATGTAACATTAACAAGATACAGATGAAAATACGCATGAGGGTTATTTGGCTTTATATTTAAATAAATAGGGACTTGATGAGCGCTTTTTCAAGTCATCCACGAGTTGTTGCATTACTTATTTATTTTAATTTTTTATGGAAAACCAACAAACAATGCATTTTATGATTACAAAAGTAGAATAAATATGAAAATAACAAACAATTATTGAGTTTTTATCTTGCATTTGTAACTAAACATATTATATCTTTGAAACTGTATGTTTCGTGTTTGCTTTTTTTTTTTTACCAGGTGATTTCTTTTGTTATATATAGTTGAAACATAGGTATGCTATATATTTCAACCTCCTATACTCAATCTGATTCTATATATATATATATATATATATATATATATATATATATATATAAGTTTAATCTCTAAATTGAGTTTGAAGCAACGCGAACAGAAAATTAAATATAAACTTAGTGCATATTTATATTAAAATTGAGAGAGTCCAAAAATATTTTTATTTCAGAAGCAATATTTTTTCCCTCTTCATTTGATGCATTGAAATTTGTTATTGTGCTTTAAAATTCGTAAAATTAATTTTCAAACTTTAATCCAAACATATTGTTGGACAATGTAATTGAGTTTGTTATTATTATTGGGTTAAATTGCAATTTTAGTATCTATTTAATTCCTTATCAACATTTTTTTTGTAATCTCCACACAATTTATAAAACCTATAATATTTGCATACATTTTATTTCTTTTATATTAGTCCAATTGAATGGTAAATCTAACATATTCATTTAAACTACCTTAAAAAATAATTTAATAAATTAAAATGTAAAAAACAAAAGAAAAAATGCACGAAATTGGAAATTTGGCTAATATAACGATTTTTTTAACACGTAAAGATTAGAATTGTAAAATAAAAATAAAAGACCAAAATATCATATTAAAAAGATTAGGGGAACGAAAATTATATTTTAATCATTCAGAAATTAAACGAAACAAGAAGAACAAAACGTGAAGAATCAAATAAGCAGATATGAAACCCAATTGAGAGAGCGATGGCCCAGTCCAACACAGGAGAGAGAGAGAGAGAGAGAGAGAGAGAGAGAGAGAGAGACTATAAAAACCACCCACTCACGTTTATTGATGACGGCAATTACTAGAATACAGGTAGATATATGTGGTAATTAGTATAGGCACCGCAGCATCTTTGGTGCGTTAACCATAATTGTCATAGTAAATTAATTGGATTAATGTTGACTCAATTAGTACAAGTAGATATCATGCTAAATAATCTTCTGGACGAAATGACTTTAATTACCACTTCTGAAAGGTAATCTGAGATAATTTTTCAGAGTAAAATATCATTTTTGGACGTAAAGTTAGCATTATTGAATGCTTGAAAAATACACAATTTAAAAAATAATAAAATTAAATTTAAGCAAATAAAAATTGACAGTAATAATCATAATAACATTTCAACACTCCACGTCAGCACATTACATACATGTCTTCCAGTATATTTTAACTATTTTCTTATAAAAATTTATAAACATCTTAAGTCTCATTTGCGTAGTTACAAGTGCAGGATAATTGCTAGCTTTTGTATCTCAACTACTTCTAGATGAACGTTTGAAATCTCCCATTAATTGCCTATAAGAATAACATGAAATTAATTATAAATAACTGATAAAGAATTGTATGAAGTGTGGAAGGTATTTTTTTTTTGTCCGCCAAAAAAGAAAATATATTAATCAACGGTACCATGGTTCCAACCCAATTACAAGCAAGAGACTTCAAGTTAACAAGAGAAAGAGATCCACATTAGAACTCATTATAACTCAAAAGTATATAAGAAACATCCTAGATGTACAATGAAAAATACTATCAAAATTTACGGGTGTTGCTAACCACCACGGTGATTGGAAACGATCATAAACTTATGCAAATGACTTTAGATCTTCATACAATTCTTTATCACCATCTTCTGTGGGATTGTTGTCGGATTTAAAACCAACCACACACGACGATTCTTATCAGCACCGCACCAACGACCTTGGCTCTGCAACCGTCGTTGTCGTCATTGGCGGTACCGCCACCGTCTTCTAGATCGTCATTGGGGAACTCAACCTCTGCCACCGGGAAACCCAACCACCGCATCCATTGCTCCCAAAACAACTAGATTGATACTTATGCTTTACCCTCTGTTTTTTGATTTTTTTTTTCTTCACATGTGCAATTTTCTCACCACAGAGGAAGGGGAAGAGGCAAACACAAAATCAAAGCGGGGTGAAGAAAAAGAACAGATCCATGTTTAGGTTTTTTTTCTCAGGTCTTTTTTTTGGTGCGAAGAAGTGTATCCAGAAACTTGGGTTCTGTTTGGAAGGCGAAAAATCGGGACTTTGTTTGTTACTATGATGCGAGATTGGACACCGATGATCGCATCGCTATCCTCTTTGTGGTGGGGGGATTTGGCTCGGAGTCGTGTGCGAGGTACACATCTTGCCGCGACGAGGAGGTGCAGGATTCATATAGATTTAAGTTTAGGGTTACGTATGACTAATTAATTGACAATTTTATTAAAATCTTGATTTTAAATTGATAATAATTAAACATTAAAATTTTAAGTATAATTAAGTTATTAACTAGTGTATAAAAAAGTTATTAACTAAAAATTATGACCAAATTCTAACCGAATAGGATTTGATAAGCTTTAGTTATATTACAGGTATAAACGTCATTGCCACTTATAAAACATCCATGATTAAAAAATATAAAATAATAAAATGATCGAAACAATCTATATTATGGATTAAATCCCATGATCCATCATAGACCATTTATATTACTGTTCCATCGAAATAATGTCCTATGTTTTGTTATTGTTTTTTTTTTTAAAACAAGATATTTTTACAATTGAAAATCATAAGATTAATTTTTAAGAAAGTAAAGTATCTGACGACTCTTTTCCTTAAAAATATTCTTTTATTCACGTAGTAAGAAATTAAATACATATACTTAAAAGTCCAAATTATGAGTCACTTATCACACCGGGTCTATGTTTTGTTATTCTAATGTAATTTGTTAGCGTAATTGATTTTAACGGATATTCTCTGTTGGAGTCTTTTTTATTTTATTTTATTTTCTTGCATGTGTAATTCTGCTCATTCACATAATATGATTAGAAGGTGATGTGATTGACAAAAGGTAAAGCTAAAGCCCCAATAATGCACCTTGGTTGTAGCCAACTGAATAAATGAAGTGTATGAATAAGAATAATGGACGAAAACTTTCCGCAATCATGTCACCCCGTGATTAATCTATAAGACTTAAATCATAGACATTAGAACCATTTTCTATAATATTTATATTTATATTATTTTATTATTTTTTCTTTTTCTGTTTACTTTTTGGAAGTCCTTTTGTTATTTTAAAAAAAAATAGAAGAATGAAGAAATATGCCAAGCATTAATTAAATGAAGATTTGGCAGATATAGAATGAGTGAAGCATATATAAATTCAATAAAAAAATTCCACCAGTGCTGAATAAAAATTAATATTTTAACGGATGAGTGACGGGAAAAAATTGACAGAACGAGTACAACATATATAAATTTACGGCCATAATAAAAAAGTGACGAAGCAATTCAAGTAAAATGCATTTCGGTTGCACCTATTTCCCTAGAAACAGTGCTTATTGGCACAAAAGCTGGTTGTATTGGGTGGGTGATTGTTTTTTTTCCTTGAGTCTTCTGTTTTTGTGTGTGTTCTTGTTTTTCTCTTTTTTCTGTTATGAAACACCAAAAGATAAGACAAAAAATGAAATGGTATAATTATGAATATTATAGAGGATGCATATAGTGTGATTATTTAGGCCTATGATTTAAGTCTTTGATTGATTGATAATTTTGTTACTGCTTCAAATATTGTTTTGTTTTGCTACAGAGGATCTGCACTCTTTATCATAGTTGATGACTTGATACAAGTTTAAATGTTAGTTCAGTATAAATATGGATTTATTTTGGTGTGATTTGTAACTCACGGATGAAATAGGTTTGGTTTCCATATTAACATGCTAGTCCATGGATCAATTATTTTTAAAAATATATTTGTTATTTCATAATTATATATTTTTATTTACTTAAAGTATTTAATGTGTGGATAAGAATATTAAATATTTAAATAATTATTACTTAGTGTTTAGTATATATTATCATATTTATAATTTCTTAACCTGATATGAAGAGTTATAAATAATACTTTTATGATTTATTTTATGCTTTTTTTACTGAAATTTGTTTTAAGCTTGAGTGTCATAGATATGTTTTTATTTTAACTTTTAATATTTCATTAATTTATGTATATTTTCTTATATTTTTCAGTTTTTTTTCTTCTCATTTTATAAATTTTCAATTTTTTATATTTTTTTATTATTGGTCCTACATACTAGTTCACTAGCTCGCGAGTAAAATCATAAATGAGTTGGACATGGACTAAACAAAAATGTGGTTCATCTAGTAAGTGGATCGTGGGATCTATTTAAACGTGCACCAAAATGAATCAAGCTAACCTGTTTACCCACCCATAAATGATGTTTTAATTGGGAGGTTGAACTATTACACTTTGGAAGGTATGAAAGTCCTTAGAGGAATGGAAATAACCAAAGTTTGATTCCTTTTATTGTTTGATATCACTTGAGAAGGGAAGGAAGAAAAAAAATTGTAAGATGTATCTATGTTTTCAATAATTCTAAATAAGAAGAAAAAATAACTTTTATAATTAAAAGACTAGTTATTTTTTATCTTTACAAATAGCATTTATGTTATTTTACACACATACATATCTTTATTTTTCTTTCACCTTTTTTCTATATTAAACACATGAATAAATCCACCTTAAACGATACAGGAACAATTTGTCCAAATGATATTAAATTTGATCATTTTAAGTAAGATTTTAAATATGAATTTTATAAATAAAAAATAAGATTAGAAAAAAAATTGATAAAATTTCAACCAAAATTAAATCATATATAAAATCGATAAATAATTCAAATCAATAAAAACATGATATTATATTTTTCAATGCCATCATATAAGCATATAAAAAAGTATATATCAACATCTGTTCTTAGCTAAAGAACCAAAATCTACCATTAAGCTTTTTTTATTTTAATTCTTTTCTTAATCTCTCTTTCCTTTCTTTCAGGCTTTACCGAACAGACAAGACTATATATCTTCTTCCATAGTGTTTTTTGTTTTTTAAAAAAAATTTCTCCCCGGCTTCCCCCATGGAGACAAATTAATTAGCTCAGAAAAAGGGTAGAAAGAGATGAGAAGTGAAAAGAGCCGGGCTGGGGATGACATAGGGAAGTGGCGAAGAATAGTGTTGTTGAATGACTAATGATTAATGAATCCCCACGAACACGAACAGTACTGGAGAGTGGAGAAGAAAAAGAAGAGAAGGGAACCTCACTCTCGCCGGAGAGGTACTCATTCATTCAGATGACAATGACAGTGTCTTTTGTGTGGTAAAGTTGGAAATGTCCAATCTGTCTCAGAGAAAAAGTAGTATTTAAAAAGGAAAACTGAAAAGTATATATGGCCAAGGCCCTCACTGGGAGGTGCACGGGACTCCCGGGGGGTATCTATCTAATTTATCTGAGAGTGGAAGCCTTAAAAGGAAAAACATTCTGACCTACGCTCGCTCACTGTTCTGTTCTCTGTGTGTGTGTGTGACTGGGCAGGGAAAATTAGAGCCAACAATACCCAAATTAACAAACAAATGTCACATTGCCTCGTTGGTGGTATTCACAAACTATAACACCCACACATATCCACCTGTTTTCACCATTCTGCATACCTTGCACCTTCATTTTACTTTCCATCATCGGTCCTGTGGTGCTTCACCAAGGAAATCATAAAGCAACAATGAATTTTTACCTAAATACACAATGTGAGCTATGTTTGCTGAATTTTTACTTCACCATGTATTTTCTAATTTCAACGTAAAAATACGTGTTCTAACATATAAAATGAGATTTTTTTTGTTATTTTGAGAGTGAAAGTGTTTTAACTTGATTATTTTAACTTCAATCCAAATATGTGTACATGTTCATGGTCATGTTTGTAACGTTTATGAATCTTCATATTATTGATATAAACTATTTATTAATTTAGCAATGATTAATGTCTATTAAAAAGTAAGTGACATTTATAAGGGTGAAAAATATCCAAATCTTAAATTAAGAATTAATATAAATTAAATGTTTAAATATGAATCAAGTCTAATTAAAAACTTTAATATGGAATAAACATTTAGAGTAAAAAAACCTAGGGTTTAATAGCCTGACATAATTTGTGAATAGAAAGTTTGAGCCTTATTTATTTACTCGTTATAGGTCAAAAGTTTTAAGGTATAACCTGACTTAATTAATTGAAAGTTAGACCGTTGACAGGATTATTAACATATTTTCATAGTTATAAATCAAGTAAATTAATACATCAAGTTAAGCTTCTAAAATGGTTTGTTCGAGTCTAAAAAATGGCATATTATAGATAATAAGACTCATGTCTTGAATTTTTTTTAAACAGACCAGACATATTTAAGTGAAGCCTTATCAAACTCAAAGTTTTCATCCTTATCATAAATCACTTTTTGAGTGATATTTTGTATAAATTTTTGTGTTATTTTGCATGCATCTTTTGGTAGAACTCACGTTTGAATATTAGTTTTGTATTGCATAAGTATAACCGCTTAATTGAGTGAAAAGTTAGAAATTGCATGATTTTATGAAAATTTAAAGACCATACACTTAATCATGGTCATGGTACATTTATCATGACTGTGGTAAATACACAACCACAATAAAATGATAATAGCCCTTCAAAACAACATTAACAATCTGATAATGATCGTGGTAAATTGACCACAATTATGATTAATTCATGAGGACCATGGTCAACCATGAGGATCATAGTCAATTCACAACGCCTCAGAGTTTCAACGTCACTTCCAATCACGATAGTGATGGATTTTACCACGGGCGTAGTTTGCCTTTTCGGACTGATATCTTTAGGAAGTTATATATAGGTCTCTAGACTTTTTAAGAATAATATTCTGTTTACTTTTATCTTTTTATGAATTTGAGAGAACTTTGAGGGCTTTTAAGAGTTGTGAAATATGAACAACACCATTAGGACCGATTGTGATCACTATTCCTACCTATTGGTATGTCTATGTTTATCTTATATATATGATTGCTAGTTTTGTTTTGATCATGAGCGACTATTCCCTTTAGTTTGGGGGCTATGATATAACTATCCAAATATACTCATCTTCTTATTCTTAATGAAATTCCTCATTGTTTTATGTTAGTTATTTATCTTCCTTGTTTTTACTGTTTGTTTGGAACCAGTCATTCTACTACTTAATTTATTGCATAATAGTGATAATATGTATGTAATTGGTAGATCTAGGTAGAAAATGTTTAGGTAATCTTCAATAGATTAGTTAATCTTTAATTAATTATCCCTGAAATATATTTTATCTTTTGACTTAAATTGATAAATCCATAATCATTAAAGTATTGATTTAAGACAAATAGCATCTTTTGACCTTGATCATGGACTTTAGTTGATTTTAGGAATCGATAATTAATTGAGAAAATTTTTTATTAGGATTGAGATTGAGAAAAAATTGGTACTATTGAGTAATAATTCCTGATCACTCTTATCATCACTCAAATCTTTCTTTTTAATCACCTTAATTGTTTGTGTAATAAACTTGACTAATTGGAAATACAACTGATCCTTTAGGTTTGATATTAAAACTTTCAAATCTACTATTATTACTGCATATGATACATTTGCTCTTATACAAACCCTACATATTTTACGCATCAACAATCACTTTTTTCTCTTCCATTTTCCACATTGTTTCAACCTTCAAACTTCAAACTTCATCCGTTCCGTTTTAACTAGTTGATTAAGAAACTGTTCACCCCTGTTGGCTTTTAGAATTAATGTCAAGTATTTTACCATACAATTAAACTTCACATAACTCCATACGAAATTAAAGGAAACAAAATCCTAAAATAAATAAATCAAAGGAGACTTCTCCTTGTCACCACCTTCATGATAAAAATTTACAAATCAAAAAAATTATGGTGCCATCAAGGTTAAGTTAAGCCACTAAATAAACTTTTAGGTTAAGTTAAGACTATTAGCTTGTAACAAGTAAAGACAAACTCAAACTTTATAATTACGAATTAGTCTCCATTTATTAAATTTATCAAAGTCTAATATATTTTTATTGTTGAATTCTTATTTAATATTAAAGTTTTAGATAGACTTATTTCATATTTAAGTATTTATTTTACATCAATATTTTAAGTTAAAATCTAAATATATATTTTTTATACAAATATCAGAATTTTCTTTTAGTACATGTAATTTTTTTTAAAGTTTTAGTTTCTTTAAATTATACTTTTTATTTTTAGTTTCTACTAATGTTGCATGACTAGTGTGGCACTTTTAATTATATGTCATTATTGACATTCACTTTTTTTTTATATGAGCGTCACTTTATAACATCATTAGTACATGTGACCCATATAAACTTTTAGGTAAAATTTAGATTCAGTATTTAATTTAATATAATTTTATCAAATTTCATCCTATTTTGTTACTAGTTATGAATTATTGGTCAAAGTTTTATAATTAACTATATCTAACATTTTAATATTAATATATAAAAGATAAATTCAATCTATCCTTTAGCAAAGTTAATATCAAATAAAATTTGAATAATTTTAATTTTAATTTTTTTAACAATAACAATTATTACAAGTGTTTGTCAATGATGTTTTAGAAGCAACGCATGCTTATAAAAAAGAATATAATATTTTTATATCATTTAATATTTTTAGTGAAGTATAAATTCTTTTTGAAATTTAACTTATATAATGTTAAAGCAAATTTTTTAAACAAATTTCAAATAAAACTTGTTTATTTTATCACATAATTCTATCTATTAATATAATATTACGATATGGTGAATTTCTATTGAATATATAAAGTTTTACATTAATAATGCATATAAATTAAATTCTTATTTTTTGTACTTTGTATAATATTTTTTTAAAGAAATAAATTAAGATCTTTAATATTATAATAATCACTACATTTTATATTTCAATATTATATATATAATATTAATTCACAAATTTAATTAACCATTTTTAATAAGTTGCGTTATAGTTAAATAAGAGCTTATTTGTAAGGTTAATGTTGAAATTCCTTGGTGTAAGCTAAATTCCATGTTTTCTTTATGGGACCAGTATATCGATCGATCTGTGTAATTTATGGCTCTAACTCATGTGGGCTAGGATCAAGAGTAAGATGGTCCGATCCATTTTGACGTTGAAAAATGAAGTATCAATAGTAGTATTTGCTTAATAATAGTTTTTTAAAGTAAAAAATATTTTTTTTTTGCTGGTACTTAAGAATAAATATTTATTTAAACTCGATTTATGTATTTTTTTAGGTTTGTAGTACTTTTCTTACACATTTCTCCTACGTTTATTACTTTATAGTTTTCAAGTTATATTATTTCAAAGTATTTTTTACGTCATTCAAAGTATGTTTATCGTAACAAAAAGTGTCTTATATATCTATAAATAATCATATACTAGGTTATTTATTCGTAATTAGTTCAAGAAATTTAAATCAAATTTATTTCTTAAATTGTTTAAAAATTATTCATCCTTTTACTTTCCAGCTCATTTCCTTATAATAAAGTGTAAAAAAAAAATTTCACATAATTTTTTTCCGTCTATTATGATAATTATCAGGCGTTGAACACAAATGGCTTCTTCTGTTCTGCACGTACAAGAGTCAAGAGACATGACAGATAAACCATTATAACATATAACATAACATTATAATATATATATATATATATATATATATATATATATATATACACACAAGCAAGAGTTATATACTTATATTTGAATGTGCAATAGTTGCTCAGGCCTAGAATTTTTTTTTTCTTAAAAAAAAAATAACATTGAGGGTAAGAAATAGAATCAAAGCAAGAATCCCATGCCCGAATGTTATGGGCTTACTGTGTCTTCTAGGCTAATACTTTGCATGTATAATTGTTAAAATATTTATTTATTTTCAAAACGAAAGAGGGTTTTGTCAACTGCATCCTAGACACAGTGCCATTGCCCGATTTAATTGCACCACTCCTCTCTCTCTCTCACCTCCTATACAACTAATCTTGTAAGATTTTCTCTCTTCTCTACCCTGTCTTTGCCCAAAATTGGGTCGTGCAAATCATCACACTTGTTTTTCCATTAAAATCCTTCCAAAAACCGTATACCCTTCCCACTTGGACACCTTAGATTTCAACATAAATTGAATCTGACTAACGCAGTTGATGGTTTTGTTCATATCATAAGATTTTTTCATTACCAATCTCTTACTCTTTTAGGGTTTTAAGCTGTACACCTCATCAATTAAGTAGGGTTTGTGGCCATCGTCCCTTCTTCTTGATGTTGAGGAGTGTACATAGTTGTACCTATTGGTTAAAGCTCTAGTTCAGTTGGGTCTTATTGCTGATTAAGAAAGTTCTTAAACGTTTTTTTTTTTTAAATTGAATAAATGGAGGAATACACAAATAATCACCTGAGCCAAAACACAAGTCCAAGGGCAAATTTGTTGTACTCCTTGGCTGGTGGTTCAAGCGTAGGAAACCGCCACCACCAACTAATTCCATTTAACACCTTTCATCTTCAAACGGGTGGATTGGATCACTGTTTTCAACCAGATCAAGCACCACACCCTAGTGTAAAAACCGAGTACAACAATTCCCACCTTCACTATCCTCTAATGAGATCAAATCTTCACCGCACGCTGCATCTTCAGCAAGGAGGGAGCCAGAGCTCTAACGAACTTGAAGCCATAAAAGCCAAAATCATTGCCCATCCTCACTACTCAAATCTTTTACAAGTTTACATGGATTGCCAAAAGGTACCCAGTGATTAATTGATTAATTTCTCATTAGCTTGCATAAAAAATATTTGATTATGAATATATGTATATATGCCCCGTATATATACATATAAATTAAATAGTTTATTTTGTAGATATTCTTAATTTCCTCTTTAATTATATGACTGGCTTCTTTGTAGGTAGGAGCTCCGCCAGAAGTGGTGGCGCGTTTGGCTGCGGTTAGAGAGAATTTTGAGGCACGGCAGCGATCTTTGGTTAGGTCAATGGAAACTTGCAAGGACCCAGAACTTGATCAATTCATGGTGGGTTTGTGATTTGTTTGTGTTTTTTTTTTTTTAATTCTTATTATTAATTTCCTCCACTTTTCCCATTTTTTGGGTTTTATTTTGCTAATTGTGAATAGTTTTAAATTTTGAAATATGGTGTGTGGAAAACAGGAAGCTTACTATGACATGCTAGTGAAGTATCGAGAGGAATTAACGAGGCCTATAGAAGAGGCTAAGGATTTCATCTGGAGGATTGAAACTCAGCTGAACACGCTTTGCAATGGAACCGTGCGGATCTTCTCTGGTATTTTATCTTTCTATTTGTGGGAGTCGTGGAGGACACTGTTCCCACTGTACTTTCGTTACTTATATCCTTCAATTTCTGCAACACAAATTTTCATTATTTTAATTTTGATTTGATGTCGTTGAGAGGAAACTAAACAATTATCAAATATACAATAATCCGCTATATATGTGATTCTTGACCTTCGTAAACTGGGTTGGGTATTTCTGCATTCGGAGTCAGGAAATTTTGACCAAAAGTTCAAGCTTCATATCTCTTGGGGAGGAGAAGAGACAGGAGAGTAAAAGACGAACATTAAGCATTCAACCCTAATCACCTCACCTATACTATGTGTATTACTTTAACCCTAATCACCTCACCTATACTATGTGTATTACTTTAATCTTTTTCTTTGTCTTTTGTTTAAAAAAGGTTTCTGAGATTTGACAAAGCTACTTTCTACTGAATCTTGTTAATAACTAATAGTGTGTTAAAAGATATTATTTAAAAAATATTAAATATTTTTAACTATTTAAGAAGTATGTGTTAAACTGCTTTTTATATAATAAGTAATTTTAATTCAACTTTTATTTATAATCATTACACTTAGGAACTGATTAGCATTTTCTTGAAGTATCTTACTGGAAATCTGTTTTTTATCTGTACAAATCACACACGTTTGCGTCTCTACTCACCCTCTTCCTTTTGTAAACTACTTAGAACTGAAAAATGATTCTCTTAGGATTTCCTAGTTAATTATTATATTGGTGATGATATGTATACACTCATACATTTATTTATTTTTATCTTACTATTATCATATATAGTACTATCTTATATATATATATATATACACATATATATTTCACATTTATTTATTTTTATCTTACTATTATCATATATAGTACTATCTTATATATATA
>CM023944.1:4627605-4648983 GCA_013407115.1 Glycine latifolia | reverse complement strand
CACATATATATATTTCTTCTTTTCTATTTAAATGTTAATTTACTGTTAGGTGTCGTCATAGATTATTTTTCTTTAACACATTCCATATTTTGATAATTAAATCTATTATGACTGTGCTAGCTTTTCGTGGATTCATTGGGTTTTGTGGGATAATATTCTTTCGCATATATTCCCATCATTGCAGACGTTCAGTTTGGGGCATTTTACAACAAAGAAAAATGTTTGATGAACATCTTACACTCAGAAAAGAATTAAAAAAAGAAAAATATAATAAAATTTATGATATGATAAAAAAAAATATTGATTAAATATTTAAAATAAATAGATATATATTTATTACTCTACCAAAAATGCTATTTAGTCACATGAGGAAGTCACATTTGTTTTCTTCTTTTGGAGTCCAAAGTAGTAACTACCACTAGTAGTCTACTTGGAATGAACACATTGGATGCTGTTCCAATCACCCGCATCACCAAGAATACTGTTGGTGTTGTAGATTCTCAATAAATGTTGAACACATGAGTCCCAGTTGGACTGACCGTCTCATTTAAATTTCTGTGTTTATTTCTGCCCACGAGGTCCCGTAATTACTCCTTTTGGAACGAATGCTTTTAGTTAGGACAGTGCATCTGAATATTTGCAAATAGTTTCCAGGTTTCTGAAAAGAAGTGTTACAAGAGTAATAGTTATAAAATAAATAAATCATTTTTTATTAGAAATTATAATAAAAATTAATCAGCGATTACACTAAAAGTCTAAAAGTGTAATCGTGACTTTTTTTTTTATAAAAGAAACTAATTTCTTAATTATTTCATTAAAGTAACTTATTTGCAAGATCTCCTATTTTTTACACTTAATAGTTATAGTTAATAGACTGCGTAAGCAGCTGTGGGTTCTGATTCTTCTGAAAGCCTCGTTACTATGGTCAATACTCAATCCTGATATCTCATATATCTTCATATAGCTGGTTACTTTATATATATATATATACACACCATATTGGTGGAAGCGACATAGAAGGAGAAAGCTAGTGGAACATATACAAACTAAATGAAAAGTAGGAATAGAAATAGATTTTACATGGCTCAAACCAGATAATATGCAGAAATATATAAATTTAAAGCATAAAAATAAAGTTAAACTCTTAAAGCACATCAATCGTGATGAGAGAGATCATATGAAAAGAGAAAAATATAATTATGCAAAAAATATGCAAAGATGAGAAAGATGAAGTTTATATTTCTCAAAAATAAATTATAAGATTGAAACTCAGAGGAATACCTATTATAAGAATTTTGAATATAAAAAACTTGATTATAGAATGAGGGACGTAATCCTTTTAAAGACATGAATTTTTTTTGTTGCTACAGTTCCAGTAAACAAAACTAGATGATCTACCGTTACAATAAACAGTGATCAGTCGCAGGATGATGAAATGATGATGTCAGTCTTTGATAAGGTTAATTCTGAAGCAATCATCTTCATTTTGATTAAATTCATCTAAAGATGATGAAGAAGTTTCTTTAGGGTTTTGTTGATAAGGAAGTTTCTTTTTCTTTCTTCAAAAGGTTGAGGATTGTTTGAAGATTCTCAGCAAACTTTTCCTTTGATGAAGATGCTGACAGAGTCGATAGAGCTACTGACTTTTGATGAAGAAACTGACAAGTTTCAGGATCAGTAGCCTTGGTTAGTTTTGGACGATTTTTAAACCAAAGCTTGACCTAATTAATAGCCTTTGTTAGTTTCAGGATCAGTAGCCTTTGGTAGTGACACTTCCATAAACATATTGCCATTGAAAAGTCCAGGGGAGATACATTTTGCTGAAAAAATGTAAGTCTGCTGGGAAATGATCTTTTGCAAACTCAAATTTCTTTGTGAAGATTATTAGGCCAGATACAACTTCCGAAGGTAGTATATCAAGGATTGGGCCAAAATAATTCCACCAATGAATAAACCATCGAGGAAATTTATATTGAACATTCTGTTTGAAGTAGATTAGCCAAGAATGCATAAATTCTTTATTTTGAAAACAAAAAGCATTATACTAGACTGTTTGATAATCTCAATAAGTAAAACCATAGGGATCATAATTTTGAGAATTTTTTTAATTTTATTCAATTCTCCAAATTTTTTTGGTGTTAGAACCCTGAGGATTTGGATTGTTGAATAAGCTAATTGATCAGAATTATTACTTTTATGATGTTTAATCTATATTGAATTATAATCAACCAGAATAATTAATAAAAATGTCTTGTTTTGTTAATTGAAACAGGTTTGTAATGGAATTGATTACCCTGGAAATCTTTTGAAAAGACTTTTTAGGGAATTTTGTTTGGTTTGGGTTCCCAAAAACTTGGTTCCATTTGGATAACGTCTTGGAACTTGTTTTTAGGGACGCATTAGGTTTGAGGTTTAGGCTTTTGGGTAGCCAAAGATTCTAGTTGTTGAACAATGACTTTGCCTTTAGATTGATGGAGAATAAGCTATTTGTTTTTCAGGTTTTCCATCATAGTTGAAAGGAGACGTTCATCATCATCATCGTCATCCTCTTCAAAGGCTATTTTAGCCTAAAATTTAAATGGAAGGCCTTTAGGAAGGTGGGTTAAACCTTATTCTTAAAGGGTCAGGAGGATTTGTAAAGGTATGACATAGTCAACCTTTGTTTGTGATTGGGGCTTGATTTAATGGATAGATCACCCAGTTTGTGATTGAGGGACATGAGTGGATGATCTTGATTGTGTTTGAGGGACATGGGTAGATGACCCTGATTGGGTAGATGACCCAGATTGATTTTTGGGATCAGCTTCCTATTTAGAGGATGATCCCTACCCAAAATGAGTGATTAGACCAACTATTTCTAGTTTGCCTTGGTTACCTTTTCCCCTCCCCCTGAAGGAGGAAGACTTTGCTGATTTTGGCATCTGATCCTCACCGACACACTCACTGTTTCCCTGTAAGTATTCACGAAACAAAGGCAGTAAGAGATTTGGTTAGAGATTTTACAAAAAGATGTTAATGTCGAATTTGAATTTGATTTCCCTTTAAGTATCTGTAATTTTGAATTTAAATTTCCCAAAGGCACCTTAAACTCTCTTCTTGACTACCTTACTCGTGAATACTTATAGGGAAAATAGTGAGTGTCTTAGTAAGAGTCTAACGCCAAATTCGACAAAGTCTTCCTCCTCCCGAGGAAGAAGAAAAGGTGGCAAAAGCAGACAAGCAATAACTAGTTTAATCACTCATTTCTGGTCAGGATCCTCTTCCAAACAGAAAGCTAATCCCAAAAATCAATTTGGGTTATCTATGCATGTCCCTCAAACACAAATTGGGTCATCTAGCCAAAAACACAATCCCCAATCCCAAACAAAGGCTGACTACGCCATGCCATATCATGGACTGAAATTTCCTCAAAAGAAGAAGATGATAATCCTGAATGTCTCCTTTCTACCATGATTGCAAATCTTAAAAATAAATAGGTTACCCTTCACCATCACAAAGGCAAAGTCATTGTTCACCAACCTGAACCTTTGGCCACCCAAAAGCCTAAATCTTAAACTTAATACATCCCAAAAAACAAGTATTAGGATGTTATTCAAATGGAACCCGAATTCTGGGATCCCAAACCAAATAAGATCCCTCAAAAAATCTTTTTGAAAGATATCCAGGGTAATCAATTTCACCACAAACGCACTTTAATCAATAAATCAAGATATTTCTATGAGTTTATTTTGGTTGATTCTAATTCAATCTAGATTAAACATCATAAGAATAACAATTCAAATCAAATTACTTATTCAACACTTCAAATTCTTAACGTTTTAACACTGAAATTTGGAGATTTGAACAAAGTAAAAAAAATTTCTCAAATCTATGATCCCTTTGGTTTTACTTATTGAGATTATCAAACTGCCTGCTATAATGTCTTCTTTTTTCAAAACAAAGACTTTATGCACTCATGGCTAATTTATTTTAAACAAAATATTCCATACAAATTTTCTCAATGGTTTATTCATTGGTGGAATTATTTTGGTCAAATCCTAGAGATACTTCTTTCCGATGTCGTATTTGGCTTATCAACTTTTACAAAGAAATTTGAGTTTGTAGATGACCCTTTCTAAGCAGACTTACATTTATTTAGTAAAAAATATTTCACTTGGATTTTTCAATGACAATATGTTTATGGAAATATTTCAACCAAATGACAGATCTCTATGCTTCGACGTCAAGCCCTAGTCAAGTGGTGGTCTCAATTTGATCACTCCCGGGCTCATCCAGAACAAGTTAAGCTTTGGTTAAAGATAATCCAAAAATGATCAAAGTTGCTAATCCGAAATCTTGTCAGTTTCTCAATCAAAAGTCGGTAGCTCTATCGGATCTTTCATCATCCTCATCAAAGGAAAAGTTTGTTGAGAATCTGCAAACAATCCTAGATCTTTTGAAGAAAGAAGAAGCTTTTTCATTAGCAAAAAGATCAGTAGATACTTCTTGATCATCATCTTCAGACGGCTACAATCAAAATGAAGATGACTGCTTCGAATCAACCTTACTGAAGACCGACGTCAGCATCTTGTCATCATGACATCATCATCCTGCAGCTGATCATTTTTCATTGTAGTGGTAGATCATCCGATTTTGTTTACCAAAACTGTAGTCACAATAATTTTTATGTCTTTATAAGGATTGCATCCCTCACTTTGTAATCAAACTTTAGACTTTAAAATTTCACATTCTAGAGAGATAAGCTAGAAAGAGGTACTCCTCCCAAAATTCTTCCCTTCTCTCAATCTTTCAATCTTGTAATTTCATTTTGAGAAAAAAAGTCTTCACTTTTTCTCATCTTCACCCCTTTTGGTATAATTGAATCATTCTCTTCTCACTTAATCTCTCATACGGACGGCTTGCCGGCTTGCCGTACCTTGAGAGTTTCACTTTAATTTTATGTTATAAATTTATATTTTCTGCATATTTCTTATGGTTTCTAGTCATGTGAATTCGTTTCTATGTTGCTTTCCATTTATTCTTTTATGTCTTAAATGCTCGTTTACTTTACTCGCTTCCACCCCCATTTGATATATATATATATATATATATATATATGATTAACTTGATGATGGATGTAACCTATAATTTTATTAAGACTTTCGCACGGCAATTTCACTGTGATTGACGGCTTTGTATCTAATGTATATATGCTTAATCTGACACGAGCTTTAATTTAAATTTACAGCCAAATCTTATTCGGTTTCTATTTTAATGTTCAACTGTGGGTGTATATGTGTGCTCCTAAAATACCCCTTTCCTTTATTAAAAAAAAAAACACTTTCTAGTGCTTGGTGTTTTTTAGTAGCTCGTTTCGACGAATCTACAGGTCGTATGAATATAATGGTACCCCGTTATTTGCTTACTACCTTTACAAAACCAGGAAAAGTTTTAGCAGGGCGAGAATATCAAATAGTTCTTAACTATAGTACTTGAATACAGAGAAATCAAGTGATAGAATCATTTATCGAATTCAAGAAATAGTATATTTTTTATTGGAGGCGTTGTTATAACAGCATATTCTCCCAATATATCTTACCATGCGGAGAGAAATATGAAGAAAAAAAAAATAGAAGTGTACCATAAAATGTGTGATGAAATAGAGATAAAAAAAAAAGAGAAAAAGTTATATATTTAAAGTGTAAAAAGTTTTATATTATTATCTAATTATAATTTATCATGATAAGTTTGTTAACTTTTATATTAGTTATTTTTAAAATAAAATACGATGATTTAATTAGAAAATAATATAAAAGTGTTTTATACTAACCATTTAACTCTAAAAAAATTATAAAGAAATACTGTAGACAATTTGAGTAAAAATAATATCCATTATAAAAAATGCATCAGATGTGTTGATTATGTTATTGGAGATCCGAATCCCCTTGCTTCTGTTTCAAATATTTCATTAGCTCTAATTTCTTTCATACCTACTCCGGAGATGTCAACTCCATCCATCACGTCACATAGGACCTTGTCTGCCAAACATAGGCATATGATTGCCGCAACCCTCTCTTGCAATTCATCTCCCTATCCAAAGTCTCCATCTTATCAAGCTTTGAGTCATGTAGCGCCTTCAGAAGACCTTGCTATGCCAACATATCCTTAACTCACCTCTGTCACCACAATCAAAATCCCCAATTTTGTCGAATTTTCCTACTTCAAATTTGATCCTGGAGTTAAAGCGTCATTTATACTAGTTGTTAGTAATAATAATCAGAATTCTAAAGAGAATAAGAGGATGTAAGCACACAGTTTGTTAGATCGCTGGAATAAGTGAAATGAGATATTTTTCAATATACATTTTTTATAAGCAAAGATAAAATTTTACAAAATTATAGCATTTAACATCGATATACATTTCTAGTTAGTATAGTTAATTACTTATTTCAATTTCAATTTAGCTGGATGTACATCCCCCAGCCAGTTTAATGGTCAGGTATTCAGGTACTTACCTTACCTAGACATGTGTTGTTGAGCAGATGATAAGTGGGAAAACATTGGTTCATCATCGGAAGAGATTAAAGACAACAGTGGTCGAGAAACAGAATTGACCGAGATTGATCCCCGAGCAGAAGACCGTGAACTCAAAAGCCACTTGCTCAAGAAGTACAGTGGCTACTTAGGTAGCCTTAAGAAAGAACTTTCTAAGAAAAAGAAAAAAGGAAAACTGCCTAAAGATGCTAAGCAACAGCTACTTAGCTGGTGGGAATTACATTACAAATGGCCATATCCTTCGGTATGTAAATTTCTAATTGCTAGCTTCACACATATATATATGTGTGTTGTGTATATATATATGTTATCGAGTTATTCTTATCTTCACCTTTTATATATTTTCTTTAATCTAATAGCTTTAACGAAAATCATCCTTCAGAACTCCTCAATTTCTCTCTCTAGATCTTCTGAATAAATTGTTCCGCGATTAACCTTAGGAATCAGAGAAGGTGGCGCTAGCTGAAGCAACTGGTTTGGATCAGAAGCAAATAAATAACTGGTTCATAAACCAAAGGAAACGGCACTGGAAACCATCGGAAGACATGAAATTTATGGTTATGGATGGCTTGCATGCGCAGAGCGCAACTCTCTATATGGATGATCACTACATGGCTAATGACCATTACCGTTTAGGGCCATAACCGCCCAATATTTTACATTCAAGTCAGAACTCATAACTAGTATATAGGGTTTGATAAGTACTTTGGGATTGTATGTAATGAGTTTCTTAATACTAGTTTAGGTTTCCTTTTAATCGTCAACTTAATTGTATATCCGTTTTCAATGCTTGATCGATATGATTTTCTTGGGAAATAATGCTTGATGTAAATTTGTTATTCATATTTTGTTTTAATGATAAATTGAGGAATTAATCTGTGTGCAAGTTCAAGATGATTTGCATACTTAGGAATTGGAGATTAATTGTTCAAGCAGAAATTTGTTCAAGTCATAAATATTGTTTAAACTAGTGAGGAGTTCATTTATCACATGAATCATTGAAGAAGTCTATGTCCTAGTTATCTTTGTCATTGATTGAATTCTATGTTTTAACATAAATTTTCATGTGCCCCTCTCGTTCTTAAACTTAGTTTGTTCATTTAAATTTAAATTTTAGATCAATTGTGCCTTTTATTTTTCTAGAGTCCCCTTCAATTCGAACCACATCCGGCTTAATTTGATTTTCTTAACTAATACGTGTGAGATGATATTCTATTTGTCACTATCATTTGCTTGGTCTGACTTGTTGAACGCCATTGTCATTTTGCTTGTGAGATGTTACAGTACTTGGGAAGGTTGCCAAAGGTGGTCCTATTTTTTTATTAATTATCAATGACTGTTACAATTGTTTTAAGTATGTAAGTAGTATCTGGTAGCAACCGTAACTCATGACATGTCACGTTGTTCGATATCTTGATCAGGTTTTCATCACGATATGTAATAAGTTTATATTGTCGCCTGTAATTATCTTCAATCGTACATTCATTGACTAGAGTTTAGTGCAAAATTTTTTTTGCTTGCAGTTCATTGAAGAGGAAATTCCTGACATAGTTTTTGCACCATATTCAATTGAATGCAACGAACACGTTAATAAATTCTACGGTGATTCAACATTTGTAAGTCCTGCTTCTTCGTGATCCTCATTCATTTCTGGGAAATATTTGTTTTATGGATCACGTTTACGTAACTCATGTTAGAGAATCTGTGTCATTAATGATAAAGAAAGGTGAGAAAGGTGAGAAAGGTGTAAAAGAGGGAATAACAAATATATATAAACGTACCATAGCTATGCAATTTTATAATATTCATAAATTAGAGGCCATGTTAACACCTTGGTTGCATGCATTTTTTGTTTACAATTTTATGGTGAAATGAATGTATTAGTGTCGCCAAACAAAAATGAAAATTGAGAAGGGTTAAAAACAATGAAGTAAAATATTCAAGAACCTTGAATTGAAATCAAGAACCATAAACAGAGAAAATGAATCTCGTGATATTTTCAAATTAAGAGAAATTCATTGGTCTAAAACCAAAAAGATACAATAAGTCCTACTTTTATACAAATTGGATTATCAACTTCCTAAGGACAACAGACTATACA
This sequence comes from Glycine latifolia, assembly GCA_013407115.1. NCBI lineage: Eukaryota > Viridiplantae > Streptophyta > Magnoliopsida > Fabales > Fabaceae > Glycine > Glycine latifolia. Next base: position 4,640,348 of record CM023944.1, on the reverse strand, counting down.
TTAGACAACAAACTTTCCCACAATAGCTAACTAGCTATTAGAACACACAAATATTTATTTCTCTATTAGTCCCCTCAAGCGGGGTAGTACAAGTTTAGTGGCTCAATCTTGGAACATTACTATCGGAAACTGGTAGTCATTTGATTAGACCCGAGTTACCCTTTTCTTTCATTATGTCACAATCAATTTTAACGTGTTTTTTGTTTTCTCATGAAACTCTGGTTTTGTTAATATGTGAAGAGCTGATGACTAATTGTCACAATACAGTGAAGTAGGAGTACTGAAAGGTATGCACAAGTTAATGAGGAGATGAGTAAGCCATTGCAATTCACATGACTATATATGTAGGCTTCACAGGAACTACAAGAAATTGTCAATTGCTTTTTTGACTTCAAAGACATCCAAGAGGAATCAAGGTAAATTGAGAAATTTGTGATGAGTTTTCAGGACCACTGCCCAATCACGGTCACTATACCCCTTCAATTGAACTTTTCAAAATTACTAGGAAAGAATAATCCCAGTCCAAGGATTCTTTTTGTATATTTCAGAACCCGAGTAACTGCTTGGTAACTACTTTAGGTTGGGTTGGACATTTACTGAGATAATTATTGAACAGAAAAGAATAGGCCAAGTTTCATGTTAGTTCAACAAAAACGACAATGCGTTTTGTGGAAAATGTTCTGATACATCTAATTCAAATAGGAACACATTGTGGACACTTCCTAATGCAGCAAAGTTTAAGATCAATTTTTTGATGCCTCTGTCGTATAATGTAAAGGAACAAGCTCGGGGTCAGTAAATAGATGCATTGAGGTAATACAAAAAACTCTGTTTCCAATTAGCTAAGTCCTTTAAATTTAATGGTCCTTTAAAACTAAAAGGGTCGATAAATCTATATGTAAAGACATATAAAAAAAGTAGCAGTATAATTAAACCAAAAAAGATATGAACAAGGACAAATTTGGTTATGTAAAGAAACGTGCCATTATGCCCTTAATATATTATGAACCCATATCAAATTGCTGCAGGTACCAAATTGGTCGCCATGATAATTTCCATGGTGATGCTTTTAAAAATTTATGGTTATAGATTTTTTTTTTCAATGACATGATAATATCAACAAGTTTCGATCATACAAAAAAATTAAAAGTAGTATGATAATCTCCCTAGACATCGTATTATTTTATAGTTGGTGTGGTATAACAAATTAAGCTTACCATCCAACAAGCATCAGAAGATGGCCACTATATGAATCTCTTGTATAGATAGGAGATGTGAATAATTACAACTCTCCATCTTCTTCTATCACCAATAGAGTCACCGTATATTCGCCTGTGGTGTGTTTTCTCTCTAGTTCTAGTTCTAAATGTACTTGAACTCACCTGCTTTCTTGTGAGTACTTTAAGCTAATCAAACAGTGACTAGTATGCAAAATTTGAAGGTAAATTGGACAATCACGATGAAGCAGACAAATAACATATATCTTTGATGGATATACCCTAGATATCATAACGCCAATCGTCAAGAGAAATATGATAACCATAGTACATGGTATTTGACAAACATTTAGAGAAGTTTCACTATTCATGGATTATGATCAGCAAATTTCTCTAAATAGTTGTGATGATAATAGCCGTGGCATATTAACCAAAGATATTCATAAGAAGCATTATGAGTTGCGTACATTTAGAACTGAACTAAAGAGAAGTCACATATCACAAAGGCAGCACACAATGACTATGTTGGTGGTAGTGGTAAGATACACAGAAAGATACGGACGAAGAAAGAGGAAAAACTGTAACTACTCATGATCAAGAGTTGTGATGATCTCTTATTTATACTAGAAATAGGGTCACCATCTATTGTTGCTTGTTTCAGAGTACGTCTAAATTGATGAGAAATGCTAGCAACAATATATATGGTATTTTCTTTTCAACACTCGTTCTACAATTGACAAAAATATGTTATACATTAAAAATTTTAGTGGATCTCGTGTATCATTAATCATTTTATATCCTAATTTAAATATGAGATTCACTAAAATTAATGATTATCAACAAATTTTAGCCAATTATCAAAAGAATGTTAGAGAAAGTATTGTTAGCATTCCTCATAAATTGATATTCCACACTAATTATAAATAACATAATGTCTTGAAGATTATGCTTAGGACTCAAATTTGATATCACTAAATAAGATGTCCTAGAAATTATATGTATGACTTAAACTCAATATCATTAATTAAATTATAGCAATCTGGTACATGTTGATCTACAAATTTGATGATATAGTTGAGATGTTTATAAAACATATAACTTTTCATATTTTAAAAAGTGCATCATTTATTCAAATATATAAGTAAATAAATGTTTTTATATTATAATAGTTATTGTATTTATTAAATATAATATAAAATTAATTTTATAGTTATTAAATATAATATTTACTAAATTTAATAAATATATTAAATTATTATCAAATGTATAACGTTTCCATGTGAATCTATACATGTTAAAAAATATTAAATAAAAATTACTTATTATAAAATTAAACGCCCAAATAAATGTATATGTGTACATTAAAGATTTTCTCACTTTTATTATTGTATAAAAAATTAGTTTGAAATTTAAAATAGAGAATTTAAATGTATTATAATATAATAGTTAAGTTTCTTTTCTACGAGACCACAACTATTCTACATGATATGCAATCTTGCTAAAATTAATAAGAAAATTGTTAATTAAGTTTTTGATCTTTTTTTCAATTGAATTTTTGAACTTGTATTTATTTTTTAATTAGCTAGGTCTTTTTTGTTTAACAGTCGTTATTAAAAAATTAACACCTTGAGTCAATTGTGGGAGTTTGCAATAAGGTTGTAGTAAGGTTGAACATGTAGAGGTTTGTAAAAAATGTTGGATTGAGTAGAGTTTCGGAAGTGAAAATACTGGTTAAAGATTCTGGTTGAAAATATCAGGTTTAGAATTAGCAAGAGTGAGAAAACTCACTACAAATCTACAAAGATGACAATAATGGATTCATGGATTAATCAGGTGCGTAGTTAATTTTTTACAGTGAAAATTAAACAAAATGACTCAATTATAAAACAAATATAACTTCAAGGACCTAATTAATTTTTTATTTATTTAGGAACATGATTAGAAATTGCTAAATAATTTAGGGACTTTGAAAGTAATTTAACCTTAAACATGAATTTTCTTATGAATACATGTTATTCAAAATATATTATTATATAAAAAGTAACTATTATATAATTTAATACCTATATATTATGTAATGTAAACGTATATGTTTAATATAATTACATTAATACAAGAAAAATATATAATATCATATATACTGTCAACACCATTTTTATAGTACCACAATATTCTTTGTCATGGATTAATTCAAATTTATTGGAAATTTTAAAATGATGTGTGAGATTTAGATAAATTTGTAATTTCTAATAAATGGAAATCCATGATAAGAAGTGTGTTTTAAAAAATGTTTAAGAATGTGTTAGGCAAAGGAATAAAAAACTAAAGAAGAAAATAATAGATGAAATCTTCTGTCCCTTTTATTCATTTTGTGCTGCTATATATAGATGAAATAACGCAAACAATGTTGTTATGGCCATTCATGGCCAGCTAGCATAATTCTAGAAGGTTTGCTATAACAGATTTTATTTGAGGAGACAGAGAGAATATTTTGTGATATTCTCGTTAGCTTTGTCCTTTTCCTAATCATGTGTAATCGTTGAGGTAGATTGGCTTTTTGATTATCCTTTTGGGCCTGCTTGTGTGTTGGTCGTTAACTATGGTATTGCTTGTGGGCCTGCTGGTGTGCTCTATGTTTCTATCATCGCCCTCGTCCGGAAAATTGACCTTGTCCGCAAGGTCATAAGTGGTTCGCAGATCTTCCCATTGCTCCCAGCTAGTATCTTCTGGGGCTAGTCCTGACCAATGCACCAGAGCCAATCTAGTTGGGGGAGAGGTGGAATGGTCCCATTTCCAGTTGAGGATGGTAAGGGGTTCGATGATTGGGTTATTGCCGGAGTTGGTCGGAGGGAGCGATGCTGGAGTGGTGGATAGAGGTCATTGGTGACGCTTTAAGAAGGATATGTGGAATACTGGGTGAATTCTGGAGGTCGGGGGTAAATTTAGGCGATACGCCACCTGACCAATGTGTTCCTCAATCAAGAAAGAACCATAGTATCTTTTGGACAGTTTGTGGTAGTTGGTCATGAGAGATGTTTGGCGATAAGGGTGAAGACATACATAAGCCCAATCGCCGACGGACAAGTTAACATCTCGGCGGTGTGTGTCTGCAGTGTCCTTCATTGCTGTTTGTGCTTTGAGTAATCGGCGATGCAGAGTTGCATGGGTGGCCTCACGTGTTAACAGTAAGTTGTTGGTGGCTTCAACTGAGGAAGAACCACAAATGTAACGAGGAATAGAAGGTGGTGGTTTGTCGTAAGTCACTTCAAAAGGTGAAAAACCAGTACTGAAGTGAACAGAGGTGTTGTATGACCATTCCGCTAATGCGAGGAACTTGGACCACTGAGCTAGTCTATCATGGACGAAGGAACGAAGATACTGTTCTAAGACACGGTTCATAACTTCAGTTTGGCCGTCGTTTTGCGGGTGGTAAGCGGTGCTCATGCGAAGCTTCGTTCCAGTTGAACGGAATAATTGTCGCCAAAAAGCACTGATAAAAAGAGGGTCCCTATCAGATACTAAACTTCGTGGAAACCCGTGAAGTTTGCATATCATGTCCAGCAACAATAGAGCTACTTTGTAGGCCGTATAATGGGTAGGTAGTGCCCCAAAGTGGGCACCTTTTGAAAATCGATCGACCACGACTAAGATAGCAGTGAATCCGTTGGAGATATATTAATCATCCTATATTAACTGAGTTTGTTAGACTAACTAAGTTTGTTAGAGGAGATTAATTTTCTGTTATGATAATTATAAATACTGCAGCACGCTTGTATTCAGTAACACAAGTGAATAACAGATTTTTGTCATCAGCTTTTTCTTCTTCTTCTACATTCATGTTCATCTATGGCCTCTGTTCAATTCTTTAATATGATATCAGAGCACTTCAATTGAAGAGCTCTGCTGCGCTACTCTCCCCTGTTGATTCTTATTTTTCTTTTTCCAAAATGAGTGAACCACAAGATGAATCTCTCAGTGTTCATAGCCCCTATTACCTACATCCTAGTGAAAATCCAGCAATTGCATTAGTTTCGCCTCTACTGGACTCAACGAATTACAATTCTTGGAGCAGATCGGTTCTCACATCCTTGAGTGTGAAAAACAAGGTAGAATTTGTGGATGGTTCCTTTCCTCAACCAGCTCCGAATCACAGATTAAGCACAGCCTGGAAAAGAGCAAACAACATGGTGGTTTCATGGCTGGTACACTCAGTTACAACTTCCATTCGTCAAAGCATATTATGGATGGACAACGCATCTGACATCTGGAAAGATTTGAAAGCCCGATATTCACAAGGTGATTTGCTTCGAATTTCTGATTTACAACACTATTTAGCTTCAATTAAACAAGGAGACATGAATATTACTGATTATTTTACAAAGCTTAGAATAATTTGGGATGAACTTGAGAGTTATCGACCAGATATTGTGTGTACATGTACTTCTAAATGCCGTTGTGATGCTTTTGTTGAAATAAAGAAAAGGAAAGATCAAGATAGAATACTGGAGTTTATGCGTGGTCTTAATGATCAATACAGTCATGTTAAATCGAGCATACTAATGATGGATCCCTTGCCACCAATTAATAAAGTTTTCTCTTATATGACTCAACAAGAAAGGCAATTTGCCAGTTCTAATGCTCTTGACAATCTGAGTTTGATCAATGCTGCTGTTAATACAAGATATTCTTGCAGCTACTGTGGTAAAAATAATCACACAGTAGAAACATGTTATAAGAAAAATGGTTTCCCACCTAACTTTTTCTCCAACAATGGAAATAAAGGAGATGGAGGTAGAAGTTTTAGTAAATGAGGGACAACAGGTAGAAACAACAATGGTAAATTTTGCATTTATTGTGGCATTGCTAATCATACAGTGGATGAATGCTATAAGAAGCATGGTTATCCACCTGGTCACAAATACTATAAACCTCAAGGAGTTTCAGTCAACAAAATTCAAGGAGTTTCAGTCAATAATACTGTTAAGGAAGCAGAAAATATTTCAAATTCAGAGATTGGTGATAATGGTCAAGATATTAAAATCACTCAGCAACAATATCAAGCACTCATGTCTCTATTGGCTGCCAACAATAATGGTTCTCATGGATCACAGGTTAATCAGATTGGTACAAGTTCTGCTCATACATCAAACATAGGTAATATACTATCCCTTGTTTGTAATGTTCACAAATCTGAAGGTGTAGCATGGATTCTGGACTCTGGTGCTACAGATCATGTTGCATCCTCATTGGCCTATTATTCCACATACAGAGAAATAAAACCCATAGTAGTTCACTTGCCTACTGGTCAACAAGTTATAGCCACACACTCTGGAACAGTCCAATTTACTGAGTTTTTGCACTTAGAAGATGTGTTATATTTACCATCTTTCAATTTCAATTTAATCTCAATATCAAAATTGGTTTCTGCCTTGAATTGTCAGTTAACCTTCTTCTCTAATTCATGTTTGATTTAGGATATAAGCAGCCAGAGGATGATTGGTACAGTTGATGTAGTGGATGGCTTATACAAGCTTAGAGTACCTGCTGCCAATTCAGTTCCCAAGCCTAGCAACAATTTTAATTTTGTTAAGTCTGTGCTGTCATGTAATAAAGATATCATTGATATTTGGAAATTTCGTCTAGGTCATCCTTCATATGATAGGATGGAATTGTTAAAACAAACTTATCCTATGTTGACTTGTAATAAAAACTTTGTTTGTGATACTTGCCATAGAGCAAAACAGAGAAAACTTTCATTTCCCAATAGTAATTCATATACCTCTAGTCCTTTCTCTTTGATACATGTAGATATTTGGAGCCCTTGTGCTACAACTGCTTTAAATGGACAGAAGTATTTTCTTACAATTGTGGATGATCACACTAGATTTGTTTGGATTTTTATTATGACTTCTAAAGCTGAAACTCAAACTCATTTACAAACCTTTGTTTCCTATGTTGAGAGGCAATTTAACACAAAGGTAAAAGCTATTCGATCAGATAATGGTGCTGAATTTATCATGAGACAATTCTATCATAGTACTGGCATAATACATCAAACCTCCTGTGTTGAAACTCCACAGCAAAATGGAATAGTGGAGAGAAAACATCAGTATTTGTTAAATGTTACTCGAGCCCTTCTTTTTCAGTCCAAATTACCACCAATTTTCTGGTCTTTTGCTTTACACCATGCTGCTTTGCTTATCAATTGCTTACCAACTCCATTCCTTAACAATATATCTCCCTTTCAAAAATTATATGGCACTGCTTATGACATTTCTTCCTTGAAAGTCTTTGGTTGCTTATGCTACACTAGCACTCTCACTAATAATAGAAAGAAACTTGATCCTAGAGCTTCTGCTTCTATTTTCTTAGGCTTCAAGCCCCACACTAAAGGATACATTACCTTTGATCTTTCCACTAGAGCCACAGTGGTGTCTAGACATGTCATTTTTTATGAAGACTGTTTTCCTTATGCCTCTTCCAGTGCTTCTCAATCTTTTCCCACATTTCCTATGCATTCCTATCCTACCATTTATGAGCATGCTAAGGATTTGGGTTTTCTCTCACACTCTACTATTTTTGATAATTCTCAGTCATCTAACAATTCTATTGATCATTCACAATTGGATACTTCTGACCCTGCAAATTCACCAGTTATTGTTGCTCCTAAAAGATCTGACAGGGAAAGAATCAGACCAAAGAAGTTTGAAGACTTTCACACTACATTCACATCAACTGTTACTGATCAATCCTCAGGTACTCTTTATCCCCTAGCCTCAGTTATGTCTTACAAAAGTTTATCTCCCACATATCATAGTTCCATCATGGCTGTATCCGCTGAAACAGAACCTAAGTCTTTTAAAGAAGCTACCCAATCAAATAAGTGGATCAAAGCCATGAATATTGAGATTGAGGCTTTAGAGGCTAATCATTCTTGGGTTTTATCTGACCTTCCTCCTAACAAATTTGTTATTGGATGTAAATGGGTTTATAAAATAAAACACAAGGTTGATGGGTCAGTAGAAAGATATAAGGCAAGGTTAGTAGCCAAAGGATATACTCAGGTTGAGGGTCAAGATTACCTTGATACTTTTTCCCCAGTGGCTAAGATAACTACTGTGAGATTATTACTTGCTTTAGCTGCTGTTAACAATTGGCATTTAAAACAATTAGATGTGAATAATGCCTTTTTACATGGAGATCTTAATGAAGAAGTTTACATGCTTTTGCCTCCTGGTCTGAAATCCACCCAACCTAATCAAGTTTGTAAATTACAAAGATCTTTGTATAGCCTTAAACAAGCTAGTAGACAGTGGTTTGCTCGATTATCCACTTTCCTTATCTCACATGGTTATAAACAATGTTCTTCTGATCATTCTTTGTTTATTAAACAGCACCTTCAGTCTTCTACTATTTTACTGGTTTATGTAGATGACATTGTCTTGTCAGGCAATGATCTTCTAGAGATTACATCCATCACTCAACTCCTGGATGAAGTATTCAAAATCAAAGATCTTGGTGATTTAAAATTCTTCCTTGGATTTGAAGTGGCTCGTAGTAAACAAGGGATCAATATTTGTCAAAGGAAATATGTTCTTGATATATTACATGATACAGATATGTTATGCAGCAAACCTGTTTCTACTCCAATTGATTATGGTGTAAGACTACACCAACAATCTGGTACACTACTTGATGATACTGAAGCTTCATTATATCGTAGACTCATTGGTAGACTTATTTACCTCACCAATACAAGACCCGATATTACATATGCAGTGCAACACTTAAGTCAATTTGTAGCTCATCCTTCTTCAGCTCATCAACAAGCAGCTTATAGAATTCTTAGATACTTGAAAGCAGCTCCAGGTTCTGGTATTTTTTTCTCTGCTTCCAACATTCTCCAGCTCAAAGCGTTTAGTGATTCTGACTGGGCAGGTTGTCTTGATACCCGATGGTCTATCACTGGCTATTCAGTTTATCTTGGTAGCTCTCTTATTTCTTGGAAATCCAAAAAGCAGGCCACAGTCTCCAGAAGTTCATCAGAAGCTGAATATCGAGCACTAGCTAGCGCTACTTGTGAATTACAATGGTTAACCTATTTACTTGATGACTTTGGAATCAATTACACTCGACCAACTGTTTTATTTTGTGACAATCGCTCCGTTCTCCATATTGCTGCTAATCCCGTTTTTCACGAACGCACAAAACATATTGAGATAGACTGTCACATTGTGCCGGAGAAACTGCATTCAGGTCTTATCAAGTTGCTGCCTATTGCTTCTGATCATCAACTTGCAGACATATATACTTAGGCACTTTCTCCAGGAGCTTTCAAGTTTCTTCAGTGCAAGCTGGGAATGTCAAACATACATTCTCCAGCTTGAGGGGGGATATTAATCATCCTATATTAACTGAGTTTGTTAGACTGACTAAGTTTGTTAGAGGAGATTAATTTTCTGTTATGATAATTATAAATACTGCAGCACGCTTGTATTTAGTAACACAAGTGAATAACAAATTTTTGTCATCAGCTTTTTCTTCTTCTTCTACATTCATGTTCATCTATGGCCTCTATTCAATTCTTTAATAAGATAGGTAAGCCAGTGATGAAGTCTAGGGATAGGTCTTCCCACACGAAGGATGGGGTGGGCAATGGTTGTAACAGTCCGACGGGTTTTTTTGGTTCCTACTTCATTTGTTGGCATGTCATGCACTGTGAGATGAATTTTGTAACGTCCGAACGGAGCTGAGGCCAATTGAAGTTGTCTTGCAGGCGATGGAGTGTTTTCTTAACTCCCATGTGGCCACCCAAAGGTGATTTATGAAACTCTTTCAGCAGTAGCGGGATGAAGTGGTGGTTGGGAGGTAGCCATATCCTGTCATGGAAGAATAACATATGGTTATGAATAGTGAAATTCGGGTGGTCTGTTGGTTGGTGTTGGACTTTATGTATTAGCTCTTTGTACAACGGGTCATCATGGAGAGCTTTTCGTAATTGCTCTAAGAACTCAAAATTTGGAAGTGATAACAAGAGCAGTTGAGTGGTAGGAATTTTGGATAAGGCGTCAGCCACTGTATTGCTGGATCCTGGTTTGTATTGGATTGTGTAGTCATAACCAAGGAGTTTGGACAGGTAAATCTGTTGCTCCGGTGTCTGAATGACTTGAGACATTAATTCTTTCAAACTCCGGTGATCGGTGAGAATGATGAAGTGGTGGCCGAGTAAGTAATGGCGCCATTTACGTACGGCCGAAGTGATAGCATGGAGTTCGCGGCATAAGTGGAAGCTCTTTGGAGACGGGGGCAGAAAGCTTTGCTATAATAAGCAATGGGGTGTGAGTTCTGTATGAGAACAGCACCAGGGCTATTCTCGAGGCATCTGTTTCTAGTATGAATGGAAGAGAAAAATCAGGAGGGGCGAGGACAGGGGCTTTGGTCATGAGTTGTTTTAATTGTTCAAACGCGGTTTGAGATTCCGGTTGCCAATGGAACTGATCTTTGCGGAGAAGGTTGGTCAAAGGAGCCGCAACGACGGCGTAGTTCTGAATAAATTTCCTGTAAAAGCCGGTGAGTCCCAGGAAACCTTGTAATTCTGAGGGGGATGAAGGTATAGGCCATTGCAACATTGCTTGAATTTTGTCGGGGCTGGTGCTACACCTTGTGCAGAAACAATGTGACCGAGATAGTGAAGGCGGTCTTGAGCAAATAGGCATTTAGATTGGCGGAGATAGAACTGGCTCTGTGCGAGTGAGGAAAACATTGCCGCTAAGTGTTCAATGTGGACCGGGAACGAGGGACTGTAGACCAGGATTTCATCGAAGAAAATTGCAACGAATTTGCAGAGAAAGGGTTGTAGGAGCTTGTTCATGGTGGCCTGGAAGGTGGATGGCGCGTTGCAGAGGCCAAAAGGCATTACTTTGAATTCGTAATGTCCCTGGTGTGTTCTAAAAGCCGTTTTGGGGATATCCTCGTCAGCCATGCGTATCTGGTGGAAACCTTGGCAGAGGTCCAATTTGGAAAACCATGAAGCATGGCCCAATTCGTCTAAAAGTTCGTCAATGGTCGGCATCGGAAAATGGTCTTTCACCGTTATGGCATTGAGTGCACGGTAGTCGACACAGCACCGCCAACTACCATCTTTCTTTTTAACCAGGAGTACCGGAGAGGAGAAAGGGCTTTGGCTGGGTTGGATGAGGCCAGTTGTGAGCATCGCAGCCACTTGTTGTTCGAGCTCAGTTTTCTGGTAGTATGGGTACCGGTAAGGCCTGACATTGACCGGGTTTGAATTGGGTAATAAATGGATGTTGTGAGTGATTGATCGGTGTGAGGGAAGGTGTTTGGGTTCCTGGAAAATATGGTCAAATTGGGTAATGAGTTTTGTGATAGCCGTGGGTGAATGTGGGGAAGAAGAAACAGGGTCAGGTATGGGGAGAAGGTGGAAGAGAATGGAGATGCTCTGTGTCTGGGCACAACGTTTAAGTTGTTGAGCAGATATGGATGTAGGGAATAAAGAAACATCTGCGTGCAACAAAATGGGCTAGCCCAAATAAGAAAAATTCATAGTCAACGTGGAATAGTCAGTGGTGACTGGGCCCAAACGTTTTAACCGTTGAATGCCCAAAACTATATCAACACCGGTGAGGGGTAAATGAAATAGGTCAAGTGTAAATGTGTGTCCCTGTGTGAAGATGGGGACATTAGGGCAGAGGGTGTCACAATCTAAGGTATTACCATTACCCACCATCACTTTGAGAGCAGATGTCGGGAAAGAAGGTAGATGAAGGAACTTGGCCACACATGTTTGAATAAAATTGTGAGTGCTTCCTCCATCGACCAATACCATAACGCGATGGTTATGGATGTGTCCGTAGAAGCGAAAGGTTTCTGGGGCTGGGGTTCCTGCGAGGGCATGGAGGCTGATTTGGGGTGAAGGTTCTGGTTCGGGTTCGGCGTCAATTGGGAAGTCGATGTCATAGGGTTCGACATTGAGGTCCTCATCAGCGATGAGTAGGTGAAGACGCGGCTTGCAACGATGGCCGCGAAGCCACGGTTCATCGCAATGGTAGCAAAGTCCCTTATCTCTGCGGACTGCCATTTCTTCCGTAGTGAGGCGCTTGAATGGTATCTTAGGACCGGCGGATGATGAAGGTGAAGGGTTTGGAATGGTTGAGGGTGGTGCATGCCAGAATGGGGGTGGGTTTCGATTCCCGCGACGGTGGTCTGAGAGTTTGTCTTCCTGAAGCTTGGCTAAACGGTGGCCTAGGGAAGGGATAAAGGCTGGAGCGCCTGAACTTCACGGTGTAATTTGGGATTCAATCCGGAAACAAAACAACTGAGGAAGAACGGTGGGGCAAGACCCATGATTCGGTTGGCTAACCGTTCGAACTCAGTGAGGTATTCATTAACAGTGCCTCGCTGATAGAGTTTGAACAAAGCACCATGGGGATCGTCGTAATAGGAGGGTGCAAAGCGAGATTCCAGAGCTTGAAGCATTGCGGGCCACGAAGAGAGGAAACCGTTCCT